>CM062297.1:586925723-587275725 GCA_031216915.1 Pictodentalium vernedei | reverse complement strand
TCAACTCAATACAGCCCTTGCAATTCAGAAAATTCGCCTCGGCAAAAAAATGCCAAGGCAACGGCAGTTTGCGTCGGCTAAAAACACTTTGCGTCGGCACTTTTTAAAAATGATTATTGTTAACAAAAACAGACTTACGAGAGCCTTAGGGGCGTTATGATGAGTGCAGCTTTTGTGTGAGTGTGTCGATTTGAAGTCTGTTGTTCCTGAATAAAAATTCTACATCATGTCGTAAGTTACTAAGTTTTGCGTTGTTCGACATTCAGTTGTTTGAACATATCACTGTCGGCGCGAAAAAAGGGAATAACATATCGGCGGCAAAGTGGGTTAAAAACCTGTCACCATCAAACCCTGTCTGTCTACCTCAACAAAGATCCAAATTTTGATTAATTTTGTCACTTTCGTTTCCATAATTTCATTAATTTGGTCGTGGTTATCAAACCCATACTGCATGTTAGGTGGCCTTGTTTACTTCGGAGTCTTCCACTCAAGATTAACACCACGTGTATTGGGATGTCCCTGGGAAGATTCGTCACCCGAAATGGTTTTGACCAAGTTATAACCACTGTCGTCCCAGGTACACCGTAACAATAAATTGTGTGGTAAAATAGTCCCGTCAGATGTGAACATTCTTTATTCTGAGATCAGTGGATGGGGGTGGGGGGGGGGGGGGGGGGGGGGCGTCTCGATTACTTTCAGTTTGTAACTGCATATAAAATCTGTCACCGGATTCTTTCAATTTAAAGTTTGAGTGGTCCTAATTTGACATTGTTCTTGAGTAAATGTGACACGCATGATGTTAATGCATTGTATTCCTTATTGATCATATAGAATATTATTATCGTTATGTCATGAACGGATTTAAAAAACAAAAAATAATAAAATTTTATCAATAAAAAAAAAATCGGGTATCTGTTTTATTAATAAATCATACAACTTGGGGGGGGGGGGGGGGGGGGTGGGGGTGCAGTACACAAGTCAAAGTGGAACTAATAACAAAGTTTGTTATCAGTTCCACTTTGACTTGTGTACACCCCCCCCCACCCCCCCCCCCCCCCCCCCCCCCCCCCCCCCCCTCACAAATATGAAACCTCAAGTCCTTGTTCCATTTTGTTCAATATGTGGAAGCTGAAACTTCTCGAGGCCGAAACGTCCATATCCCGCCGACATGAGCACGTCAAGCGCTGTGATCTTGGATAACAGAAAATGCGAACTGCTCTGCATTGTGCAACTGAAAGGAAAGCGCTGCTTTAACTTCACTCAACGGGGAGGGTATGATAATTTTTTACTTTTTAGCTCATCTTGACAAAGTCAAGCTGAGCTAATCTCATCGCTCTCCGTCCGTCGTCCGTCGTGTCCGTCGTCATTCGTCCGTCAACACCATGTTTTGGTCTCCTCCTCCAAAGCCACTGGGCCAATTCAAGTGAAAGTTTGTGTGAGTGATGGTCCCAAAGGGGCATTTCATTTTTGTTCAACTCAGCATGCCCAGCCCCATAGGGAGGGAGTGGGGGAAAATGCTCCAAAATATTTTTAAAATCTTCTTCTCAAGAACCAGTGTGTACAATGACTTGATATTTGCTATGGAGCTTCATATGAATGCCTCTTTTCAATCTCGAACCATACTTAGAGGGGGCGGCTGCATTAGTATCATTACCCGAACAATTCAACAAGTCTTCAAGGGACTGTATCAGACAAACAAAAAGTTTTTCATCATCATAAGCTGGGGATGGATATAAAACTTCCACGTGATATGGTTATTCTTGGCATGTCCCTGCAATAGGTGGACGCTTGTTTCGTGATTGAAAAGAGGCATATACAACCATCATAAAAAATACTGAAAAGGGCTTCGGAATTGCAGTAAGTCGGGTAGGCAAAAATTCCGACAAGAGTTGCTTGAGTGCTGAACTGACTGTCGGCAAGAAGTGCGTTGCAACACACGTTGTCTCACCCTCTATCACCAGGGGTACTCGACCAGTATGAGTTTTTCATTGATGGCGTTCGTCAATGATTGGGGGTGACCCCCTGATCATTAACTAAAGCTCACAACTAAATATTAATGCCCCTCAGCCTATTCTTACAAATGATCTTTGAGAGGTGGGGGTTGTTACAAAATGGTTGACTTTGTACTGGGTTTCAAGCTTAAGGACCGGTGGACAGTCGTGAAGAATCAAGATCGAGAGGGGTGAGGGTATATGGAGGAGGTGGTATTGATAATCGGTGGTGGCAAGTGATAACTGGTTTAGAACGTGAACCGATTCATATATACTTCATAAATAATCTTATAATTATGCCCATTGCGCCAAGGAAATGATACATTTTTAGCTTAACTTGACATAGTCAAGATAAGCTATTGCCATCACGCGTGTGGAAGTCTGTTAGTCTGTTCACATTTTCCTTTAGCATGGGCTACACCCCGCAGTTCTTGTCTGATCGTCACGAAATTTCATATGCAGGTTTGGGGTCATGTCTAGATGAGAACGTCCCCTTTTGGTCGCGATCGGGCAACCGGTATGGCTGCCCGAGCCCAAAACCCGAAAACCATTAGCACAGTCTACAGGTCATATTTATGAAGGGATTTCATTGTAACTTGGTAGGATGCCTCTGTATAATGCCTAGATGAGAACGTCCCCTTTTGGGCATGATCTATCAACCGTGATGGCTGCCCAAGCCCGACACCCAAAAACATTTAGCACAGTCTGCAGGTCATGTTTAATGTGGAGGGATTTCATTGTAACTTGGTAGGATGACTCCTTATGATGTCTAGATGAGAATTTCCCCATTTGGGCATGATCTGCCAACCGTGACGACTACCCGAGCCCAAAACCCAAAAACCTTTAGCACAGTCTACAGGTCATATTTATTGAGGAATTTCATTGTAACTTGGTGGGTTGACTTCATACAATGTCTAGATGAGAAAGTCCCCTTTTGAACGTGATTGGGCAACTGTGACGGCTACAGGAGCCCGAAGCCCGAAAACCTTTAGCACAGTCTAGAGGTCATATTTATGAAGGATTTCATTGTAACTTGGTAGGATGACTCCAAATAATGTCTAGATGAGAACATCCCATTTTGATCACGATCATGCAGCCTTGATGGGTGCCCGAGCCCAAAAACCTTTAGCATAGGCAAAAGGTCATATTTATGGAAGGATTTCATTGTAACCTGTTAGGTTGACTCCATATAATGTCTAGATGATGACATCCCCTTTTGGTCATGATTGGTCAGTTGTGATGGCTACAAGTGCCCGAAAACATTGAGCACAGTCTACAGGTCATATTTATGAAGGGATTTCATTGTAACTTCTTAGGATCACTCCAGATGATGCCCAGATGAGATTGTCCCCTATGGTTGCGATCATTCACCCATGATGGCTGCCCGAGCCCAAAGCCCGAAACCTTTAGCACAGTCTACAGGTCATATTTATGAAGGGATTTCATTGTAACTTGGTAGGTTAACTTCATATAATGTCTAGATGAGAACGTCCCCTTTTGGACATGATTGGGCAACTGTGATGGCTAAAGGTGCCCAAAGCCCGAAAACCTTTAGCACAGTCTACAGGTCATATTTATGAGGGGATTCCATTGTAACTTGGTAGGATGACTCCAAATAATGTCTAGATGAGAACGTCCCCTTTTGATCGCGATCATTCAGCCTTGATGGGTGCCAGAGCCCAAAAACCTTTAGCATAGGTAAAAGGTCATATTTATGGAAGGATTTCATTGTAACCTATTAGATTGACTCCATATAATGCCTAGATGATGACATCCCCTTTTGGTCATAATTGGTCAGCTGTGATGGCTACAAGTGCCCGAAGCCCAAAAACCTTGAGCACAGTCTACAGGTCATATTTATGAAAGGATTTCATTGTAACTTCATAGGATCACTCCAGATGATGCCCAGATGAGATTGTCCCCTTTGGTTGCGATCATTCAACCAGGATGGCTGCCCGAGCCCGAAGCCCAAAAACCTTAAGCACAGTCTACAGGTCATTTTTATGAAGGGATTTCATTGTAACTTGGTAGGTTGACTCCAAATAATGTCTAGACGAGAACATCCCATTTTGGCCATGATCATTCAGCCTTGATGGGTGCCCGAGCCCAAAAACCTTTAGCATAGGCAAAAGGTTATATTTATAGAAGGATTTCATTGTAACATTGTTAGGTTGACTCTATATAATGCCTAGATGATGGCATCCCCTTTTGGTCGCGATTGGTCAACTGTGATGGCTACAGGTGCCCGAAGCCCGATAACCTTGAGCACAGTCTACAGGTCATATTTATGAAGGGATTTCATTGTAACTTCGCAGCATCACTCCAGATGATGCCCCAGATGAGATTGTCCCCTTTGGTTGCGATCAATTCAAGCCATGATGGCTGCCTGAGCCCGAAGCCTGAAAACCTTTAGCACAGTCTACAGGTCATATTTATGAAGGGATTTCATTGTAACTTGGTAGGTTGACTTCACATAATGTCTAGATGAGAATGTCCCCTTTTGGACACGATTGGGCAACTATGATGGCTTCAGGGGCCCAAAACCCGAAAACCTTTAGAACAGTCTACAGGTCATAATTATGAAGGGAATTTCATTGTAGCTTGGTAGGATGACTCCAAATAGTGTCCAGATGAGAACGTCCCCTTTTGGTCATGATCATTCAGCCTTGATGGCTGCCCGAGCCCAAAAACCTTTAGCGTGTCTGCAGGTCGTATTTATGGAAGGATTTCATTGTAACTTGTTAGGTTGACTCCATATAATGCCTAGATGATGACATCCCCTTTTGGTCGTGGTTGGTCAACTATGATGGCTGCAGGTGCCTGAAGCCCGAAAATCTTGAGCACAGTCTACAGATCATATTTCTGAAGGGATTTCATTGTAACTTCATAGGATCACTCCAGATGATGTCCAGATGAGAATGTCCCCTTTTGGTTGCGATCATTCAACCATGATGGCTGTCCAAGCCTAAAGCTCGAAAACCTTGAGCACAGTCTTCAGATCATATTTATGAAGGGATTTCATTTTTAACTTGGTAGGTTGACTTCATGTAATGTCTAGATGAGAACAGCCCCTTTTGGACACCATTAGGCAACTGTGTTGGCCCACAGGGGCCCAAAGCCCGAAAATCTTTAGCGCGGTCTACAGGTGATATTTATGAAGGGATTTCATTATCCCTTGGTAGGATGACTCTAAATAATGTCTAGATGAGAACGTCCCCTTTTGGTCGTGATCATTCAGCCTTGATGGCTGCCCGAACCCAAAACCCCAAAATCTTTAGCATACTCTATTGGTCATATTTATGGAAGGACTTCATTGTAACCCGTTAAGTTTGCCTAGATGATGACATCCCCTTTTGGTCATGATTGGTCAACTGTGACGGCTTCAGGGGCCTGAAGCCCAAAAACCTTGAGCACAGTCTACAGGTCATATTTATGAAGGGATTTCATTGTAACTTTGTAGGATCACTCCAGATGATGCCCAGATGAGAATGTCCCCTTTTGGTTGCGATCATTCAACCATGATGGCTGCCAGAGCCCAAAGCCCAAAAACCTTTAGCACAGTCTACAGGTCATATTTATTAAGGGATTTCATTGTAACTTGGTAGGTTGGCTTCATATAATGTCTAGATGAGAACGTCCCCTTTGGACGCAATTGGGAAACTGACGGCTACAGGGGCCCGAAGCCCGAAAACCTGTAGCAAAGTCTACAGGCCATATTTATGAAGGGATTTTAATGTAACTTGATAGGATGACTCGTTTTGGAATAATTTCACTGTAACTTGGTAACTTTTGTTGATATACATTAACTGTGAGGGCCACATATATTAACTGTGAGGTCATATTAACCCACCCCTCAGATCTTTAGTACAGTGTACACCTCATATTATTTTTATCATAAACATAGCATACAGGGAACAGAAATGAACATATTCCCAGTTATCGCAATTCTTGTCTTTTTTCATAATCTTTCATAAACATTGAACATTATCCTTTTCATCAAACACAACACACAAGTTAAGCTACAGTGTCATTGACACTTTCATTCTTGAAACAATTGTGTAGTCGACAATAGCAGTAGTAATTGTCGACTTCACAAACGTTTCAAGAAAAACGTTCTATTTCCTTGGCCCAATGGGTACAATTTTAAGTTTATTTACGAAGTATAAATTGATTGGCTCAAGTTTGATTTTTAACTTCAGTGTGCTGCACTGCATGGGGTTAACAGATTGAATGGAGAGGCAGAAGATGAAATGTTAGAGTGACTGAGCAAGCAAAATATCTCTTCTGGAAGATTTTATTTTTACTAAAAAAAATAAACTCAACTGGAGTTACTTCAAATGTGAACAACACTCTGATTAAGCCACAGCCGAAGCCGAACTGAACATTGAAGGATTGAAGAAGACAAGACTGAGAGCTAAAGTAACACATTTCAAATCACCAAATCATCGTCTCCGGAAATTGATGACGAGTCAGATATATCAGAGGCATCCAGGTTTAATTCCAACTCATCAACTGTAAAATCTGAATCTGATTTGTCTGACTCGTCAACAATGCCAGACGATGTTGAAGGGACATTTTCAGCATTGGTCTCTGCAGATTGAATTTCTACAACGTCGTCATCACTGGCTACCTCAGGGAGAAAGAGACAGTTTGCTTTTTTGGCTGTGTTATTTGCCAGCGATCGTTTCCGTTCATGATGAAGTCTTGTGTGACTAACATAACCTGAAGGTTGTGGAGCATGAGTTTCGAACAGTACCATCTGGGTACTTTGTCAGGAACACATCAACCATGCTATCGTATTTATCAGGGCGAAAATTTTCAAAATCGTTTGACCTGACAATCAATTCATTTTCAATACTTTCATGCTTCAGAGAAAGTCTGTTTTTTTGCAAGAATTTTTAGCGAAGCCACTAAATATTCTCTCCACATCTGCACTACTTATTGGCAATACAATGCAAATCTCTGCAATTTGCAGTATATTAGCGATAGATAATGCATCCTGTGAAGCAAAAATCTGCTGCCAGGCAAGTTCATTTTTAGATTTGGCCAAAAATGTTTTTTGGGTGATTATGCAGAAAAATTAACTCCTGGTGCAGCTTTTCGACTTCACAGTAATTTGCTACAAGAAGAGACGAAAAATGCCGCTTTATGGCTAGCACATTTTCCAAAAGGACATCAACAGAAATGAACTGATAATTCTTTATGTCTAAAATGACAGAAGCAGCCTGGAAAATTGGGTTTTCAATAAAGTCAGCAAACCTGGAATTTAAGTTTGCCTCCAACTGTGCTAGCGTTTTCTTTATTTCATTGGTCACTTTTTCTAGTGCGGCATCTAAACCACAGGTTAACCATAACCACGAAACATTTGTAAATCCTGTCAAGTTGTACCATCTCTACGGGTTTTATGACGAGGTAAACTATCTTCAGAATTGTGCTGGGGTTCCAGGTGTGGGAATATCATTTCAACTGAAGATGGGAAAAGACCCTCCACATAAAAGCCGGCGCTGCCTTTTTCTTCAAGTATGTGTTTTATTCTTGAAATCACCTGAACAGCATTCCGCATTGAGCTCAATGCCTCAGGTGCTATCAGCTTACGATTCTCAAGAGTTGAGAAAAGGGAGAGAAGTAATCGAGAACATCACGCTTCACCGCCATATAAAGTATGATGTCTAAACAGGAAGCAGTTTTTAAAAGGCCTTGCAAAACGGGTGCAGCATCTTTCATGGTCTTATTGTACGGTGACTGTATTTGGTGGTGAAGAAATCCAATAAGTATTGGGAGATTTCTTAAATAATTTGTGAGGGATTCTACCTAATGTGCCACCCACCGTGTACCAGAGGTCCTCTTATACTTGTAGTATCGGATGTTCATAAAATCGGCCTGCCTTTTGAAAAGACGCCATTTAAGATTTGCCCTTTTAAACAAGTAATACGTATTGCTAGTTTGATCTTCACTGATTTTATTGAGTTTCTCATTTTTAAATGCATCATGCAAGCCAAGTTCTGCCTTGTGATTTGCGCACCAACCCATGAGTAAATGTTCACCCAGATCCTCTTTCTCAAGGCGGAACAAGGCATTATTTACGGCAGCGCCATCACACTACCATTCCCAACCTGGTGAAACTTTCGCTGGAATTCAAAGTTGAGTTTTGATACACTTCGATCAAGTGCGCGCTTTAAACACGTAGCGTTAGTATCTTCAGGTTCTTCCAGTGACATGACCTGACACACTGGCTCTCCTTTATTGCACTATTTAATTACATAAACTTCTTTCTCTTCCATGGTTTTCGCGGAACTTGAGCCATCATAAAGGAGAGAGAAATAACGACGTTCCCCGTTATTTAAGGGCGTTGTTATTTCTTTCTCCTTTATGTTTTGTGCAATAAAGTGGCACATAGCTCTCGCAGAATGCCCATTTAGGTACCCTGCCCCCAAATCAACGTTATGAATATCTCTTTCAAATTTTCCAATCAGTTCATAGTCTCTGAATGGTCTGCATTGCACTACAGTGTAGTGCAGCAACTGGAACTTCTTAATTAGCTGACATCACTGCATTGCAGTTACTTTTACAACATTCTCAGGAATGGTTGTTTGTCGTTCACCAATTTTGTTAGTTCTATTAACATCATTGTTCAACCTCAGTTGCGACCCTTGAGGAAGTGCATGTAGTGCTCGTCTATGCACTGATGACTTTGTGACATGGTCCACGGCATTAGATTTTTTTATCACGTTTGTGCCAGAGACCCACTTATCCACTAAACTGGAAATGGCGCCCTTCAGACCGCGTGATATACCGGTAGAATTTTCAGCAAACTCTCTACATATTTTACACTAAATTTCAGAACAGTTTTCCCATCATCTGCTAGAATAAAGCTCAAACAGTCAATCCCCCACTTCTCCACAGTTTCTTTCTTGACCATATTGAGTGGTAGCCTTTACTTTGCTTGTCCTCCACGAAAGACTCAGACACTGAAAACTTTATTAAAAAAACACAGGTTCATTGTGCATGCAAGAATACTGCTAGCTCCTATTTGTAAACAAAATGACGTCACGTATCATACGGTAAGGTGACGTACTCTATGTTTCACATGTGGAAAAACGGGTTACTGTGCAGTGAACCGTTAAAGAAAGACAAACTGCACTCTCACTGGAGTACGAAAGGAGTAGTTACAAGGCAGTCCACGTTTGAAAGTCAGGAGGTTATGCAGTGGAATTTGTAAAGGCATATTGAGATGTTGTGGTTAGTGTTGAAACGATTAGTGATTTCAGGAATCGACTAGTCGCCAGCAGTAATCGATTACTAATCGACTAGTCGAAGCCCCCATGTTATTGTTATCAAACACGTGTGCCGCCGTTCTTCCCTGGTTAAAACTAACAGTAATACTTGCAATGAAACAATGGCAAGTGAAGCTTTCAAAGTCCTCAAAACCTCTTTCAGTTTCGAGAGAGAATTAATGTTGGTAGCTTTTGTTTAAAATCATTTTTTCTCAATATAGTCACTGATATTTTAATAAAATAAATCATTATTCAGGTTTTTTTATATTATTCTTTCCATCCCATTGAATGTTAACAAAAGGAAGTGCTCTTTACACATGCGTGATGTACATCCTCTGTCAAAAATTAAGCACAGTTAACGCCCACAGCAGTCATCAGCCTGTCAACAATTGTACACCGAACACTCCCACACAACTTCTCGTATATGACTTAACCTCTTATCTGACCATAATTATGCATACATCGAACACGCCTACTAATTTCCATATTGTCTGCTTTGAAAATCATCACCTGACCTGATTGGGTTTCCTCTTAACTCGGTTGCAGTTCGAGGAAAAGCTAGTTTCACTTTCAATTTCCCGGAAACTCGCAGATTTCCAGGAATTTGCCCGCATGTATTTACAAAATGAAATAAAAAGCACATCAATTTTGTAATTGGTTCTTTAGTGATAACAAATTGTTCCAAATACGAACTGGTATGTGTTCTTCCATAATTTCTCTTTGATGTTTCTGTAAGACATTTCGAACTTACCAGTACCTGGTGAACAAATTATGTCCGTAGGTGGCCTAATTTCATGTCAACTTTGGGTCCTAATTTTCCTGCATGCTGTTCCCTCGAGAATAAGCTCACCCATATATTTTTCCCTGTTTACTTCACGCACCCCTGGTCTTATTCAATCTCTGGTCAGTTGGCCAACTAGGGTTGTTATTCATGCAGTCGGAAACATCAAACGCATTATTTCCGTGGGTTGTTTTTTGATTTCGAGAATTTACTTGTGACGTTCACAACAATGTTGGGTGAATTTAAGGGGATGGTGTATGGTTGGGGCAGATGTTCCGACTAATCGACTAGCAGATTTAGGGATCGACTAATTTAATAATCGCGTCGACATCGATTAGTCGGCTAATCGTTTCAACACTAGTTGTGGTGATGGTGATGTGAAGGCATGGGTGTGTGTGTGTGGGGGGGGGGGGGAGGCAATAGTCGGCACTCATTAACCACACCACGCCAATAAAAGTGGACACAGACCTGTCCTAAAAAGTGACAAGTCACACTTCAAAAAGTGGCCTGCACTTGCTCACAATCTTAGATCTTTCCTTTGTATTGGTCGCAAAATTGACTGTGAAAACTGAAAACGAAATACAATCTCTCTGTTAGTCCGTGACTCAAAAACAGAACAATTTTCCTCAGTACTTGTAAAGTAGTACACGAATGTGGCGAAAACATCCAAATACTGTGAACAAAGTGGGAATTCTGAATGAAGCTTCATTTTATGTCTGAGTTTTCCTAGTGTGTGTGTGTGTGGGGGGGGGGGGGGAACAGGTAATAACTAGTAAGAATTTTAATAGATATTATAATGATTTATTAATACAAAACAAGAATCAGTACAGCATGGAGAATCGACATATATTAAGCAATGGGTATAACTCTCCCAGGTGCATTAACAACAGAATAAAGTGATATCGGTATTGGTGAGCAGCCGGATCTGCCTCAGGAAAAAAATGACATAAAAACGCGAATGTTTAAAACATTGGTGCACTGACGATGAATTATTTGGCTCTACTACAAGTCTCAGTTGCATGGCATGGGCCGCAAAACAGGGTTAGGAGTCTGGTGGGCCTTGCCCTCCCACAGCCCACACTTTTTGAGGGCAAGAGAGCGGACCACGTGGGGAGGAGGGTGAACACTCCATCGCCTGAGCCATAACTGAAATAGAGGGACACAGAGCCACCTTTAGTGGCTAAGCCACATGGGGGGCAGGGGCGAAGGGGGGGGGGCCTTTGCCCGAAAAATGTTGCCCCCCCCCCCAATATAATTCCTGAAAACATGTCTAACATAAATATATTACTGGAGAGAGTGGCTGCCAGCCAAACTCAGCCTTACAGAGAGGGCTTAACCAAGGCCTAAAGTGCCTCCAGATTGGCTCTCATGGCTCCAAAATAGAAAAATGTCCTGGGGGAGGGTCCATTCATTGGGGAGAACATTCCATCTTGCCCAACAGAATATTATCCCCCACCCCACATTCTGCCCCTGCCCCCATTCTGTGATCCCGACTATGCCACTGCCCCCCCCCCCCCCCCCCACCTCCCCCCACATTTGACAAGGAATTGTATAGAATAACATTCTCTATCAGTCGCGTCAAATCGATATTTCCCAGCCCCCTCCCCAACCCCCCCCCCCCCTTCATTCCCAGATTCAATCCTACCCTCCAATTTGTGTTGCCCACCCAACTACCAAAATTGGAGATCGGTGATGCCAAACCCTGACCCCACCCTTACACAGTGACACACAAGTTAACATTCTGTATTCATTCCCACCCTTTAATTCTGATTCGAATCGTATCCCGTTTTACACTCGAATTTCGTGACGATGTTTTTTTTTTGTTTTGTTTGAAAGGTGCCTCGTGTTTACTTAAAATTGCAGAATCAAGAATCAGAAGGAACTCTAATATTAACTTTTTTCAGTAGATATCTCTAACGGGATCTCAAAAGGGTGTTCTCACACGAGCCGATTTTGTATGAGCTAAGCTTGAATAATTACGCAGGCCGAGTTTTCTTATGAGCCGAATTTGTGTTGGACCGAGTTCTCGCATGGACCAACTTTGTTTTGGTTCGCTTCTCCTGTATTCCGAATTTCCCCAACATCGTTACATGCACCGTAACCCTGACCACCGCAACTGACACACATTCATTTTATTCAACAGATTCGCACCGATGAATAAATCAAATTAACATTTTTAAAATACTTAATTGGCTTTTGCTAACAAGAATTTGTTCATTTTTTACCGCAGAATTCCTCTTAATAATAGAAGGCTGAAATCTCCTTGGTCCAGTTGATCCCCGGTAAACGTATCAATTCCGGCGGAAACGTCTTTTGCCTTTTCAACAAAGTGATGTTCCGCTCCGGGACACGATCCGTGTTTCTTTATATTATTAAGATGGGAGTTTTATCTTGATGGTGGGATATTTTTTTCTAAATTAATAGGATGTTGTGTCAAAAAGACAATCTTTTTAATCTGTATCTGTTCATCTGATAATTTTCCTCATGCTCTGTTTTACTTTTAACGCACATGGACACACTGTTTGGCGTTGGCATTATTTCTGCCGACGCAAAACAAAATCACCTCAGCTTTTGCCTCGGCACTGCCGAATGCCGATGCCAATTGCAAGGGCTGCAATAACAGATGGCCTTTGGTTTGGGAAATTTAAAACAATACAATGCCACACCTTTGATTCGTAATAAATTTGAATCACAAAGAACAAAATGACAATATTCACCAGTCCTCTGAATTGGCTGTGACATTAAATTTTGGCAATGCCGTCGCCACTGCCACCGTCATCAAATTCAATGAGGGCGGAGGGGGAAGGGGGTGGGGGGTGGTGGAGTCATATGGTCATAAAAAATAATAGATTCTCAGTGTTGTACTTTTGATTTCAAATCTCGCTCTTTCTGGTCTCTGTTCTGGTGTTGGGAAATCTCTCTGTCGACTTGAATAATGAGTTCTTCTCTGTCATAAATGCATATATTTAGATCCGAGTGACAGCATGTCGCAATGTGAAAGGCACAAATTCTGTCATTACACTGTGTGCACAGGCTTCCAACCATGTGACGTGATTGACAATGCGTTTTTGAAACAGAAGGCTTTGACAAGGGAATGAAATTGTACTTTTGAATTGAATTAAATGTTTTTATGCTATGGTCCAAAATTTCAGTCCCACCCGGAACCCAAATTCCCCGTGTTAATTTTTTTTTGGTCTTAAAATTGACCAAAACGCCTAAAAACAAAAACAAAAATTTTTGATCGAAAATTTCTAGGTCCGGACTGGGCTGGACCGAAAATTTTCAGTGTAAGAACATTTTTTTTTTTTTCGTCTCAAAATTGAACAAAATGCATAAAAAACGAAAAGAATTTGTTCGAATTTTTGGCGGCCATTTTGGATTAACAAAAAATCGAAACGAAATTCTTTCGATTTTTTTTTATAAAGCAGTATTACTGCCTTCAATTTGGATCCCTTTTAGAGGGCTCATTATATTTAAATCTCGATATTTCAATCCAAAATGGCCGATTTTCGAGATAACTTTCCGTTTTGTGAAAAATTTTGGCAGAAAACACAAAAAATGGAAAAAAATACCAATTATGTTTGTTTTAGACAAGAGTAATTCTGAGAAGTCTGTCGAGAAATTAAGTCGATAGCTTTTTCCCTTCATGAGATATTGGCCTATGAAGCTTGGGGCGTTTTTGCGCGTTTTTGCCCAACAAGAAACATTTTGCCCCAAATACTGATGGTTTTATTTATTAGAACTCATGGCCGTCATTGATAGTTTTTATTTATGAGAAATAATGAATCTAGACATAATAAAGTAAAAAAAAAAACAAATTTTTTTCAATTTTCGGTCACAGTGTCCCGAAGTCATGTTTGACTGCTAGCAGAAGCCAAATTAAGAACACCTCCATTTCCAAAAGATGATAACTGTTCATGTACACTGTGAATTCAACATTTCTAACCTTAGAAGCTTTCAAATCATCCCCGTTGTTGAGTACTGTGACGGCAAAGTAGCCCGGTCGTAACAAAAATTTCCGACTTTTGGTCCAAAATTTCAGTCCGAAGCAGACCGAAAATATTCAGTCCAAACCGAAAATTTTTCTGGAGCAAAAAAAAATTTTTTTTTCATCTCCAAATGGCCTGAAACGCATAAATAACCGAAAATAAAAATTCGATTTTTCGGCCGCCATTTTGGATTGTCGGAAATTCGAATCGAAATTTTTTCGATGGTTTTTACAATTCGGTGATACAGTCTTCATTTCTAAGCCTTTTTGGATGGTTCAGCATATCCCTGTCCCGAGATTGAGTTCAAAAATGGTCAAATTTTGAAAAAAATTTTCGTTTCGAAAAATGTTTTGGCAGAAAGGTGTTAACTACATACATTTTTGTACCATATGCTGATAGAGGGGTGTATTGCTGACATGTCGACGAAAATTTCAAGTCAATCACCCTTTCCAGTCCAAAGATATGAGCTGCCGACAATTTTTGTTAAAGGGTTAACAGAAACATTTTCAGAAAAATGGGAATATGATGAGGGCTTACACCTTATGACCCTTTATGAGTACAGAAACTTTAAAAAACATCGTTCAGAGCGTTTTCGAGAAATAGTGACACAAAAGTGTGGAAGAATAATAATAAAAAAAATAATCAATGCAATAACAAATAGATTTTCCCTTTAGGAAAATCCAAATAATCAATGCAATAACAAATATATTTTCCCTTTAGGAAAATCTAAATAATAATAATAAAAAAAATAATCATTGCAATAACAAATAGATTTTCCCTTTAGGAAAATCCCCCCAAAAAATAAAAAAATAATCAATGCAATAACAAATAGAGTTTCCCTTTAGGAAAATCCAAATAATAAAAAGTAAACACTCCATTCCATGTACAGTAGATTGTGGCGAGAGTTTTTGGAGCAGCGACTCGAAATTTTCATCGTTTGTTCTAGAAGCTGTGTCAAACACGACCACATCGCTGGAAAATGCAGAAACCCAGCACATGGCCCGCGGGAACCTCGTGCGCATCCGCATGCTCTCTTCTCGATTTCGAGAATGATGAAATGCGAAATTCGTGTCGCTCTTCATGGCATGTGATGCTGCAACTATTCGTGAACGCTGAGTGAAAATTTCATGGGAAATCCACCTAGAATTGGCTGAGAAATAGCGGTTTCAAGAGAGGAGGTAATTTTTTGAATTTGGTCTTTTTCAAGCCGGTAGGAAAGAAGACATGGTGAATGGGTGCAGACTGCCCTACTCATCCCTCTCTGGGGTAGTTCCTCTTAAAACTTACAACTGGGTGTGACTGGTGACGAGCTGGCTGTAAATCGAAGTTGCTTCTTTAAGACCGCCACCCAGGGAACACAACGCAACCTTTAAATCTTTGAGATACGTCAGAAGTTAACAATCAAAAGAAATTGGCGGTAAGTAGGTTTTTGGCATGCAGGAAAAGATTCACGAAACTTTGCATATTAAACATTATTAAAATAGCACTTCAGATATACACGGACTGTGTCTAGACCGCCGAAGGTAGTGACTCGAAATTTTCAGGACTTGTTCTACGAAGCCTGGCCGACATTTTGGCGCCAGAATCGCGTGTTTCCACTGCGTGGAAGCACCACGTGTCGCGTGGAAAGAGAGAGTACTATTCGTCCCGACTTTATCAGTTTGGAATGGACTTGGGCAGTGATGTAGATGGCTGTACAGCAGTGATTGAGCATAGAGTGCCAGATTTCGTTGCCACATTGCTTAACAGGCTCAAAGGTATGATTGTTTGTCTCCATATCGTCCTTCACCACTCATAGTTTGTACCGTTGTCATACATTAAAGTAGCCTCTTGTTATTTTAGCAACATTTGAGCCAGAACGCCACTAAGGTGGGAAAGTGTGGGGGGGGGGGGGGGTGGTAGGCTTAGGGTTAGTGTTAGTGGCTGGAGCTGCGGAGGGGGGGGGGGGTGTTGTCTCTCCCAGATACTATATTTAAACCTTAGATAATCGTTAGAATTTGAAGTTATAAGAAATTGGCGGTGAGTATCTTTTTGGCAGGAGATTCACGAAAATTCTCTAATTTGACATTACAATTGCACTTCAGACATACACTAGCTGTGTCGAGACCGCTGAAGACAGCGACTTGAAATTTTCAGAACTTGTTCCAAGGAGCCTGTCCGACATTATGACATCCAATGCGAGTGTCCAGACCGCGTGGAAACATAACCCATCGCGTGGAAAGTGAGAACACTATCGTCCCCACTCTATCAGTTTGGAATGGACCTAGGCAGTGTTGTAGACGACTGGAGAGATGCGACTGAGCATGAAGTCACCGTTTCTTGTGCCACCTTGACTTACTGGCTTCAAGGTGTGATTTTGCATCTGTATATCATCGAGACCGCCAGTAAAGTTTATACCGTTGCCATACCTTTTTTAATTTTCGCCAACTTTCAACCCACATTTGAGGGTACCTTCCTTCACCCTCATCTACAGCAAAATCTAGCGACAAGGGGTTTGGGTTTTTTTCCATTTGCTCTTAGGGTATAAAATGAGCTATCAATTGCTGAACTTTATTTCAAAAATCGCTCCTGGGATTCCGACCTACAAGCGATTTAAAATAAGGTACGTTTTGGCCCATTTTCTGTTTTTGTTGCCATGGTAACAAACAATTGCCAAACACTTTGACACAAATTCATCGAATACCTTTTGGCCACGGTACATACTATCTACTTCCAAAATTCCAGCTGGCTAGCTTGAATAGTTATTGACATATAGTGTCAAATGCCTTAACTGGGCAGTTATTTGAAAATTAGCCTCATTCTGAAATGCATGATAATACCTGGAGAAAAAAACATTTTTGCCCCAAAATAAGCAGACTCCCTTGTTTCAACACTTTTTGTTAATTTCAACCCTATAGACCCTTTGACTGCCAAGTTATTAGGAAAAATGTGCTTAGAAAGTATGTTTTTTTACAAATCTGAACTTCGAGCCTCGTTTTCACCTTGATCCTGCGACCCCGTAATTTTTTTTGTGAAAACTTTTGGCAGAAAACATAAAAAATGGAAAAAAATACTGATTATGTTTGTTTTAGACAAGAGTAATTCTGACAAGTCTGTCGAGAAATTAAGTCGATAGCTTTTTTCCTTCATGAGATATTGGCCTATGAATGTTTGGGCGTTTTTGGGCCTTCTTGCCCAAGAAGAAACATTTTGCCCCAAATACTGATGGTTTTATTTGTTAGGACTCATGGCCACCATTGATAGTTTTTATTTGTAACAACTTATGAATCTAGACATAATAAAGTAAAAAAAAAAACACAAGAATTTTTTTTTCAATTTTTGGTCACATTGTCCCGAAGCCATGTTTGACTGCTAGCAGAAGCCAAACGAAGAACAACTCCAATTCCAAAAGACGATAACTGTTCTCGTACACTGTGAATTCAACATTTCTAACCTTAGAACCTTTCATAACATGCCCGTTGTTGAGTACTGTGATGGCAAAGTAGCCCGGTCGTAACAAAAATTTCCGACTTTTGGTCAAAAATTTCTAAGTCCAAACCGAAAATTTTTCTGGTGCAAAAAAATTTTTTTTTTCCGTCTCCAAATGGCCTGAAACGCATAAATAACCGAAAATAAAAATACGATTTTTCGGCGGCCATTTTGGATTGTCGGAAATTCGAATCGAAATTTTTTCGATAGTTTTTACAATTCGGTGATACAATCTTCATTTCCAACCCATTTTGGATGGTTCAGCATATCCATGTCCCGAGATTGAGTTAAAAAATGGTCAAATTTTGAAAAAAATTTTCGTTAAGAAAAAATGTTTTGGCAGAAAGGTGTTAACTACATACATTTTTGTACGATATGCTGATAGAGGGATGTATTGGTGACACGTCTGCGAAAATTTCAAGTCAATCGCCCTTTCCAGTCCAAAGATATGACCTGCCGACTATTTTTGTTAAAGGGTTAACAAAAACATTTTCAGAAAAATGGGAATATGACGAGGGCTTACAACTTATGACCCTTTATGAGTACAGAAACTTTAAAAAACATTGTCAAGAGCGTTTTCGAGAAATAGTGAAAATAAAAGTGTGGAAGAATAATAATAAAAAAAACTAGAGAATTGTAATTTGTTGGACAAATTACGGGCTTTCCCAACTTTCCAATGTGAAAATGCAGACTACATATAGCAAAGCAAAGTGTTTGAAAACCTAACCATTTCCAAAATGATAGACAAAAAGCATCCAAAGTTGGCTAATTTTGGCATTTTCTCACAGTTCTCTTATTCACGCCCTCATTTTTCTTGGGGGTTAAATCTTGAGATTAAAAAGTAAACAGTAACTTTCTTCTACAATCATTGTTGCATCTATCCATATCAAAATAATTGCTACAATAACCTTGCAATTCGAGGAAATGAGTACAGATATTTGCAAAATTCACTGAAAATCAATTTTTTTTCTGACAGTACTATTCTTTACATGGCCAAACCTTATGTTGTGTTTAGCCCCAAAGCATAACTTACAGCAGAGGATTTGTTCATTAGGCAACTCTACCTATAGCAAGCAAAACAAAGTGTTTAGAATTAACCCTTTCCAAAATGACAGGAAGATGCAACCACAGTTAGCTAATTTTGGCATTTTCGGATGGAACTCTTACCCTCATTTCCTTGAGGGTTAAAGATGAGATTAAAAACTAAACAGTAACATTCTTCTGCAAGCATTGTTGCATCTATGCATGCAAAAATAATTGTTACAACAACCTCGCAATTATGAGAAATTTGCCCTTGAACTTAGTAAATCTTGAAGATAAAATGATATATTCATATCATTTGTGGTCAATAGGGGTTAATCTTGAAATATTTATGTGTTGATTTTAGTGTATAATATTATGCTCTTAATGTGTGAACATCAATCACAAACTGAGTGTCTGAAAAGAGACCTGGACTAATCTTGAATCTTGCTATTTGAGTGAACATGTTCAAGTTGAGGGTACTCCAATTCAAGGCCTGACAACTGGGTGAGGGTTAAAACTTGGAATAAAACATATAACAGCAAAATTGTTCTTGGATAACAGTTAGATAATTGCCAAAAATGAAAAGTGGACAGAAATCGTGCAGGGGTTAATTGCGAAAAGGCGGTAATTTGGCTAATTTGACATTAAAATTGAACAGACAGCAGTGTCGCTCATACGCCCACTGCGTCCAGACCAGTGAAGCAGATACACGAAATCTTCAGAAGTTGTTCTACTGTCCCTGCTCGACAGGACAGTATTTTTGTCGAGTGGCGTGACCGCGTGAGAATAATGTGGATCGCGTGGAAACCGCGGGGACGATTCATCCCTACTCTATTCCAAATGCAATGCCGTTTCCATTCACTATTTACCTATCACCGTTCGAGTTTGGCATTATTTCTGTCTATTTGATGAACTGTTCAGCTTTAAATATTCGCACATTCATATGGGAAGAAAGTTTTGAGTTAAACTGCTTATTTTAGACCGTCCCGGCAGAAACTGACAACTCAATCCGGTGGAGAAAAAGCCGTCATCTGGCTAATTTGACACTCAAATTGAACAGCTACAATGTCGGATATACGCAAATTATGTCCCGACCATTCAAGGAAGCAACTTGAAATTCTCAGAATGTTTTTTTTTTTACTGTCCCTGCCTGCCAGTTTAGTATCTTTGTCAAGTGCCGAGACCGCCTGGAAATACTGTGGATCAGGTGGAAACCGAGAGCACGATTCGTCCCTACTTTATTCTCAATTCAACGACTTTTCCATTTATTATTTACCTGTCACCGGCTGAGTTAGGCATTATATCTGTCTATTTGATGAACTTTTCAACCTTAACTATTTGTGGCTTCATGTAGCACCACCGAAAGGCCACTGGACGGTTACCAATATATTCAGGATTGATTTTACGAAAATAACAATTATTCCGACTATACCCACATGGGAACTCCTAAATATGCCAAGTGTTAAACTTTTGATAATAACGTATAAAACAGAAGTTGTCATGCTATGCTTGCTGCATGCAGGCATAGAAAACATTCAGTGCTCAATGAATTAGGAATGGAGTAAATTGTCACTTAAACCTATAGAATTCTGAAAAAATGAGAGTTTTTTTCGACGGCACCAATCTTTATGCATCTGAGACAGGGATGGAGTTAAACTTTACAGCAACCTTATCACAGAAAATATTCTTGGAATTGAACTGTGAATCCGAATTTCGAAAGCATTTTCGGATATTCTATTCCAAACTACCACTGCATGCTTATCAATATTCAGTGATTTCAGGAAAATATCAGTTATTCCGACCGCACCCATATGGGCAGTCTCGAATCTGCCAACGGTTAAACTTTTAATAATGACATATAAAACAAAAGTTGTCATACTATGACTGCTGCATACAGCCATAGAAAACGTTCAGCGCTCGATCAATTAGGAATGGAGTAAATCGTCACTTAAACTTACCAAATTCTGAAAAACGATAGTTTTTTTGGACTGCACCTATCTTTATGCAAATAGAACGAGCCTAGGGTTAAACTTTACAACCAAACTTACAACAGCAAATATGCTCGGTAGTCAATTGTAAATATGAACATGTAAATCATTTTTCGATATTCCTTTCGAAAATGGAAGAAAAGTGAGCTCCAAATTAGCCAATTTTATGAAGAATTTTAGGGCACTCAAATTCAAGGCCCGAAAACTGGGTGAAGGTTAAAACTTTGAATAAAATATATATCAGCAAAATTGTTCTTGGATGAAGGCCCAATCCTCTCATGGAAAAGGTTTTGAGACAATATGGCTCCAGTGCTGAGAAAGTGCATGTAAACATTGGCGAAAATAACAATTATTCTGACAGTACCCTTATGGGAAGTCTCAAATCTGCCAAGGGTTAAACTTTTAATAATAACATATAGAACAAAATTTGTCATACTTTGACTGCTACAAGTAGCTATAGAAAACATTCAGAGCTCAAGCAATTAAAAATGGAGTAAATCGCCACCTAAATTTACCAAATTCTGAAAAAATTGGAATTTGTTTGGACGGTACCTACTTATATGCAACCAGAATGGGATAGGGTTAAACTTTACAACCAAACTAACAACAGCAAATATGCTCGGTAGTCAATTGTGAATATGTACATGAAAAGTGTTTGAAATTAACCCTTTCCAAAATGATAGAAAAGGCAACCAAAAATGGCTAATTTTGGCATTTTCAAACGGTACTCTTATTCTCGGCCTCATTGTGCTAGAGGGTTAGGTCTGAGATTAAGAAGTAAACAGTAACTTTCTTCCACAATCATTGATGCATCTAGCCATACCAAAATAATTATTACAACTAACTTGTAATTAGGAAAAATTGCTCTTGAAGTTGGCAAAAATAACAAATATTCCGACAGTACCCTTATGGGAAGTCTCAAATCTGCCAAGGGTTAAACTTTTAATAATAACATATAGAACAAAATTTGTCATACTTTGACTGCTGCAAGCAGCTATGGAAAACATTCAGAGCTCAAGCAATTAAAAATGGAGTAAATCGTCACCTAAACTTACCAAATTCTGAAAAAATTGGAGTTTTTTTGGACGGTACCTACTTTTATGCAACCAGAATGGGATAGGGTTAAACTTTACAACTAAACTTACAACAGCAAATATGCTCGGTAGTCAATTGTGAATACGTACATGAAAAGTGTTTGAAATTAACCCCTTTCCAAAATGATGGAAAAAGCAACCAAAGTTGGCTAATTTTGGCATTTTCAAAAGGTACTCTTATTCTCACCCTCATTGTGCTTGGGGGTTAAATCTGAGATTAAAAAGTAAACAGTAACTTTCTTCCGCAATCATTGTTGAATCTATCCAAACCAAAATAATTGTTACAACAACCTTGTTATTAGAGAAATTTGCCCTTGAAGTTGGTCAATTTTGAAGAAAAATTCTATATTCATGTCATTTTTGGCCAGTGGGGGTTACAGTTGAAAGATCTGAGTGGTGATTGTGGTGTATCATATTATGCTCTACATGTGTGGAAAATTTGAGCTAAATAACTGTAAATAATTTTGAGACATTCGAAAAATGGTGAAATTTTGAAGGTTTTGGCAGAATATTTTGAAAACACGCGTTTTCACAGATATGACGATACCGCATTTCACTAGATTTTATGACATTACATAAGTGTGCCAAATTTGGTCAAAATTGTACAGCTTGTTTTCGAGCAGTTCAACAGACAAAATTCAGGGAGGAAAAAAATAAAAAAAAAACAAGCTACACTGAAGCAGGGTACCAGCGGTTGATGACATGTGCACCATTGACATGCAGAACGCATTAGTACATGGCATCAGCGTGCCCCCATGTTGGCAACCGGGATAAAGTGCCTTGCCCAAGGACATTACGTGGGTCATTCCAGATAGGGATCAAACTCAGAACCTCTATCATAGAAGTCAAACAGTATATCACTGAGAAAATGTGCTTTCTTTCCTGGCGGTATTCATATTTGTGCGGCCAAACTGGTGTAAGATAACACAGAACACCAAAACATATAACACAAAATTTGTTCCCCATTGATTTTTCAAAGCAGTTATGGAAAGCTCAAAGAGTTCTTTCCTTTTTGTTTTTGGACAAGTTAGTATTCACTCAGTCATTTTTTGCTGACAGTGCTATTTTTAAGTGACCAAAGCACATGTTTTATTAAGTCCCAGAACATAACTAAAGCCGGATTTATTGATTAAACATCTCTGCATATAGCAAAGCAAAGAGTCTCAAATTAACCCATTCCAAAATGATAGTAGAGAGTAACCAAAGTTGGATAATTTAGGTATTTCCAAATGGTACTCTTATTCTCGCTCTTATTGTGCATGAGGGTTAAATCTGAGATTGAAAAGATATACCAATCTTACCCAGGGAAGGTGAGTACAGAAAAGTACGAAATTAATCAGAAAATGAATTTTGTCTGACGGTACTAATATTTGTACGAGCAAAACTGGTACTGGATTTATTTATTTATTTATTTATTCATTTATTTATTAGGGTTTAATGACACATTAACAGACAAGGTCATATTATGTCGGCGACAGTTGTATGAGTGGCGCAAGCTGGAGTACCCAGAGAGAACCACCGAGCAATGACGAGCAGCTGCCAGCTCCCAAACATAGTGCCTCCGCACTGTAGCACAGGCAGGGTTAGATTGGTTGAAGACATGCGCACCATCGACGTGCAGTATGCCTTAGTACACGACGTCCAGACCAGTGAAGGCAGATGCACAAAATCTTCAGAAGTTGTTCTACTATCCCTGCTCGACAGAACAGTATCTTTGTCGAGTGGCGTGAGCGCGTGGGAACAACGTGGATCGCGTGGAAACTGCTGGGACGATTCGGCCCTACTCTATTCCAATTGCAATGCCATTTCCATTCACTATTTACCTATTACCGGTCGACTTTGGCATTATTTCTGCCTATTTGATGAACTGTCCAGCTTTAAATATTCGCACATTCATATGGGACAGAAAGTTTTGAGTTAAACTGCTTATTTTAGACCGTCCCGGCAGAAACTGACAACTCGATCCGGTGGAGAAAAAACCGTCATCTGGCTAATTTAACATTCAAATTGAACAGTTACAATATCGGATATACTCCAATTATGTCCCGACCTTCCAAGGCAGCAACTTGAAATTCTCAGAATGTTTTCTACTGTCCCTGCCCGACAGTTTAGTATCTTTGTCAAGTGCCGCGCGTGGAAATACCGTGGATCAGGTGGAAACCGAGGGCATGATTTGTTCCTACTTTATTCTCAATTCAACGACTTTTCCATTCATTATTTACCTGTCACCGGCTGAGTTAGGCATTCTATCTGTCTATTTGATGAACTTTTCAACCTTAACTATTTGCGGCTTCATGTAGCACCACCGAAAGGCCACTGCACGGTTACCAATATATTCAGGGATTGATTTTACGAAAATAACAATTATTCCGACTATATCCACATGGGAACTCCTAAATATGCCAAGGGTTAAACTATTGATAATGACGTATAAAACAAAAGTTGTCATGCTATGCTTGCTGCATGCAGGCATAGAAAACATTCAGTGCTCAATGAATTAGGAATGGAGTAAATTGTTACTTAAACCTACGGAATTGTGAAAACATGAGAGTTTTTTTTCGACGGCACCAATTTTTATGCATTTGAGACAGGGATGGAGTTAAACTTTACAGCAACTTTATAACAGAAAGTATTCTTGGAATTGAACTGTGAATCCGAATTTCGAAAGCATTTTCGGATATTCTATTCCAAACTACCACTGCACGCTTATCAATATTCAGTGATTTTATGAAAATATCAATTATTCCGACCGTACCCATATGGGCAGTCTCGAATCTGCCAACGGTTAAACTTTTAATAATGACATATAAAACAAAAGTTGTCATACTGTGACTGCTGCATACAGCCATAGAAAACGTTCAGCGCTCAATCAATTAGGAATGGAGTAAATCGTCACTAAAATTTACCAAATTCTGAAAAACGATAGTTTTTTTTTGGGGGGGGGGGGGCTGCACCTATCTTTATGCAAACAGAACGAGCATAGGGTTAAACTTTACAACTAGACTTACAACAGCAAATGTGCTCGGTAGGCAATTGTAAATACGACCATGTAAATCATTTTTCGATATTCCTTTCGAAAATGGAAGAAAAGTGAGCTCCAAATTAACCAATTTTATGAAGAATTTTAGGGCACTCAAATTCAAGGCCAGAAAACTGGGTTAAGGTTAAATCTTTGAATAAAATATATAACAGCAAAACTGTTCTTGGATGAAGGCCCAATCCTCTCATGGAAACGGTTTTTAGACAATATGTCTCCAATGCTGAGAAAGTGCATGTAAACGTTGGCGAAAATAACAATTATTCCGACAGTACCCTTATGGGAAGTCTAAAATCTTCTAAGGGTTAAACTTTTAATAATAACATATAGAACAAAATTTGTCATACTTTGACTGCTGCAAGCAGCTATAGAAAAAATTCAGAGCTCAAGCAATTAAAAATGGAGTAAGTTGCCACCTAAACTTACCAAATTCTGAAAAATTGGAGTTTTTTTGGAAGGTACCTACTTTTTATTCAACCAGAATGGGATAGAGTTAAACTTTACAACCAAACTTACAACAGCAAATATGCTCGGTAGTCAATTGTGAATACGTACATGAAAAGTTTTTGAAATTAACCCTTTCCAAAATGATAGAAAAAAGCAACCAAAGATGGCTAATTTTGGTATTTTCAAACGGTACTCTTATTCTCGCCCTCATTGTGCTTGAGGGTTAAATCTGAGATTAAGAAGTAAACAATAACTTTCTTCCACAATCATTGTTGCATCTAGCCATATAAAAATAATTGTTACAACTACTTTGTAATTAGAGAAATTTGCCCTTGTAGTTGGCGAAAATAACAATTATTCCGACAGTACCCTTATGGGAAGTCTCAAATCTGCCAAGGGTTAAACTTTTAATAATAACATATAGAACAAAATTTATCATACTTTGACTGATGCAAGCAGCTACAGAAAACATTCAGAGCTCAAGCAATTAAAAATGGAGTAAGTTGCCACCTAAACTTACCAAATTCTGAAAAAATTGGAGTTTTTTTGGACGGTACCTACTTTTATGCAACCAGAATGGGATAGGGTTAAACTTTACAACCAAACTCACAACAGCAAATATGCTCGGTAGTCAATTGTGAATACGTACACGAAAAGTGTTTGAAATTAACCCTTTCCAAAATGATAGAAAAAGCAACCAAAGTTGGCTAATTTTGGCATTTTCAAACGGTACTCTTATCCTCGCCCTCATTGTGCTCGAGGGTTAAATCTGAGATTAAAAAGTAAACAGTAACTTTATTCCGCAATCATTGTTGCATCTATCCAAATCAAAATAATTGTTACAACAACCTTGTTATTAGAGAAATTTGCCCTTGAAGTTGGTAAATTTTGAAGAAAAAATCTATATTCATGTCATTTTTGGCCAGTTGGGGTTAATGTTGAAAGATTTGAGTGGTGATTGTGGTGTATCATATTATGCTCTAAATGTGTGGAAAATTTGAGCGAAATAACTGTAAACAATTTTGAGACATTCGAAAAATGGTGAAATTTTGAAGGTTTTGTCAGAATACTTTGAAAAAATTTGGTCAAAATCGTACAACTTGTTTCCGAGCAGTTCAACAGACAAAATTCAGGGAGGAAAAAAAAAAAAAAAAAAAAAAAAAAAATAGAGAAGAAAAATTTTGAAAAAGAAGAATAACAATAGTCTTTCCCAAACTGGGTTTGGGAAAGCCTAAAAAAAATAATCAATGCAATAACAAATAGATTTTCCCTTTAGGAAAATCCAAATAATCAATGCAATAACAAATAGATTTTCCCTTTAGGAAAATCCAAATAATAAAAAGTAAACACTCTGTTCCATGTACAGTAGATTGTCGAGAGAGTTTTTGGAGCAGCGACTTGAAATTTTCAGCATTTGTTCTAGAAGCTCTGCCAAACACGACCGCGTCGCTGGAAAATCCAGAAACCCAGCATGTGGCCCGCGGCAACCTCGTGCGCATGCGCATACGCTCTTCTCGATTTGGAGAATGACGAAATGCGAAATTCGTGTCGCTCTTCATGGCATGTGATGCAGCAACTATTCGTGAACGCTGAGTGAAAATTTCATGGAAATCCACCAAGAACTGGCTGAGAAATAGTGGTTTGAAGAGAGGAGATAATTTTTTGAATTTGGTCTTTTTAAAGCCGGTACGAAAGAAGACGTGGTGAATGGGCGCAGACTGCCCTACTCATCCCTCTCTGGGGTAGTTCCTCTTAAAACTTACAACTGGGTGTGACTGGTGACGAGTTGACTGTAAATCGAAGTTGCTTCTTTAAGACCGCCACCCAGGGAACACAACGCAACCTTTAAAACTTTGAGGTACGTCAGAAGTTAACAAGCAAAAGAAATTGGCGGTAAGTAGGTTTTTGGCATGCAGGAAAAGATTCACGAAACTTTGCATATTAAACATTATTAAAATAGCACTTCAGATATACACGGACTGTGTCTAGACCGCGGAAGGTAGCGACTCGAAATTTTCAGGACTTGTTCTACGAAGCCTGGCCGACATTTTGGCGCCGGAATCGCGTGTTTCCACTGCGTGGAAGCACCACGTGTCGCGTGGAAAGAGAGAGTACCATTCGTCCCGACTTTATCAGTTTGGAATGGACTTGGGCAGTGATGTAGATGGCTGTACAGCAGTGATTGAGCATAGAGTGCCAGATTTCGGTGCCACATTGCTTAACAGGCTCAAACGTATGATTGTTTGTCTCCATACCGTCCTTCACCACCCATAGTTTGTACCGTTGTCATACATTAAAGTAGCCTCTTGGTATTTTAGCAACATTTGAGCCAGAACGCCACTAAGGGGTGAAAGTGGGGGGGGGGGGGGGGGGTGTGTGTGTGTGGTAGGCTTAGGGTTAGTGTTAGTGGCTGGAGCTGCGGAGGGGGGGGGGGGGGGGTTGTCTCTCCCAGACACTATATTTAAACCTTAGATAATCGTTAGAATTTGAAGTTATAAGAAATTGGCGGTGAGTATCTTTTTGGCAGGAAAAGATTCACGAAAATTCTCTAATTTGACATTACAATTGCACTTCAGACATACACGAGCTGTGTCAAGACCGCTGAAGACAGCGACTTGAAATTTTCAGAACTTGTTCTAAGGAGCCTGTCCGACATTATGACATCCAGTGCGAGTGTCCAGACCGCGTGGAAACATAACCCATCGTGTGGAAAGTGAGAACACTATTCGTCCCCACTCTATCAGTTTGGAATGGACCTAGGCAGTATTGTAGACGACTGGAGAGATGCGACTGAGCATGAAGTCACCGTTTCTTGTGCCACCTTGACTTACTGGCTTCAAGGTGTGATTTTGCATCTGTATATCGTCGAGACCGCCAGTAGTTTATACCGTTGCCATACGTTAAGGTAACCTTTTTTTCATTTTCGCCAACTTTCGACCCACATTTGAGGGTACCTTCCTTCACCCTCATCTGCAGCAAAATCTAGCGACAAGGGGTTTGGGTTTTTTCCATTTGCTCTTAGGGTATAAAATGAGCTATCAATTGCTGAACTTTATTTCAAAAATCGCTCCTAGGATTCCGACCTACAAGCGATTTAAAATAAGGTACGTTTTGGCACATTTTCTGTTTTTGTTGCCATGGTAACAAACAATTGCCAAACACTTTGACACAAATTCATCGAATACCTTTTGGCCACGGTACATACTATCTACTTCCAAAATTCCAGCTGGCTAGCTTGAATAGTTATTGACATATAGTGCCAAATGCCTTAACTGGGCAGTTATTTGAAAATTAGCCTCGTTCTGAAATGCATGATAATACCTGGAGAAAAAAACATTTTTGCCCCAAAATAAGCAGACTCCCTTGTTTCAACACTTTTTGTTAATTTCAACCCTATAGACCCTTTGACTGCCAAGTTATTAGAAAAAATGTGCTTAGAAAGTATGTTTTTTTACAAATCTGAACTTCGAGCCTCGTTTTCACCTTGATCCTGCGACCCTGTAATTTTTTTTGTGAAAAATTTTGGCAGAAAACATAAAAAATGGAAAAAAATACTGATTATGTTTGTATTAGACAAGAGTAATTCTGACAAGTCTGTCGAGAAATTAAGTCGATAGCTTTTTTCCTTCAGGAGATATTGGCCTATGAATGTTTGGGCGTTTTTGGGCGTTCTTGCCCAACAAGAAACATTTTGCCCCAAATACTGATGGTTTTATTTGTTACGACTCATGGCCATCATTGATAGTTTTCATTTATGAGAACTAATGAATCTAGACATAATAAAGTAAAAAAAAAAACACAAGAAATTTTTTTTCAATTTTTGGTCACATTGTCCCGAAGCCATGTTTGACTGCTAGCAGAAGACAAACGAAGAACAACTCCAATTCCAAAAGACGTTAACTGTTCTTGTACACTGTGAATTCAACATTTCTAACCTTAGAACCTTTCATAACATGCCTGTTGTTGAGTACTGTGACGGCAAAGTAGCCTGGTCATAACACAAATTTCCGACTTTTGGTCGAAAGTCCAAACCGAAAATTTTTCTGGTGCAAAAAAAAAATTTTTTTTTCGTCTCCAAATGGCCTGAAACGCATAAATAACCGAAAATAAAAAATAAAAATACGATTTTTCGGCAGCCATTTTGGATTGTCGGAAATTCGAATCAAAATTTTTTCGATGGTTTTTACAATTCGGTGTTACAGTCTTCATTTCTAAGCCATTTGGGATGGTTCAGGATATCCATGGCCCGAGATTGAGTTCAAAAATGGTCAAATTTTGAAAAAAAATTTCGTTTCGAAAAATGTTTTGGCAGAAAGGTGTTAACTACATACATTTTTGTACCATATGCTGATAAAAGGGTGTATTGCTGG
Source organism: Pictodentalium vernedei (assembly GCA_031216915.1). NCBI lineage: Eukaryota > Metazoa > Mollusca > Scaphopoda > Dentaliida > Dentaliidae > Pictodentalium > Pictodentalium vernedei. Next base: position 587,246,263 of record CM062297.1, on the reverse strand, counting down.
TATGTCTGCGAAAATTTCAAGTCAATCGCCCTTTCCAGTCCATAGATATGAGCTCCCAACTATTTTTGTTAAAGGGTTAACAAAAACATTTTCAGAAAAATGGGAATATGACGAGGGCTTACAACTTATGACCCTTTATGAGTACAGAAACTTTAAAAAACATCGTCAAGAGCGTTTTCGAGAAATACTGAAAATAAAAGTGTGGAAGAATAATAATAAAAAAAAAAAAAAAATCAATGCAATAACAAATAGATTTTCCCTTTAGGAAAATCCAAATAATCAATGCAATAACAAATAGATTTTCCCTTTAGGAAAATCCAAATAATAAAAAGTAAACACTCTGTTCCATGTACAGTAGATTGTGGAGAGAGTTTTTGGAGCAGCGACTTGATGGCTGTACAGCAGTGATTGAGCATAAAGTGCCAGGTTTCGGTGCCACATTGCTTAACCGGCTCCAAGGTATGATTGTTTGTCTCAATATCGTCCTTCACCACTCGTAATTTGTACCGTTGTCATACATTAAAGTAGCCTCTTGTCATTTTAGCAACTTTCGAGCCAGAATGCCGCTAAGGTGGGAAAGTGCAGGGGAGGGGTAGGGTTAGGGTTAGTGTTAGTGGCTGTAGCTGCAGGGTGGGGGGGGGGTCCCTCCCAGACACTACATTTAAACCTTAGATAATCGTTAGAATTTGAAGTTATAAGAAATCTGCGGTGAGTATCTTTTTGGCAGGAAAAGATTCACGAAAATTCTCCAATTAGACATTACAATTGCACTTCAGACATACACAAGCTGTGTCGAGACCGCGGAAGAAAGCAACTTGAAATTTTCAGAATTGTTCTATGGAGCCTGTCCGACATTATGGCATCCAATGCGAGTGTCCAGACCGCGTGGAAACATCGCCCATCGCGTGGAAAATGAGAACACTATTCGTCCAGACTCTATCAGTTTGGAATGGACCTAGGCAGTGTTGTAGAGTGTAGAGCTGCGACTGAGCATGAAGTCCCCGTTTCTTGTGCCAACTTACCTAACTGGCTTCAAGGTGTGATTTTGCATCCATATATCGTCGAGACCACCAGTAGTTTATACCATTGCCATAAGGTTAAGGTAACCTTTTTTTCAATTTCGCCAACTTTCGACACGCATTTGAGGGTACCTTCCTTCAACCTCATCTACAGCAAAATCTAGCGACAAGGGGTTTTGGGTTTTTCTATTTTCTGTTAGGGTATAAAATGAGCTATCAATTGCTGAACTTTATTTCAAAAATCGCTCCTGGGGTTCCGATATTTCAATCAGGGATGTAAATTTTCAGGTTTTTGCCTGAATTCAGAAAACATAAAAAATGGAAAAAAATACCGATTATGTTTGTTTTAGACAAGAGTAATTCTGACAAGTCTGTCAAGAAATTAAGTCGATAGCTTTTCTCCTTCAGGAGATATTGGCCAATAAAGGTTTGGGCGTTTTGGGGCGTTTTTGCCCAACAAGAAACATTTTGCCCCAAATACTGATGGTTTTATTTATTAGGACTCATGGCCGCCATTGATAGTTTTTATTTATGAGAAATAATGAATCTAGACATAATAAAGTAAAAAAAAAAACAAGAATTTTTTTTTCAATTTTTGGTCACAGTGTCCCGAAGCCATGTTTGACTGCTAGCAGAAGCCAAATTAAGAACAACTCCATTTCCAAAAGATGATAACTGTTCATGTACACTGTGACTTCAACATTTCTACCCTTAGAAGCTTTCAAATCGTCCCCCTTGTTGAGTACTGTGACGGCAAAGTAGCCCGGTCGAAACAAAAATTTCCGACTTTTGGTCGAAAATTTCGAAGTCCAAACCGAAAATTTTTCTGGTGCAAAAAAATTTTTTTTTTCATCTCCAAATGGCCTGAAACGCATAAATAACCGAAAATAAAAATTCGATTTTTCGGCCGCCATTTTGGATTGTCGGAAATTTGAATCGAAATTTTTTCGATGGTTTTTACAATTCGGTGATACAGTCTTCATATCTAAGCCATTTTAGATGGTTCAGCATTTCCCTGTCCCGAGATTGAGTTAAAAAATGGTCAAATTTTGAAGTTTTTTTTAGTTAAGAAAAATGTTTTGGCAGAAAGGTGTTAACTAGATACATTTTTGTACCATATGCTGATAGAGGGGTGTATTGCTGACATGTCTGCGAAAATTTCAAGTCAATCGCCCTTTCCAGTCCAAAGATATGAGCTGCTGACTATTTTTGTTAAAGGGTTAACAAAAACATTTTCAGAAAAATGGGAATATGACGAGGGCTTACAACTTATGACCCTTTATGAGTACAGAAACTTTAAAAAACATCGTCATGAGCGTTTTCGAGAAATAGTGAAAATAAAAGTGTGGAAGAATAATAATAATAAAAAAAATAAAAAAAAAATAATCAGTGCAATAACTTTCCTTTAGGAAAATCCAAATAATAAAAAGTAAACACTCTGTTCCATGTACAGTAGATTGTCGAGAGAGTTTTTGGAGCAGCGACTTGAAATTTTCAGCGTTTGTTCTAGAAGCTCTGCCAAACACGACCGCATCGCTGGAAAATCCAGAAACCCAGCATGTGGCCCGCGGCAACCTTGTGCGCATACGCTCTTCTCGATTTCGAGAATGACGAAATGCGAAATTCGTGTTGCTCTTCATGGCATGTGATGCAGCAACTATTCGTGAACGCTGAGTGAAAATTTCATGGAAATCCACCAAGAACTGGCTGAGAAATAGTGGTTTGAAGAGAGGAGGTAATTTTTATCCCCCCGAAAAAAAATTTCGGGGGATATAGTCGTCACGCGTTTTTTTTTGTCCGTCTGTCCGTCCGTCCGTCCGTACATCCGTCCGTCCGTTTACATTTCGTTTCCGGATGATAACTTCCCTTGAAATAGTTTGATTGTAACCAAACTTGATATGTGGCTTAAACATATAAAAATACAGGTCAAGTTCGAATCCGGGTTCATCCTGATTAATATTACCAGAGTTATGCCCCTTTTTAATTTAGAAAATCTTATGATTTTTGGTTTCTGGATGGTAACTTCCCTCAAGATAGTTTGATTGTAACCAATCTTGATATGTGGTGCAAACATATCAAAATATGGGTCAAGTTCGAAAATGGGTTTGTCCTGATTAATTTTACCACAGTTATGGCCCTTTTCAACTTAGAAAATCTTATGATGACCACACTTTTTTCGGGGGGATCAGCTGCCCCGTGGATGTGGCAGCCCTCTAGTTTGAATTTGGTCTTTTTAAAGCCGGTACGAAAGAAGACGTGGTGAATGGGCGCAGACTGCCCTACTCATCCCTCTCTGGGGTAGTTCCTCTTAAACTTACAACTGGGTGTGACTGGTGACGAGTTGGCTGTAAATCAAAGTTGCTTCTTTAAGACCACCACCCAGGGAACCCAACGCAACCTTTAAATCTTTGAGAAACGTCAGAAGCTAAAAGTCAAAAGAAATTGGCGGTAAGTAGGTTTTTGGCATGCAGGAAAAGATTCACGAAACTTTGCATATTAAACATCATTAAAATAGCACTTCAGATATACACGGACTGTGTCTAGACCGCTGAAGGTATCGACTTGAAATTTTCAGAACTTGTTCTACGAGGCCTGGCCGACATTTTTGCACTGGAATCGAGTGTTTCACTGCGTGGAAGCACCACACGACGCGTGGAAAGAGAGAGTACTATTCGTTCCGACTTTATCAGTTTGGAATGGACTTGGGCAGTGATGTAGATGGCTGTACAGCAGTGATTGAGCATAAAGTGCCAGGTTTCGGTGCCACATTGCTTAACCGGCTCCAAGGTATGATTGTTTGTCTCAATATCGTCCTTCACCACTCGTAATTTGTACCGTTGTCATACATTAATGTAGCCTCTTGTCATTTTAGCAACTTTCGAGCCAGAATGCCGCTAAGGTGGGAAAGTGCAGGGGAGGGGTAGGGTTTTAGATGGTTCAGCATATCCCTGTCCCGAGATTGAGTTAGAAAATGGTCAAATTTTCAATTTTTTTTTAGTTATGAAAAATGTTTTGGCAGAAAAGTATTAACTAGATACATTTTTGTACCATATGCTGATAGAGGGGTGTATTGCTGACATGTCTGCGAAAATTTCAAGTCAATCGCCCTTTCCAGTCCAAAGATATGAGCTGCCGACTATTTTTGTTAAAGGGTTAACAAAAACATTTTCAGAAAAATGGGAATATGACGAGGGCTTACAACTTATGACCCTTTATGAGTACAGAAACTTTAAAAAACATCGTCAAGAGCGTTTTCGAGAAATAGTGAAAATAAAAGTGTGGAAGAATAATAATAATAAAAAAAAAAAAAAAAATAGTCAATGCAATAACAAATAGATTTTCCCTTTTGGAAAATCCAAATAATAAAAAGTAAACACTCTGTTCCATGTACAGTAGATTGTGGAGAGAGTTTTTGGAGCAGCGACTTGAAATTCTCAGCGTTTGTTCTAGAAGCTCTGCCAAACACGACCGCGTCGCTGGAAAATCCAGAAACCCAGCACGTGGCCCGCGGCAACCTCGTGCGCATGCGCATACGCTCTTCTCGATTTCGAGAATGACGAAATGCGAAATTCGTGTCACTCTTCATGGCATGTGATGCAGCAACTATTCGTGAACGCTGAGTGAAAATTTCATGGAAATCCACCAAGAACTGGCTGAGAAATAGTGGTTTGAAGAGAGGAGGTAATTTTTTGAATTTGGTCTTTTTAAAGCCGGTACGAAAGAAGACGTGGTGAATGGGCGCAGATTGCCCTACTCATCCCTCTCTGGGGTTGTTCCTCTTAAAACCAACAACTGGGTGTGACTGGTGATGAGTTGACTGTAAATCGAAGTTGCTTCTTTAAGACCACCACCCTGGGAACCCAACGCAACCTTTAAATCTTTGAGAAACGTCAGAAGTTAAAAGTCAAAAGAAATTGGCGGTAAGTAGGTTTTTGGCATGCAGGAAAAGATTCACGAAACTTTGCATATTAAACATCATTAAAATAGCACTTCAGATATACACGGACTGTGTCTAGACTGCTGAAGGTAGCGACTTGAAATTTTCAGAACTTGTTCTACGAGGCCTGGCCGACATTTTGGCACTGGAATCGAGTGTTTTCACTGCGTGGAAGCACCACACGGCACGTGGAAAGAGAGAGTACTATTCGTCCCGACTTTATCAGTTTGGAATGGACTTGGGCAGTGATGTAGATGGCTGTACAGCAGTGATTGAGCATAAAGTGCCAGGGTTCGGTGCCACATTGCTTAACCGGCTCCAAGGTATGATTGTTTGTCTCAATATCGTCCTTCACCACTCGTAATTTGTACCGTTGTCTTACATTGATGTAGCCTCTTGTCATTTTAGCAACTTTCGAGCCAGAATGATGCTAAGGTGGGAAAGTGGCGGGGGAGGGGGGGGGGAGGTAGGGTTAGTGTTAGTGGCTGGAGCTGCAGGGTGGGGGGGAGGGTCCCTCCCAGACACTACATTTAAACCTCAGATAATCGTTAGAATTTGAAGTTATAAGAAATCGGTGGTGAGTATCTTTTTGGCAGGAAAAGATTCACGAAAATTCTCCAATTAGACATTACAATTGCACTTCAGACATACACAAGCTGTGTCGAGACCGCGGAAGACAGCAACTTGAAATTTTCAGAAATTGTTCTATGGAGCCTGTCCGACATTATGGCATCCAATGCGAGTGTCCAGACCGCGTGCAAACATCGCCCATCGCGTGGAAAATGAGAACACTATTCATCCAGACTCTATCAGTTTGGAATGGACCTAGGCAGTGTTGTAGACGAGTGTAGAGCTGCGACTGAGCATGAAGTCCCCGTTTCTTGTGCCAACTTGCCTAACTGGCTTCAAGGTGTGATTTTGCATCCGTATATCGTCGAGACCGCCAGTAGTTTATACCGTTGCAATACGTTAAGGTAACCTTTTTTTCAATTTCGCCAACTTTCGACACACATTTGACACACATTCCTTCACCCTCATCTACAGCAAAATCTAGCGACAAGGGGTTTTGGGTTTTTAGCTCACCTGAGCGAAGCTCAAGGGGAGCTTTACTAATCACTTTCTGTCCGTCGTCCGTCGCCGTCCGTCCGGCGTTAACTTTACATTATCGACTTCTCCTCCTAAACCACTAGCACACTTTTATTCAAATGTTGGCTAAATGTTTATTACCTAATGCCAATTCAGATTTGTTCAAATGAAGTTGCCCCTCCTCCTGGGTGGTGCCACTCCCCCAAGGGGCACCAAAATCTTTGTAAATCTTCTTCTCATGAACCAGCAGTAGCAGAGACTTGATATTTGGTGTGCAGCTTACTTTTGAGGTGTAGACTCAGATTTGTTCAAGAGAAGTTTGTGGGGCTATACTTGGCGTCATTATTGGAGGGGCAAAATTTTTTGCCCTGCCCAAAATTTCTATTTTCCAAACCGAGAGGCTGATTTGAACCAAATTTTATGTGAGGGCTTATTGGGTCATGAGTACTTTATTTATGCAAAAAAAAAATTTTCCCGCAGCCCCGTAGGAACCGCAGGAGTTAAAAATATAAAAAATTTAAAACGCCCATATCTCCAAAACTGCACGGCACTGAGAATTTTTATTTGGTGTGCAGCTTCCTTAGGACCAACAGAAAGGATTGGTAAAAAAAAATTGCCATCGGTTTTATCATAGGGTACAGTTTCGGGACTTTGAAAAAGTGCTGAGTCAGCACTTTTTAACACTGTAGGCAATGGGAAAAACATTAAAAAATCTTCTTCTCCAGATCCAGCAGGCAGAATCTTTTGATACTTGGTATGCAACATTGTAGGGTGGATCTGATTCAAGTTTGTTCAAATCGGCCCCCGGGTTCATATTTGGGCTCAGTATAGGAGCCCGATTTCGAACTTAGTGCATTTCAGGCAAATTTCTTCAAAAATCTTCTTCTCCAGATCCAGCAGGCAGAATCTTTTGATATTTGGTATGCAATGTTACGGGGTAGATTTTATTCAAGTTTGTTCAAATCGGCCCCCTGGATTCATATTTGGGCTTACTATAGAAGCCCGAATTCGAACTTAGTGCATTTCAGGCAAATTTCTTAAAAAATCTTCTTCTCCAGATCCAGCAGGCAGAATCTTTTCATATTTGGTAAGCAACATTGTGGGGTGGATCTGATTCAAGATTGTTCAAATCGGCCCCCTGGGTTAATATTTGGGCTCAGTATAGGAGCCCGATTTCGAACTTAGTGCATTTCAGGCAAATTTCTTAAAAAATCTTCTTCTCCAGATCCAGCACGCAGAATCTTTTGATATTTGGTATGCAACATTGTGGGGTGGATCTGATTCAAGTTTGTTCAAATCGGCTTCCTAGATTCATATTTGGGCTCGCTATAGAAGCTCGAATTTGAACTTAGTGCATTTCATGCAAATTTCTTAAAAAATATTCTTCTCCAGATCCAGCAGGCAGAATCTTTTTATATTTGGTAAGCAACATTGTGGGGTGGATCTGATTCAAGTTTGTTCAAATCGGCCCCCTGGGTTTATATTTGGGCTCAGTATAGGAGCCCAAATTTGAACTTAGTGCATTTCAAGCAAATTTCTTAAAAAATCTTCTTCTCCAGATCCAGCAGGCAGAATCTTTTGATATTTGGTATGCAACATTGTGGGGTGGATCTGATTCAAGTTTGTTCAAATCGGCTTCCTAGATTCATATTTGGGCTCACTATAGAAGCTCGAATTCGAACTTAGTGCATTTCAGGCAAATTTCTTAAAAAATTTTCTTCTCCAGATCCAGCAGGCAGAATCTTTTGATATTTGGTATGCAACATTGTGGGATGGATCTGATGCAAATTTGTTCAAATCGGCTCCCTAGATTCATATTTGGGCTTACTATAGAAGCTCGAATTCGAACTTAGTGCATTTCAGGCAAATTTCTTAAAAAATCATCTTCTCCAGATCCAGCAGGCAGAATCTTTTGATATTTGGTATGCAACATTGCGGGGTGGATCTGATTCAAGTTTGTTCAAATCGGCCCCCTGGATTCATATTTGGGCTCACTATAGAAGCTCGAATTCAAACTTAGTGCATTTCGGGCAAATTTCTTCAAAAATCTTCTTCTCCAGATCCAGCAGGCAGAATCTTTTGATATTTGGTATGCAACATTGCGGGGTGGATCTGATTCAAGTTTGTTCAAATCGGCCCCCTGGATTCATATTTGGGATTAATATAGAAGCCCGAATTCGGACTTAGTGCATTTCGGGCAAATTTATTAAAAAATCTTCTCCAGATCCAGCAGGCAGAATCTTTTGATATTTGGTATGCAACATTGTGGGGTGGATCTGATTCAAGTTTGTTCAAATCGGCTTCCTAGATTCATATTTGGGCTCACTATAGAAGCTCGAATTCAAACTTAATACATTTCAGGCAAATTTCTTAAAAAATCTTCTTCTCCAGATCCAGCTTCAGAATCTTTTCATATGTGGTAAGCAACATTGTGGGGTGGATCTGATTCAAGTTTGTTCAAATCGGCCCCCTGGGTTTATATTTGGGCTCCGTATAGGAGCCCAAATTTTAACTTAGTGCATTTCAGGCATATTTCTTAAAAAATCTTCTTCTCCAGATCCAGCTGGCAGAATCTTTTGATATTTGGTATGCAACATTGTGGGGTGGATCTGATTCAAGTTTGTTCAAATCGGCCCCCTGGGTTTATATTTGGGCTCAGAATAGGAGCCCAAATTTGAACTTAGTGCATTTCAGGCAAATTTCTTTGAAAATCTTCTTCTCAAGATCCAGCAGGCAGAATCTTCTGATATTGGGTATGCACCATGCTTAGGGGGGTGAGATTCAAGTTTGTTCAAACCAAGTCCCTGGGTTCATATTTGGGCTCACTGTGGTAGCCCGAATTATAACTTAGTTCAAAATGAGGAGTTTTCTTTAAAAATCTTCTTCAGATCCAGCAGTTGGAATGTTTTGATATTTGGTATGCAGCATCCTTAGGGGGTGAGATTTAAGTTTGTTCAAGCCATGTCCCTAGGTCCATATTTGGACTCACTGTGGGAGCTCGAATTGTAACTTAGTTCAAAATGAGGACTTTTCTTTAAAAATCTTCTTCTTCAGATCCAGCAGTCGGAATGTTTTGATATTTGGTGTGCAGCATCCTTAGGGGGGTGAGATTCAAGTTTGTTAAAGCCAAGTCCCTGGGTTCATATATGGGCTCCCTGTGGGAGCCTGAATTATAACTTAGTTCAATATGAGGAATATTCTTTAAAAATCTTTTTTTTTTTAGATCCACTGGTCAGAATCTTTGGATATTTGGTATAAGCTTTTCTTAGGAGGAGCAGATGCAACTTGTTGAAATCAATTCTCTGGGTTGATATAAATTTAGGCTACCATGTCAGGTGAGCACCCTCAGGCCCCTTGGGGCCTCTTGTTCTATTTTCTGTTAGGGTATAAAATGAGCTATCAATTGCTTAACTTTATTTCAAAAATCGCTCCTGGGGTTCCGATATTTCAATCCAAAATGGCCGATTTTCTAGATAACTTTCCGTTTTGTGAAAAATTTTCGCAGAAAGCATATAAAATGGAAAAAAATAACGATTATGTTTGTTTTAGACAAGAGTAATTCTGACAAGTCTGTCAAGAAATTAAGTCGATAGCTTTTCTCCTTCAGGAGATATTGGCCAATAAAGGTTTGGGCGTTTTGGGGCGTTTTTGCCCAACAAGAAACATTTTGCCCCAAATACTGATGGTTTTATTTATTAGGACTCATGGCCGCCATTGATAGTTTTTATTTATGAGAAATAATGAATCTAGACATAATAAAGTAAAAAAAAACAAGAATTTTTTTTTCAATTTTTGGTCACAGTGTCCCGAAGCCATGTTTGACTGCTAGCAGAAGCCAAATTAAGAACAACTCCATTTCCAAAAGATGATAACTGTTCATGTACACTGTGACTTCAACATTTCTACCTTTAGAAGCTTTCAAATCGTCCCCCTTGTTGAGTACTGTGACGGCAAAGTAGCCCGGTCGAAACAAAAATTTCCGACTTTTGGTCGAAAATTTTCAAGTCCAAACCGAAAATTTTTGTGGTGCCAAAAAAATTTTTTTTTCGTCTCCAAATGGCCTGAAACGCATGAATAACCGAAAATAAAAATTCGATTTTTCGGCCGCCATTTTGGATTGTCGGAAATTCGAATCGAAATTTTTTCGATATTTTTTACAATTCGGTGATACAGTCTTCATATCTAAGCCATTTTAGATGGTTGAGCATATCCCTGTCCCGAGATTGAGTTAAGAAATGGTCAAATTTTGAAGTTTTTTTTAGTTATGAAAAATGTTTTGGCAGAAAAGTGTTAACTAGATACATTTTTGTACCGTATGCTGATAGAGGGGTGTATTGCTGACATGTCTGCGAAAATTTCAAGTCAATCGCCCTTTCCAGTCCAAAGATATGAGCTGCCGACTATTTTTGTTAAAGGGTTAACAAAAACATTTTCAGTAAAATGGGAATATGACGAGGGCTTACAACTTATGACCCTTTATGAGTACAGAAACTTTAAAAAAAATCGTCAAGAGCATTTTCGAGAAATAGTGAAAATAAAAGTGTGGAAGAATAATAATAATAAAAAAAAAAAAAAATAAAATAATCATTGCAATAACAAATAGATTTTCCCTTTAGGAAAATCCAAATAATAAAAAGTAGACACTCTGTTCCATGTACAGTAGATTGTGGAGAGAGTTTTTGGAGCAGCGACTTGAAATTTTCAGCGTTTGTTCAAGAAGCTCTGCCAAACACGACCGCGTCGCTGGAAAATCCAGAAACCCAGCACGTGGCCCGCTGCAACCTCATGCGCATACGCTTCTCGATTTCGAGAATGACGAAATGCGAAATTCGTGTCGCTCTTCATGGCATGTGATGCAGCAACTATTCGTGAAAATTTCATGGAAATCCACCAAGAACTGGCTGAGAAATAGTGGTTTGAAGAGAGGAGGTAATTTTTTGAATTTGGTCTTTTTAAAGCCGGTACGAAAGAAGACGTGGTGAATGGGCGCAGATTGCCCTACTCATCCCTCTCTGGGGTAGTTCCTCTTAAAACTTACAACTGGGTGTGACTGGTGACGTTGCTTCTTTAAGACCACCAGCCAGGGAACCCAACGCAACCTTTAAATATTTGAGAAACGTCAGAAGTTAAAAGTCAAAAGAAATTGGCGGTAAGTAGGTTTTTGGCATGCAGGAAAAGATTCACGAAACTTTGCATATTAAACATCATTAAAATAGCACTTCAGATATACACAGACTGTGTCTAGACCGCTGAAGGTAGCGACTTGAAATTTTCAGGACTTGTTCTACGAGGCCTGGCCGACATTTTGGCACTGGAATCGAGTGTTTTCACTGCGTGGAAGCACCACATGACGCGTGGAAAGAGAGAGTACTATTCGTCTCGACTTTATCAGTTTGGAATGGACTTGGGCAGTGATGTAGATGGCTGTACAGCAGTGATTGAGCATAAAGTGCCAGGTTTCGGTGCCACATTGCTTAACCGGCTCCAAGGTATGATTGTTTGTCTCAATATCGTCCTTCACCACTCGTAATTTGTACCGTTGTCATACATTAATGTAGCCTCTTGTCATTTTAGCAACTTTCGAACCAGAATGCCGCTAAGGTGGGAAAGTGCGGGGGAGGGGTAGGGTTAGGGTTAGTGTTAGTGGCTGTAGCTGCAGGGTGTGGGGGGGGGTCCCTCCCAGACACTACATTTAAACCTTAGATAATCGTTAGAATTTGAAGTTATAAGAAATCGGCGGTGAGTATCTTTTTGGCAGGAAAAGATTCACGAAAATTCTCCAATTAGACATTACAATTGCACTTCAGACATACACAAGCTGTGTCGAGACCGCGGAAGACAGCAACTTGAAATTTTCAGAACTTGTTCTATGGAGCCTGTCCGACATTATGGCATCCAATGTGAGTGTCCAGACCGCATGGAAACATCGCCCATCGCATGGAAAATGAGAACACTATTCGTCCAGACTCTATCAGTTTGGAATGGACCTAGGCAGTGTTGTAGACGACTGTAGAGCTGCGACTGAGCATGAAGTCCCCGTTTCTTGTGCCAACTTGCCTAACTGGCTTCAAGGTGTGATTTTGCATCCGTATATCGTCGAGACCGCCAGTAGTTTATACCATTGTCATACGTTAAGGTAACCTTTTTTTCAATTTCGCCACCTTTCGACACACATTTGAAGGTACCTTCCTTCAACCTCATTTACAGCAAAATCTAGCGACAAGGGGTTTTGAGTTTTTCTATTTTCTGTTAGGGTATAAAATGAGCTATCAATTGCTTAACTTTATTTAAAAAATCGCTCCTGGGGTTCCGATATTTCAATCCAAAATGGCCGATTTTCGAGATAACTTTTTGTTTTGTGAAAAATTTTGGCAGAAAACATAAAAAATGGATAAAAATACCGATTATGTTTGTTTTAGACAAGAGTAATTCTGACAAGTCTGTCAAGAAATTAAGTCGATAGCTTTTCTCCTTCAGGAGATATTGGCCAATAAAGGTTTGGGCGTTTTGGGGCGTTTTTGCCCAACAAGAAACATTTTGCCCCAAATACTGATGGTTTTATTTATTAGGACTCATGGCCGCCATTGATAGTTTTTATTTATGAGAAATAATGAATCTAGACATAATAAAGTAAAAAAAAAACCAAGAATTTTTTTTTCAATTTTTAGTCACAGTGTCCCGAAGCCATGTTTGACTGCTAGCAGAAGCCAAATTAAGAACAACTCCGTTTCCAAAAGATGATAACTGTTCATGTACACTGTGAGTTCAACATTTTTAACCTCAGAAGCTTTCAAATCATCCCCGTTGTTGAGTACTGTGATGGCAAACTAGCCCGGACGTAACAAACATTTTGGACTTTTGGTCAAAAATTTCAGTCCGAAGCGGACCGAACATTTTCAGTGTAAAAAAATTTTTTTCTTCGTCTCAAAATTGAACGAAATGCATAAAAAAACAAAACATTTTTTTTCGAATCCTTGGCCGTCATTTTGGATTAACAAAAAATCGAAATGAAATTCTTTCGATTTTTCTTATAAAATGGTATTACTGCCTTCAATTTGGATCCCTTTTAGAGGGCTCATTATATTTGAATCTAGATATTTCAATCCAAAGTGGCCGATTTTCGAGATAACTTTCCATTTTGTGAAAAATTTTGGCAGAAAACAAAAAAATGGAAAAAAATACTGATTATGTTTGTTTTAGACAAGAGCAATTCTGACAAGTCTGTCAAGAAATTAAGTCGATAGCTTTTTTCCTTCAGGAGATATTGGCCTATGAAGCTTTGGGCGTTTTTGCCCAACAAGAAACACTTTGCCCCAAATACTGATGGTTTTATTTATTAGAACCCATGGCCATCATTGATAGTTTTTATTTATGAGAAATAATGAATCTAGACATAATAAAGTAAAAAAAAACACAAGAAAATTTTTTCCACTTTTTGGTCACAGTGTCTCGAAGCCATGTTTGACTGCTAGCAGAAGCCAAATGAAGAACAACTCCAATTCCAAATGACCATAACTGTTCATGTACACTGTGAATTCAACATTTCTAACCTTAGAACCTTTCACAACATGCCCGTTGTTGTGGACTGTGATGGCAAAGTAGCTTGGTCGTAACAAACATTTCCGACTTTTGGTCGAAAATTTTCAAGTCCAAACCGAAAATTTTTCTGGTGCAAAAATTTTTTTTTTTTTCGTTTCCAAATGGCCTGAAACGCATAAATAACCGAAAATAAAAATACGATTTTTCGGCCGCCATTTTGGATTGTCAGAATTCGAATCAAAATTTTTTCGATCGTTTTTACAATTCGGTTATACAGTCTTCATTTCTAAGCCATTTTAGATGGTTCATCCTATCCATGTCCCGAGATTGAGTTAAAAAATGGTCAAAGTTTGAAATTTTTTTTCGTTTCGAAAAATGTTTTGGCAGAAAGGTGTTAACTACATACATTTTTGTACCATATGCTGATAGAGAGGTGTATTGCTGACATGTCTGCGAAAATTTCAAGTCAGTCGCCCTTTCCAGTCCAAGGATATGAGCTGCTGACAATTTTTGTTAAAGGGTTAACAAAAATATTTTCAGAAAAATGGGAATATGGCGAGGGCAATACAATGACTAATCGCTCCCCAAAGTGAGGTCGCATCACTGAAATTGAAGCTTTCAAACCTTTTAAAAAGGATCTACACAAAAATACTTTGCAATGTGACACGGATTAAACAAAATATTGTGTAATAGATACCATGAACATTATATACTGTCGGACATGAAAAATTGAAAGTAATTTTAATGCCTTCTTAATCAAAGTAGCAGATGGCACTTGTCAAATATGTTAAATTTCCATAGTAAGTGATGAATCGGACAATCTAGTAACTGGTTCATCAGTCCTTCGATTTTAGAAAACGATGGAGAGCGATATTTAGCTCACCTGACATTTGACTCACGCGAGCGATCGCTCTCTAGTCATTGTATGACTGTGGCCTGGGGGACCCTTCCCCCTACACACGTGTAGGGGGAAGGGGCCCCCTAGGCCACAGTCCTACAATGACTAATCGCTCCCCAATGTGAGGTCGCATCACTGAAGCATTTTATTGATAGGGCGGGCCGTTCAAAGTGTGAACGGTGTTGTGGATAATATACAACGAACTGTGTTGTGAATGTGTGCATTATGTTTCACTTATAAATTGATGAAATAAAAATATATTCCACAGTCTCATGCCATAATTGCCATTGGCGTTTGTGTTTTTATTACTCCAAGTTCGGTACCAAAGTTAAAAGGGCAATTGTTGACGTACGGTACCATACCTGTGCACTGCAGCGAGTGTTGGGATAATTCGCATTTTCGCCATGTTTCAAACACGTTTTGCAGAAACGTCAGTTTCATAAATATTCATACATGAACAACCAGTCAGATTCCCGGCATGAGGCTCGTAAGCTGTTCCCCACAGCCTCCCTCGATAAAATCTCAGTGGAAAAACTTGCATGAAAACTTGGTTCAGTGTGAAGTCCCACATCAGCGACTCTGGCGTTTTCATTCCATGGAACGTTTTTATTAAAAACTGACCAACAAATGAGGCCGGACTTCATTCATTGGTCAGTTTTAACAAAAACCTTCCATGAAATATGAATGCCAGAGTGGGAAACATTGCATCTTTTAGAAAGATTTGACGAAAGTTTTCGAAGAAATATCAAGAGAACCACCCCAGTCCGCCCTTCCCCCTTCCCCACACCACCTCATTTAAATTAATTTATGTTGGTCTTCATATTGATTATGTTTCATAATTCATCGGACACCAGTGTACGTACTTAGCATTAAGCGACTCGGATGTTGTTATTCCGATGGAACGTTTTGTTTTTTTTAAAACTGGCCAATAAATCAGGGAGCCGCCAGACTTCCTTTGTTGGTCAGTGTGTAATGAAAAAGCCTTCCATTCAATTAGAACGCCAGAGTGGGGAAACATCTTTCAAATTCAGAATAAATTCAAGACCGTTTTTTTGGAATTTGGAAATGTCGAGAGGCATGCTCCCCCCCTCCCAATTTAAATTAATTCATGTTGTTCTCCATATTCACCGGGCCCCCCCCCCCCCCCCCCCCCCCCCCCAGTGTATGCACTTAGCATTAAAATCAGGTGACCAGGACGTTTTCATTAAATGCAACGTTTTTTATTAAAAACTGACCAGCAAATGAGGGCCAGGGGCTGGACTCCATTTGGTGATCAGTTTTTGATAAAAGCCTTTCACGAAATAAGAACTCCAGCGTCTGCGTACATGGGGAATCACCGTTCAGAAAAAAAATTTCAGTTTGCTGAGAAACATCAAGAGCACCCCCCCCCCCCCCCCCCCCCAACTCGTAACGTCATTTAGTTCATGTAATGAAAAGTCGAATGATGTTGATCTTCATATTCTAATTCATCGCCATGATCAGACTCCAGTGTATGCACTTAGCACTAATATAAGCGGTTCTGGTGTTCTTTCCCCAGTGTATGCACTCAGCACTAATATAAGCGGTTCTGGTGTTCTTTCTCCATGGGACGTTTTTTTTTAAAAAGTGACCAACAAATCCGACTTGATTTGTAATTTTGAATTTGTTGGTCAGTTTTAATAAAAACCGTCATGAAATAATAATGTCAGAGTGGGGAATCATCTTAATCATAGATGGGTCGGATCACAGGGTGGGGTTACCCGGGTATGATGTCATGTCTGTATGGGGGGGGGGGGGGGGGGGGGGGGGGCACACACAACTGCTTCCAGAAAAATGTGCCGTGAAACGTAATTACATTTTGGTTTTATTTAACTGGAATAATTATACAGACACACGGACAGCAGTCACAACACAGTCAATATTGAGTTCTGAGGTCTTCATGACGTTATATGTATACTCACAAATGTCCGAGTCAGTCACTTTCGCTCTCACTAAATATATCGGAGTAGGACCCATCCGACTGTAACTGGGATACGGAACATTCACTTTCAGAAGTTTCCGATGAGAGTTCGATTTCACTCTCGTCAGCGTCAGTTGCAGTTTTTTGGCGCTTTTTGAGCTGAAGCTCGCCTGTAGAGTCTTCCATTTTCCGTTTTCGGCGGGTTGTTTGAAGATAGTTTGTGACGGCAGTCTCTAGTATGGCGTTTCTATCAGATTCTTCCCACGCAATGTCATTAACGCGGATCAACAGCTGATTTTCCATAGTTGAGTGCTTCAGACTGAGGCGTCGATCTGCTAGCATGGCGGTCAGGTGACTAAACCCACACTCCACTACACTGTTACTCACAGCAATGGACAAAACTATTTCAACAAGCACACACAGGATCGGAAATTGTTGTCTCCTGAATGTCAGTATTTTTTGCCACAGATCATGCACTTCAAGTTTTTTATAATAATAGTTGCGCACCACTTTCAAATCCGTCCATTCTTGGATCAGAGACTTTTTTAACTCCTTCTCGTAAACAAATCCCGCAAAGCCTATTGGTTCCTTGAAATGTTTTGCAACTTTAAAAATGTCATGCAAGTCAGCTTTATTTGAACGCCAGTTCGCAGGATCAGCCCAGTTCATGCATTTCAGAATCGAGTTCTTTGCCTTGAAAGACTCAAACCTATCATTCAGACAAGTTTCAATTTTTGCAACAGTTCTGGTAAGTAAACTGATCAACTCCTCCAGTATATTATTAGCTGATTCCACGGAATGACATCCTTTAAGCCCATCGTGTTTCTGCCACACATACTCTCTGTCTGACACCTTACGCCCCATTGTTCCAAGTTTTGGCATTTTTACAGCAACAGACGAAACGCACGTATCATCGGAACCCTGTAATGTCAATTTCACATGCGAATGTTCCGTTATAGCATCAATGGTTGTCAGCGTTTTCACAAGTTCTGACAGCGATTGTTCAGTTTTGATCACTGATGGCAAGATATCAAACACTAACAAATTGTCTTTCTCAAAAATTAGTGACAAAATTGATGTAACGTCAAGTATTTTCCGATACAAGCAGCATGTAACAACAAACTTATAATTCACCAGCTTGTTAAAAAATCCTTGAAGTTTTGGTTTTATTTTCTTGTAATCGGGATCAGCGATTGCATTCTCAAAAACGTTGATGAGCACAACCCAGTTATTGAGCAAATTAACGATTGCAGTTCTGTGGTGGTTAACAAACCGCGTGGATGTCAATTTAGGAATTTTTTTAACTGTCACTTGCAAAACACGTGCAGCTTCTTTAAAGTGATGACTAAATTTTCCAGATTCTTTGAAAAATTTGAATAGCGACCGCATAAAATCCTCAACTTCGAAGAAAGGTTTCTCCTTCAAAATGGAATCTTTCAGTGCCAACTCTAAACGGTGTGCCACACAATGCACGTTTGTTAACCATGGTCTGCCGTCATTTTTGAAACGCGTAAGCAAGCCGTTCTTACTACCAAAGTTCACAGATGTTCCATCAGCCGATGCAGCAACCTCTGTGTATTGGTATCGATCTTGGGGCATTTTGAGTTTGTTCAAAAACACATCATCCACGGCTTTCTTGAGAATAGCTGCATTCGCATCACCAAACGAGTCAAGATCTTGAAGTGCAAGCACATAGTAAGTCGGCGTACCCTCAACTACTGCACGGGCGAGCACCAGCTCCTTCTCCGATCCCGTTTTTCTTGCCTGGGAACCGTCAGTCATAACTGTGAAGGCGTTCACCCCCACAAAGAATATTTGCGCGCTTTTCCCGAACTGAATTGGCTATAAAGCATAGAATTTCTCTGGCCATATCTGAGTTGCACGCTCCTTGAATAAGATTCACTCCATTCGCCTTTTGAATTTTGACCATCGTTTCGAAAGATGTTAAGGGCATTCCATCCACAGCGAGGAGGTAAGCTGTCTTAAACAACTTCAGGTATGCGTCTCGAGACTGTTTTTCAATAGCAGTGTCTATTTTGATTTGTTTTGGCCCTGCATGACCTGTTGATTCGGTCACACTACCGGATGCAGCCATGGAACCTGTGTCACATGCTTTAACGTCTGTGAGATCACCGCCAAGATCCTTTTCCATCTGAACCCCGACTTCGTGGGCTTTTGAAGCAAGATGTCTTGTGACATTATGTTTAGTGACAGAATTTGTGCCTACCACATATTTCTCAACATCCTGTATCACTTTGCCGCGCACTTTGTTGGATTTCTTGATACTGTCAATGTGGCGTGCACACGATTTGCACCAAATGTGTTTTACAACTTCACGTCCGCGTTCATCTTTACCAGTTTTGTACCCCACGAAGGATCCGACATTCCAATTCAGAAACGTAGTGAGTTGCACATAATTGCCTTTGGTTTTCTTCTCCGTGTCGTTATCCGTGTCTGACATATTGAAAAATTATTTTAACTACTGCTGGATATTCGGTGCCTCGCAGACTTGCAGCACTGATAAAAAAAAAAACGCCGACAAAAAGAAATTGACACAAACAACTGTCCAATCATACGACACTGCCGTGCTGAGGTGCATGGATTTGACCAACCTCAAACGAACAGAAGTCTTTGAAGTTGACTGCTTGGAAATTGACACCTAAGAGTATGTACAAAGTAATGTGTATTTCCCCCCGTGTTTAATACCAACATTGAACAAAGGGTGCTTTGATCTTCCATGTCACCACATTGTTTCCCACCATAAAAGCCGCTTGTTGTTAACCATTCCGTGATTCGGGTGCGCTTTCCTTCTGTGATTCAAATTTCAAAGTCGGCGGAAAATTTTGTTTATTTTTCGGCGCGAGTGACAAATCGCTCGCTGCTTATCCAATCCACGCGAGCTATGGCGAGCGGGAGCGACCGCTCGCCTCAAAATCGAAGGACTGGTTCATAAGCAATTACTTATCTAACCGGTTAGAAAAAGAAATGTCAACCGGTTATACATAATATTGATAGCAATCAGCATTCCACTGGCAAAAAAATTATGTAGAACACTCCTCAAATCAGTGTTATATATGTACATGCCGATGAAGACACTGTTAATGATCATGACATGTCACATCAGTATTTTTCCATGTACACAGTATATTCATAGAAACTATTCCGTAGTATGTATACCAAGGAACATTGTCAAGTACTAGGCAACATTGTTTGTATACACACTACGGAAAAGTTTTGCTGACTATTGCTTGTTAATTCTAATGGAAGAGTTGCTATGGATAACCACATATCTCACGGTTGACCTAATAGAAAAATGGGTTAACTGTTTAAGCACTAAACAGGTAAGCCAAGTATTTTCAATATATATTTGAAAAAACATACCTTATGTCCCTTTCTTGTTCCAATAAGGGATCGTAAGGTAAATTTTTAAAAACAGAAAACAAGAACAAAATTAACTATCTAAATGAAGATTTTCACCGTGCTACATGGCCACAAAGATCAATTATGTTAAGTGAATGGCAATATCTTAAATATGAGGAAATAAATGAATAAACTATTACAGAAATATGAAGATAAATATCTAATCCTTTCTATGTTGCAAAATTTCATCATGGCACAATTCTCAGTCATGTTGTGAAACAATAAATGCAGGAGTAAACTTATGTCATATTTATGGTGAAAATCAGCAACACAATGGATACAAATATCTTGTGAGCAACACGCAATATCAGAGTTCAAATAGTTGTGTCAGTAATGTAACCTACTGGAACTGTTCAGTATGGAGCTAATTCAATGTAATAAAAGACCATCTTCATTGCTCAATGTAAATGTTTTCACAATTATTCAGGACAACTTATTATTATCAGGCTGAGCTCAGCTTTTTCTACTTTATTTAAATTGTTTTTGGTTTATCTTTGTGGAGACAAAATTTGGAAATGAGAGGATGCAAATTGTTTTTGTCTTCTGTCCATACTTTTTCCTTCTGACGCCTTTGATGTAGATGTTAAATAATGATGCACATCAACACAATACTTGTCAAGTTTAGTACAATTCCATTTCAATATTCTAATATCAGGCTGCTATTCTCGTTATACTGATCTGTAATGGCATCATCTTGAAATAATCAGTTTTTAAGTCAGATAAACATTCTTGGCTTGCTGTATGTACTGCTTTTGGCAGTCTTATAACCACACTCCTGCTTTTGCATATTGTGTTTCACATTTTTTTTGACAAGTTTCAGAAAATGAAGGACAACTGTTCACGAGGATGCAAGTTAACAATTGTGAATATTCAGACATTATAAGTATACTGGTGTCCACATGGAAAAATAAATTTTTGTGAAGCAACACCTGATACAAGGGTCTATGAAGCACAAATTCACCACAAATGTCTTATGCTTTTGTTATTCTTCACAAGGTGAAATTGTCAACAATTACCTAGGTGTCATTGATCAAATGCCATAACAATGTAAGTTGAGCTATCACGACATAGTGTTAACTCCGTAATTCCATAAAATACCACATCTTTGTTGCTCTTGTGTCTGTTAAAAATACTAGAGAGGTCTCTAGCATTCAACTTTATATTTGAAACTGTATTTGTTTACCAAGCATTGCCATGGAAATAGTAATAAACAAAAAAAGTAATATTTCAGGATAAATTTATAAATTAAACAAAACATGTCGTAATTAATGAGTGAATTAAACATCAAGCTGAAGAGCTTATTGTGGTCGTTCCCAAGGTAATAGATACATGTAAAAGTGTAAAGTTGATGACAGAACTGATACACTGGGGTCATGATACTATATATCTCGATACATCAGTCATGATGATTGCATTTCCTGAGACAAATGAAGTATCATTGTTTCCCTGTTAAGTAGTATGACTCTACCTCCAAATATAGGAACTTGATTTGTTTTGATTTATTGGTGTTTAGCATCACATATTTATGCACAATACGTAATCGTGACACAACATGGAGATAAAGTCAAGTTTAGACAATTGTTTATTGACCATTTTAGAGGACTGCCATCCCAAGCATTGATGACTGAGACCTATTTTACTAGTAAAGCAGAACTTATTTACTATAGTAAACAAGCGCAGCGTTACTTCCCAGGGTTCCCATGGGGAATAGTTGTTCTATTTTCTTTGTCACTTGAGCAATCCGGTTACAGTACAGCCTACAACAAAGTGTACCGTTTATTTATTTTTTAATTTATTGGGGTGTTACGTCACTTTCTGCAACTAGGTAATCTTATGTCAAGCAGATTTACGGGTAGAGGAAGCCCGAGTACCCGTAGAGAATCACTGAGCAGCAGCAAGCATCTGCCAGACTCAAAGTGTACCGTTAAATAATAACAAATCTATGACAACATAGTGTTATTAAGGTAGTTCATATATAATTTACTTACTGGTGTTTAATGTCACATATTTATGCAAAATGCCTAATCATGACAAGTGCTGAAATGGATAACCAGATAACTGGTTCATGACCGGTTACAGACCTAACCCGTTAGAAAGTATGTCAACTGATTATCCGTTATATTGAAAAGTAGGTGGCATTCTGATGCTAAAACTTGTGATAAAACACCTACAGCAGCATTAGATATAGAGTGATAATAATTTTTGTCCATCAAGACTTTTTTAGTGATAGTGTCATATCAATATTTTCCATGACTACAGACTATTCACTGATACTATTTTGTTGTGTGCATACAAAAGAAAGTTGTCAGGTACTCAACAATGTTCATTTGTATACACAATACGGAATAGTTTTGATGAATACTTCTTAATTCTAGCAGTCCGATTTCATGGTCGATGTAAGTATCTATGGATATCCGGTTATAGGTTACGGTTAACCGGTTATGGAAATGAGTTAACCGTTTCAGCACTAATGACACAAAATGGAGATAAAGTCAAGTTTAGTCAACTGTTTATACCCCATGTTGACCATTTTAGAGGACTTCCATATCAAGCAATGGTGACTATTTTACCAGTCAAGCAGAACTTGTTTACCATAGTACACAAACACTACCCCACGAGGATCATATATAATTATATATGGAGATAGAGTAATAGGAATAGGGAAACAATGATTTATTTATTGGTGTTTTACATAAGATATTTATGCTCAATGGCTAATCGTAACACAACATGGAGATAAAGTCATGTTTAGCCAACTGTTTATACCCAATGTTGCTCATTTTAGAGGACTTACACTCCAAGCTCTGATAACTGGCTCCTACTTAACCAGTAAAGCAGAACTTGTTACCATAATAAACAACATAGTTTCACTTCCTACGGGGCGGAAACAATGATACAAGATATGGAATGAATGTTTCAATACTGATTTGTGAACAGTGCGTGCTGAGCAGATTATCACTAAAACACTTGTGGACATAATGATAAGCAAAGTTTCAGCCAAAGGCCTCAAAGCCACTGGCTGACACTTTGCTTGCCCTTCTTATGTTTTATCATCGTAACTGACAGATATTAAGAGGGTGGAATTTCCACTCTGCAGGTGTTTTAGTGAGAATACACATGTCACGTACTGTAGCTATTCCAACATTTTCCAGATTAGCACCTACTTGGGCTGTAAAAGTTTGTTGATGTCATAGTCCAGAAGTGGGCTTCTTAGGCAGTCTTTAAAAATTTATGATTTGGTCTCCTCAAAAGGTCGACTAAAGTAGAAATTTTAAAATGCAGGCTAGTGGGTCTATGTTTGGATTACTGAAAAACTATTTTAAAAAAATATTGTCTGGAACAGTGTATCACAATACAGCAATAAAAATATGTCTCAACTGGTTGTTGTATCTTGGCATTGCGAATCTCGATACACCAGTGAACCTGTGTATCTTACCAGCCCCAACTGATGTGCTAATAACACCATATAATTGGCATGCTGTTAACCCTCAACTTGTGTACAGAAAAACACTAAGAATATTTTTTATTGTAATTGCAAATTTATGAAGATGTGTCTTTTTTTCTGCACCTGAGGCTATAAATATGACCACAATAGTATAAAGATAACATTAACCAACTATTTATGTTACTTACTTTATAGGACTTGTACCCCAGGTGCTGTTTATAGGGTGCTATTTTACTAGTGAAACAGAGCACGTTTACAATAGTAAACAAACACTACTCCACTTCCAGGGTTCACCCATTTTCTGAAGCTGTAGAACTGAATATTAAATATACTTTGTTTAATTCTAAAAGATAGCAAATGAATTCTCACTGAAACAATCTCAATCTAATGAGAGGTTTCAAGTTGTGTTTTTGAAGCAAAAATGAAGAAAAAACCTGAATGACAATTTCTGTGCATACCATTGGGTAGTTTTGAATATAATGTTGGGGAAGAAATAGTTAACATAACTTGAAATATATATTTCAAAACAATTGAAATAATCTGAACTTAATGGTAATTAAAATATTGAGAATTTTGTGGTAAGGTAACATTTACTATATAGCTGGTCCTCTGTACCCTACAACTTACATGATTAGTAGACAATACTTTCATATAGCAACCATAACGACCCAAACCATTTTAAATTTGAATATAATTTGAAAAACATAGCATATGATCCACAAATGGAATGAGCCCAGTCCAATGAGGGGTCATAACTTATGTTTTTGAAGCCAAAGATTACAAAAATAAAATCAGAGTGGTGTTTTTTGTGTTTCCATTAGCAAGTTTCAACTGTCGTGTTAACCAATGATTTAATAAACACCAATCATCCTCTGATCTCCTGGCCATGCCAAGAAACAATTTTGCAACAATGAAACTTTAAAAATTGTATGCTTTGGATCAACCAACATGTGGAACATCACACAGTTAGTATTAATGGTTGTATATATATCGATCCTGTCATGTCTCTTCCTTAGCCCCCTGTAAACTGTTGTCCAAATATCTACATTTCAGGTTACTATTTTTACCCCTAATGCAACTAGAAATTTAACCAATTCAACCTTGTTTGACAGAGCTCAGTGAGCTCTGTTAAACAAGGTTGAATTGGTTAAATTTATAGTCGCATTATGGGAAAAATGGTAATTGGTCATGTAGATATTTGGACATCAGTGTGAAGGGGGTTAACAAACTGGTCAGTGTTGCTGAATGTTATTCGAAAAATGCAAAACAATTTTTTATTTCTCCCGAAAAAATCATTTATCACTCAAAATGAATGAGGGCATGGTGACAGGGTAACGGAAACAAGAGGCCCCACAGGGCCTAAGGCACTCACCTGATCAAAAGCAGCCACATGTACAAACTACATATCAAGTCTTTGCTACTGTTGGGTTATAAGAAAATATTTGTTTTAAGATTTGGACACATTTTGGGGTGAAGATCCATCCAAGGGAAGGGGTAAATTAATTTTAACAAATCTGAATTGGAAAAAAATATGAACCCAGGGATTTGGAATGAACAAATTTTAAACTCCACTCCCTAAGAACTTAGCATACAAAATATCTGACTGGTGGGTCTGGAGAAGAAAATTTTCTAAGATTACCCCTCATATTGCACAAAGTTACAATTCGGGCTCCACAGAGAGCCCAAATATGAACACAGGCTTCTGATTATCACATACTTGTTAAATAACCCTCTAAAGTAGTTATATGTGAAATATGAAAGCTTTTGGAGAAGCAGTTTAGGAGTAAAAGACCATTTAATGTTTTTCAATTAACCTCAGTGTTCAAAAACGATGCCTCCTTATGATCAAACCGATGGGGATTTTTTTTAATTGTTCTACTCTGCAGGTCATAAGTAAGCTTCATACAAAATATGAGTTCTCTGTGCTGTGTAGTTTTGGAGATATGGCAGTTTTAAAGTTTTTTTTCTATTTTTAGCTCAGGAGGTTCCCACGGGGTGAAGAGAAAAAAAATTTCAGCATAAATTAAGTACTTATGACCCACTATTATCTCATATCAAATTTGGGTTAAATCAGCGTCACGGTTCGGACAACAGAAATTTTGGGTGCGACCAGAATTCTTGCCCCTCCCATAACGAAGGCAAATATTACTTGACGATCTTCTCTTGAACAAAACTTGAGTCTAAACCTCAAAAGGACTCTGTATACCAAATATCAAGTCTATGCTAATGGTGGTTCATAAAAAGATTTTTTAAAATCTCGGCCATTTTGGCCCCATCCTTCTGCTCAATATGAGCCAAAGCCTAATTTGCATAAACACCCAAATGCCCTATATAACCACTACTTGGAATTTAATTAAAATGTGCCCAGTGGTTTGTGAGAAAAAGACTCCAACACCATGTTCATGATGACGGACGAAGAGTGATCAGAAAAGCTCACCCTGACTTTCAGTGAGGTGAGCTAATAATCTCACAGTAATGACAATGTACGCCTAGATGAACAGAACAGATTATCATCTTTCTTAACCCTTTAACAACCAGTAGTTGTAAATAGTACTTTTTTCAAACAGGTACCATACTGGCTCAAAATGGTCAAGCCTGCACCAATACTTTTTATTGGTGTTTATGGTCATTTTCTGACATCTAAATATGACTGCGAAGAGTATTAAGTAAAGATTCACCAATAATCTATACTTTTGCGAAATTTAGAAGACTTCCATTAAAGGCATTGGTTTTCAGACCTATTCTACCCGCAAAACAGAACTTGTTTATTACAGTAAACAAGCACTGTTCAACTTCCCAGTGTTCCACAAGGAAATGTTATACCTTAAAATCATCATTTCAGTTTTAAATTCATTTTCGCTTCGAAAAAAAAAGTTATCAGTACTAACTCAAATAAGCTCAGTCCAATAACTCAGTTATCAGTTACATTTTTAAAACACAAGATGATAACAGAATTTGAGAGGTGATTTTCTTGTAAAGCATTGACAAAGTTTGGCTATTTTGAATTATTTATTTATTGGGGTTTTGTGACTCCTTCGGCAGCTCTCAACATAAGTTATGATGATTTATTGAAAAAAAATTGCTTTGAGAATACTCTTCAGTTTGAAAAATAATTATAATTAAATCTTGCAAAAAAAATGCAGGTTAATAAACAACTTCTCGTTGTCAGCGGACATCAGTAGACCTTTCGTCCAGAGGACATCTATCACTGACAGCTGTTTATCTGCAATACTCTTTTAAAATATTCTGTGAATATCTCAATTAGGCGATTAGTGATCTTTCCCATTGAATGTTATTGATATTGCTTCGTGGTGACTGAAGTAGGTTGGTATAATATCTGTATGAATATCAAGAGGACCTTTCTGGTAAACCTGATCTATTAGTGTTCCACCCTCTGTTGTTGTAACTTTGACAAGCTGTCTGTAGTCATATGTTTCAAAAAGTTGTTTTATTGATGATTCAACAAGTATATCTTGATTAAAATCCCCCATTATCAGACAATTCTTGCAAGAAATCAATTTTTCCTTCATAAAAGTAAGAGTTCTGTGAAAAAGCCGTATTGGATATGTATTTGGTCTATAGATAATAACAACAGTAGTATCCATATGAGGCAGATAGAAACCGATATGTTCAAGATTTGGTATAGACAAGTCTTTTTGTTCAAATATTGTATTTTGTTTTACATATACACCAATGCCACCATGACTTTGGTTCTTTAAGGCTTCAAAGTTAGAATCTGTGGTGTCATATGATAGACAATGTGGCTTCTGATACAGTACAAACTCATCTAGTTTTGTCATGTTAATTTGTTGTGTTTCACCTATTAACCAAGTTTTTGTCAAACATAAATAATCATCTTTAAGAAAGCGACTATCACCTTTGATGTTGGGTAAATTTGAAATAAGTCCTTGGATGTTGTGTAGTACTATTGTTGTTTGACAAGTAGCAATTATCTGAGGATTTTGAATAAATTTTGTCATATCATCTAAAGCCTTGGAAATTCCTTTTTCATAGTAAATTGTTTCATTTAGAATTTTATTGTCACATTCTTGAATTTGTAAACCAGTCTGTGATGTAACTCGACTTAAAGCTATGTATGCCATTCCTGATGTGAAGGTATGTTCTAAAGAAATAACAGCTTTGTTCAGTGTTAAACCCTGTATTTTGTGAACTGTGCATGCCAAAGCTAGTTTCAGTGGGAATTGTTTTCTGACAAAACTTCCTTTATTTTCATTTACATGTTCTTCCACTCTGTCAATACACACAGAATTCATTGGTAAATCAAAAGATTTTGGTTTTTTACAGGCTTCTCTTCCCACTTTCTTATTATCAAATACAACAAAGATCTGTTTGTGTGTTACTTTCACAACAGTACTCATTACTCCATTAACTAAACCATCTGATACATCAATATTCCTTAACAGCATGACTCTAGCTTTGTTTGCAACATACAGGGTCTTTTCAAGATTTGTTAGGCTTTTCCCTCTGGAAAAGACTATTGTTTTTCTACGGATTATTTTATTTTTTTTTTTTTGGGGGGTTTTTTTTTTTTTTTTTTTTTGGGGTTTTTTTTTTTTGGGGGGTTTTTTTTTTTTTTTTTCCACACATTTTGTCCGCACGATTCTGAAGCCATTTGCGGACCGATTTTCACAAAATTTTGCACACGCATAGAGGGGCACAAAATCTAAAAATGTACCGAAGCGGAATTTTCGATTTAACCCTTATTTCGTCAGAATTGGCAAAAAAACGTCAAAATTGGGATTTATCGGCACTTTCTCGAAACACGTCTTGTAGATTTTTTTTAAACCTTCATCATTGATAGACCTGTCTGTGCCACGACCTTTGATACACATGACATATCAGGCGATGCATATGGTAACCCTCCACAGGCTGCCAAACATCGAAATTTTGATGAAATGGGCCGGTTTCAGGCCACCAGAGCACCCAAACGATACACGAGAGATAAATATAACTTCCTTTATTTGAAGTGGAATTCACCGGAGATCATTTTTGTAAGTAATAATGGTGTTCAAAAAACCAAGCATTAACCCGTTTTGGGCTGGTTAAACAGCAATACCCCCAAAAAGCTAAAAAATTCAGGTTTACCGTGAATTTCTCTAAACGCATCTTGTAGATTTTCATGAAAAAATTGTCACTCTTAGGCCTTGATGTGACAATACAAGTTGCATGGACAAAATACTCCGGTGAGCATTTGTTAACCCTCCACGGGCTGCTAAAAGTCAAAATTGTGATAAAATGGGCTGTTTTTGGACGCCAACGGCACCCAACGGTTACGCCACAAAGAAAAGTGATTTCTTTTATCGAGCGCACAATCTATAGGGAAACATTTTTGTAAGTAGTAAGGGTATTCAAAAAACGAAGTCTTAACCCATTTTGGGCAGGCGAAAGAGAGAGACCCCTTAAAATCTAAAAATTCCCATTTTCTGATGATTTCCCTAAATACATTCCATAGGTTTTCAAGAAAAATTGACTACTTGCAGGTCTTTGTGTGACATTACAAGTGGCATGGACAAAATATTCCGCTGAGCGTTTATTAACCCTCTACAGAATGCCAAGCATCATAATTTTGTTGAAATGGGCTGTTTTCGGACACACACAGCACGCAATGTATGTCCGAGAGTTACACATAATCTCCTTTGTTGGAAGTGGAATTCACTGAGGACCATTTTTGTAAGTAATAAGGGTATTCAAAAACCCAAGCGTTAACCCCTTTTGGGGTGGTTATTAGCGATACCCATCAAAAGCTAAAAAAAAATCATGTTTTCCGTGGATTTCGTTACAAACATCTTGTAAGTTTTCAACAGAAAATGGCCATTGATAGGTCTTGGAGTCACATTATCAGTTGCATGGATAAAATATTCCAGTAAGCATTTGTTAACCCTCCATGGGCTGCTAAATGTCAACATTTTGAAAAAATAGTCTGTTTTTGGACGCCAACAACAACAAATGGGAATGCCACAGAGATACATAACTTCTTTTACCGGATGCAAAACTGACAGAGAAAAATTTAGTAAGTAGTAAAGGTATTCAAAAAATCGAGGTCTTAACCCATTTTCGCCTGGTTAAGATGTACCCCTTAAAAGCTTAAAATTCCAGTTTTCTGTGGATTTCTCCAAAAAATCTAGTAAGTATTCAAGAAAAATTGACCATTTGCAGGTCTTGGAGTGACATTACAAGTTACATAGACAAAATATTCCGGTAAGCGTTAGTTAACTCTCCAGAGGCTGCAAAGCATAGAAATTTTGAGAAAATGGACTGTCCTTGGGCACCCATTGCACGCAATGTGTACCTGCGAGATAAACATAACCTCCTTCTTTGGAAGTGGAATTCATCAGACCAAGCATTAACCCTTTTAGGGCTGGTCTTAACCCGTTTTGGGCTGGTTAAACAGCGGTACCCATCAAAGACTTAAAATTTCATGCTTTCCCTGGATTTCTTTAAAAACATCTTGTAGTTTTCAAGAAAAATGGCCATTTACGGGTCTTCATGTGACATTACAAGTTACATGGACAAAATATTCCGTTGAGCATTCGTTAACTCTCCACGAGCTGCTAAACATCAAAATGTTGATAAAATGGATTGTTTTCAGACACCAAGAGCACCCAATGGATATGTAACAGAGAAATATAACTTCTTTTACTGCGCGTAGAATTCACAGAGGATCAGTTTTGTAAGTAGTAAGGGTATTTAAAAGAATGAAACTTAACCTATTTTAGACTGGATAAGGAGAGATACCCCTTAAAAGCTTAAAATTTACATTTTCTGTGGATTTCGCTAACTGCTTGTTGGCGATTTTCAAGAACAATTGGACATTGGCAGGTCTTACAAATTGCATAGATAGAATATTCCGCTAGTCGTTTGTTAATCCCGCTACAGGCTGCTAAACGTCAAAATTTTGATAAAATCGACTGTTTTCGGACAGCAAATGGGTATGTAATAGGTAAACATAACCTCTTTTATCAGACTCAGAATTCATAAGGGATAATGTATGATAGTGTTAAGGGTATTCAAGGGAGCGTGGTGGCTCAGTGGTAGACTGTTGTACTTCTATGCTAGAGGTCCCGAGTTCGATCCCCGTCCGGGACGACTCACGTTGTGTCCTTGGGCAAGGCACTTTAGCCCGGTTGCCGACATGGGGGCACGATGACGCCGTGTACTAAGGCATACTGCACGTCGATGGTACATATGTCTTCACCCTCTGTAACCCTGCTTGAGCGAATCTTGAACAGAGTTAGAATGTTGAGGAGCTGACAGTTGCTCGTCGATGCTTGGTGGTTCTCTCCGTGTACTTCCTCCACCTATAAAACTGTCACGACCACGATTAGCCATTGTGCATAAGTATGTGACCTTAAACACCAATAAACAAATAAATAAATAAATAAATAAATAAATAAATAAGGGTATTCAAAAACCAAGCCTTAACCCTGTTTATAGGATTAAAGACAGACAGTCCATGCCGTGCACGCTGCCTACATTACTTGTAAAATCGACACCCCCACTAAATCTACTTCGAGGTGCGGTGTCGGACCCGACCACCTGACGGTTCTGACCTCATTAGATAACACTCCTTCTTTGTATTATCAGCATGGATTTCTCCAAGAAGCAAAGACAAAAATACGTCTGCGGAAAATAATGGCAAATATTTTATTTAGTCTGTATTTTGTCCGTATAGAAAATGTCTCGCCCACATATACCTAAACATGATTCAATGATACAATTGGACATATTTCTCTCGTAAAACCTGAAAAAAGACTTGATTTATTTCATTTTAGGATTGTGCGTGTATATTCTTAGAAGATTCTCTGTGTGTTATTAATATACAGCGTCAGTCTTTGATCTCGTTTGGGACGATCAGTGATTAACACCTTTTCGACAAGAGCCGTCGAAATTGAAAATTAAAAAAAATAATCAAATTTCACTAAAACCTTTTGCAGAATCGTATTTTTCAGAAAACTCTTTCGCGATTGCATGTGTCGTTTTCAAAATTCCGATCAGTAATCACGAAATTATAAATATGTTGTTGTCAATAACAAAATTGAAAGCGTGTCCGTCAAACTTGCATGACGTCAGAACTCGACTCGGGTGAAATACTGCAGTGAAAGGACGAGAGTAATAAACGCTGATATCGCAGTAGGCTTTAAACTGGCCATGGAATGGTCCTAAAATCATGTTTATATTTGCAGCTTTACTGCAAATAGGTTTCCCGTTGTTTCTTCTTGAAGTGTTGTTTTCGTCAAGGCCAAGTACCATAGAAAATTTGGAACACCGAGCAGTGGGCCTGCCCCATGAACACCTGCCTGTTATAAAAATTAATTAGCGGGGACATCTGCCCCACCCCCTTCCTGCTATTTTTTTTTACCTAGGACACCTGCCCCCTATTGTTTCTTTTACCTAGGACACGTGCCCCCCCCCCCCCCCCCTGCTGTTTTTCACCAACTACACCTGCCCCCGTTTGTTTGCTAACGGGCCCCTCCACATTGACCTTTCTATCTTTAGAAGCACCCGGGCCGACGGGTAGAGGGCGTGGTTGTGAGCATGGCTAGATTTTGCTGAAGGAAGGTACCCTCAAATCTGGGTCGAAAGTGGCGAAAATGACAAAAGGCCACTTCAACATGTGGTAACGGTATAAACTTCAGACGATCTGGGCGATGTACAGACGAAAGATCATACCTTGGAGCCGGTTAGGTAATTTGGCACAAAAAACTCCGATTTTATGCTCAATCGCTGCTCTACAATAGTCTACAATAGTGCCCAATTCCATTCCATTCCAAACTGATAGAGTCGGGACGAATAGTACTCTCACTTTCCACGCGATGCGTGGTGTTCTCCACGCGGTCTCGACACTTGCAACAGATGCCAAAATGTCGGCCAGGGTGTGTAGAACAAGTTCTGAAAATTAGAAGTCGCTGCCTTCGGCGGTCTGGACACGGTTCGTGTTTGTGAGAAGTGCAATTTTAATGTCAAATTGGCAAATTTTCGTTAATCGTTTCCCGCCAAAACACCTACTCACCGTCGATTTCTTTTCACTGCAACTTCTTCCGATTATCTAAAGTTTAAAGATAGTGTCAGGATACCCCCCCCTCGCCGCTACAGCCCCCCCCACCCCCACCCCCCGCACTTCCTCACTTTGGCGGCGTTCTGGGTTGAAAGTCTCGAAAATGGCAAGAGGCTACATTAACGTACGGCAACGGTATAAACTACAAGTAGTAAGGACGATATTGAGACAAAAAATCATACAATGGAGCCACTTAGGCAATGAGGCACCGAAACCTGGGACTTTATGCTCAATCGCAGCTCCACAGTCGTCTACAACACTGCCCATGTCCATTCTGAACTGATAAAGTCGGGACGAATAGTACTCTCTCATTCCAAGCGATGCTTGGTGTTTTCCAGGCGGCTCGGACGCTCCAAACAGATCCCAAAATGTCGGCCAGGGTTCGTAGAACAAGTTCTGAAAATTTCAAGTCACTGCCTCCAGCGGTCTGGACACGGTTCGTGTATGTCAGAAGTGCTATTTTAATGTCCAATATGCAAATCTTCGTCAATCTTTTCCTGCCTGCCATTCTCTTAGGTTTAAAGGTTGTGTTGGGATCCCTGGGTGGCGGTCTTAAAGAAGCAACTTCCATTTACAGAGAGAGGGATGGGGGGGGGGGGGGGGGGGCTCTAAAGGAGTCTGCGCCCATTCACGACGTCTTTTTTCGAACTGGCTTGAAAAGGAAGGACCAAATTCAAACAGTTACCTCCTCTCTTCAAAACGCTATATCCCAACCATTTCTAGGCAGATTCCCATGAAATTTTCACTCGTTGTTCATGGATAGTTGCGGCATCACTTTCCATGAAGAGCGATACGAATTTCGCATTTCGTCACGTCGAATTCGAAAAGAGCGCATGCGCATGGATTTCTCTGAAAACATCTTATAGATTTTAAGTAAAAATGGCCATTTGCACTTTTTGGTTTGAAATTGCAAGTTGCATGAATACATATGCCTGTTAGCACATGTTAACCCTCTACAATCTGCCAGACATCAATATTTTGGATACATTTGAGATAAAATGGACCATTTTCAAATAGACAGAGCACTCAAAGGGTATGTGTCAAACAAACATAACTCCTTTTGTCGGTCATTAACTTGTGGGACGACGATATTGATATTAACCCACTCTACCATTAATCCTGGTTTATACCTAAACAATTTTTTTATAAAACTGAGTCATTTGAGACTACTATAACCACCTTTCTCATAACATCAATGAAAGAACTTCAGTGAGACAGTTAAAAACAATTCATCAGACACTGTGGGGGCATGAAAAATCAAGGAATCTCATCGGGAAAAGCCATGATTCTCCAGAATCATAAAGTCTAGTTAGGCTTTTCCCTCTGGAAAAGACTATTGTTTTTCTACGGATTATTATTATTTTTTTTTTTTTTTTTTTTTTTTGGGGGGTTTTTTTTGGGGGGGTTTTTTTGGGTGTTTTTTTTTTTTTTTTTTTCCACACATTTTTGTCCGTACGATTCAGAAGCCATTTTCGAACCGATTTTCACACAATTTGGCACACCGCATAGAGTGGCAAAAAATCTAAAAATGTACCGAAGCGGAATTTTCGATTTAACCCTTATTTCGCCAGAATTGGCAAAAAACTGCCAAAATTGGGGTTTATCGGCACTTTCTCGAAACACGTCTTTAGGATTTTTTTTAAACATCCATCATTACTAGACCTGCCTATGTCACAACCTTTGATACACACGACATATTTGGCGATGCATATGGGTAACCCTCCACAGGCTGCCAAACATCGAAATTTTGATGAAATGGGCCGGTTTAAGACCCCCACAACACACAAACGATACCCGAGAGGTAAACATAACTTCCTTTGTTGGAAGTGGAATTCACAGAAGATCATTTTTGTAAGTAATAAGGGTGTTCAGAAAACCAAGTGTTAACCCGTTTTGGGGCTGGTTAAACAGCAATACCCCAAAAAAGCTCAAAACTTCATGTTTTCCGTGGATTTCTCTAAACGAGTCTTGTAGATTTTCAAGAAAAATCGGTCACTCTCAGGTCTTGGTGTGACATTACAAGTTGCATGGATAAAATATTCCGGTCAGCATTAGTTAACCCTCCCCGAGCTGCTAAACGTAAAAATTGTGATAAAATGGGCTGTTTTTAGACACCAACAGCACCCAAACGATATACCACAGAGAAAGGGTCCTTCATTTATCGGACGCAAAATTGATCGGAAAATATTTTTGAAAGTGGTAATGGTATTCAAAATTTGACGTCTTAACCCATTTTGGGCTGGTTAAAGAGAGATACCCATTAAAATCTTAAAATACCCCATTTTCTGTGGATTTCTCTAACAACATCTTGTAGGTTTTCAAGAAAAATCGGCTATTTGCAGGTCTTAGTGTGACATTACAAGTCGCATGAACAAAATATTCCGGTCAGCATTAGTTAACCCTCCCCGGGCTGCTGAAGGTCAAAATTGCGATAAAATGGGCTGTTTTTGCACACCAACAGCACCCAAAGGGTACACCACAAAGAAAAGTGCCTTCTTTTATCGCGCGTACAATTTATATGAAAACATTTTTGTAAGTAGTAAGGGTATTCAAAAGTCGACGTCTTAACCCATTTTGGGCAGGCTAAAGAGAGATATCTCTTGAAAGCTTTAAATTCCCATTTTCTGTGAATTTCCCTAACGGTAACTTGTAGGGTTTCAAGACAAATTGACTATTTGTAGGTGTTTATGTGACATTAAAAGTTGCATGGACAGAATACTCCGGTGAGCGTTTTTTAACCATCTACAAGCTGCCAAGCATCGTAATGTTGTTAACATGGGACTGTTTTCAGACACGCACAGCACCTAATGTATACATGAGAGATAAACATAATCTCCTTTGTCTGAAGTGGAATTCACAGAGGACCATTTTTGTAAGTAATAAAGGTATTCAAAAAGCCAAGCGTTAACCCCTGTTGGGGAGGTTAACAGGGATACCCATCAAAAGCTTAAACAATCGTTTTCCCTGGATTTCTTTACAAACATTTTGTTGGGTTTTCAAGAGAAAATGGCCGTTGATAGGTCTTGGTGTCATATGACCAGTTGCATGGATTAATTATTCTGGTAGGCATTTGTTAACCCTTCATTGGCTGCTAAATGTAAAAAAAAATGAGGAAATAGTCTGTTTTTGGACACCAAGAACTTCAAATGGAAATGCCACAGAGAAACGTAACTTCTTTTACCGGACGCAAAACTGATAGGGAAACATTGATATTGATATTAACCCATTCTACCATTAATGATGGGTTTTACCTAAACAATTTTTTATCAAACCCAAACCGAGTCATTTGAGACTACTATACTCACCTTTCTCATAACATCAATGAAGGAACTTTAGTGAGACAGTTAAAAACAATTCATCAGACACTGTGGGGGTCAAGAAAAATCATGGAATCTAATCGGGAAAAGCCATGATTCTCCAGAATCATAAAGTCTAGTTTATTTATTGGTTTTTAATGTCACATACTTATGCACAATAGGTAATCGTGATCGTGACAGTTTTACGGGGGTCTAAGTTGGTCAGAGCGGGAAAATAAAATCTAAACTCGTTCATATTGAACTAATGGGTCTCCTATTTCATGAGGTGACAAAATATAATTCAATTAAATTTTTTATTTAATAAACATGCCCATTCATTCATTTAGGTTCCACTTTGTACTATCATTCATTGTTCAAACTAACAACTATTTGTTTTGTAATATCATGCACAACTCAGGCTGCACAGTGGGGAAAATAATGTTAAATACTTCTGACTGATACTTCCAAAAGGCCACTCTCTCAAAGCTGGCCACCTTTCTTTCAGCTGGTTGGACTGTCCATGTGTACCAGAGCAGTGTGCTCACTATGCTGCTTGGAACATGTAACACCCATTGCGTGAGAAAGTTTGATAGCTTTGAGAAGCAGTGCAAAATCCGAAAGAGGCTGCTGACTGGAATTGACAAGAAATCCTTGAGTGAAAAAGACAACAGAAGAATGAAATGGCGCATCAGTCGGGAAAGTACTTGATTCTCTGCAGTCTAATTCTCATAATGCGCTGTTTTGGACTAAATTCTTAACATCTTCCGTAGCTGTAGATAGTTGGAGTTATGATGGAATTTTGAGGTTATTTATCCAAGATATGGCACTTTGAAATATTATGAAATCAGTTTGTAACTTCAGTATAATATTCCACCCTGTACTATTAGTCCTCACCATACTATTATATGGATGACAGTCACAGGCGTATACCTCCCTCTCATATTCCCAATAAAGTTGAAACAAGAAACACGAGGACATTGGTCATGGATGAATATGCATATAGAATTAGAATATGGAATACAGATCGCTCTCACCAGTCACCACATTTCTCAACAACCCCCCAGCTCTCCACCCACAACCACACTGCCAACACACCACCAATTTCACTGTGACCCACCCATGCAATGAAAAGAAGAACTACAGTTTGATGCTAATAGAATTCCTCAACACCTTTATAGTGAGCAAGACCCTACTGAATCAGACCGAAAAGTCTGTCCAGGCTGATGGCTTGTTTAAGAAACTTTACTGAGGAGGGAATTGGAGAAGCATGGAGTTGGAGAAGAGATACATCCTGGAGAGAGCAGATCACCATTGAATCACAAACCTTTACAACAATTATTGTGCACACTTTTTGAGAACAGAACTCACAAAACAATAAAAGTTACAACACAAATCCCTGGGGTGCAATCCGTCTATGAGTTGAATATTTACAGTAGTTGGGGGCGCGGTGGCATTGCGGTAACCGGTTTTCGACAAGATCACCGAAGTTAAGCAACGTCGAGCCCGGTTTGTCCTCGGATGGGTGACTGTCTGAGCGATCGATTCGGACTCCCGCGTTGTGTCCTTGGGCAAGGCACTTAACCACTTAACACTTGTCCACATGGGGGCACGATGACGCCGTGTACTAAGGCGTACTGCACATCGATGGTGCGCATGTCTTCAACCAATCTAACTCTGCCTGTGCTGCATTGCGGAGTTACGATGTTGGGCAGCTGGCAGCTGCTCGTCGTTGCTCGGTGGTTCTCTCCGGGTACTCCGGCTTCCTCCACCCGTAAAACTGTCACGGTCATGATTATCCATTGTGCATAGGTATGTGACCTTAAACAACAATAAATAAATAATTATACAGTAGTTTCAAAAAGAAAATAGTATCCTGCAAAAAACTTAATAAATTCAGAGTAGTATGCTGTGATTTCACCCAGGGACTTGCTTAGGAGGATTTAGACCGAAGTCATAAGAAAATAATCCAGCATCATCACAGCCCTGTGATTTTCTACTTCCGACATCAATAAATACAATTTGGCAAAAGTTTTGTTGCCCATCATAATATTCTTTTCAAATAAACTTGTTATGGTCCTTCAAAATTACAATCCCCCCCCCCCCCCCCCCCTCCCCCACCCATCAATGATCACCACAGCCAATATGTTCTAACTAGTGTTCACAGTAATTACTATTCACCAAAAAATCTAGTTACTTGCCACAACTCTGTATATTTTTATGGTCTTGTTGTGAAATTCTAGTTTATTCTCTATGTCCTGCCCCCACCATCCACACAGAGGTTTTCTAGCAGTACCCTTAGAAAGTTCAATTAACAATTTGATGAATTCTACGTGCATGCTGTTACCCCTTTCAAATATTTCTTCATGGTCTTGAAAGCGTGAATTTCTGATTGCATCTTTTCTTTTTGTGTTTGAAAATTTCCTAATTATGGTGAATTCTTAGCAGCAAGAAAAGATTGTTTTCCCAATTTTTTGGCGAAGATTTCTGACTTTTTATGACTTTCAAATTTCATAACTCAGCAATCTGTGATGGGATTTGGGTGGAGGCATTAATTAAAGTACCCACACTCTGCCTCCATATCACTTCTTGTAGGCCTATTTTCAAGTACATGTAGTTTAAGCAGGTTGAAATTTTCTGAAAGGTGGGGTGGGGGGGGGGGGGGGGGAGAGGGGGGTGCAACAAATACACTCACTCATTCAACCTCAACACTTCAGGTTCTAAGTAGGTTGGAAAGGGTTTTTTTTTTGGGGGGGGGGGGGGGGGGGCATCAATCACCCCCATCGAACCCAAATCTGTGGTTGTATTTTTTAACTTGCAAGTTGGTTAGAACATTATGTAGCTTAATTTTTTGTAGCCCCTTTCTGCAAATTTGATCAACACATTGTCTTTCCATCACAAGTTTTCTTGATACCGACTGATCACTATGTACAATTTCAATATTTTTTTTGGGGGGGGGTGGGGGGGAGGGGGTAGGTGAGCTATGGTGGGTGGAGGTCCAAGGTCAAGATGCCGAAGGAATCTCCAAAATGCTGCAGACATTATAGCTGGCGGAGGGAACGGGATCTCCCCCTCGCGTGTGTGGGGATATTATGGAGTTCTCCCCATGAAAGATTTCTATATTTTGGAGGCCCTGGGAGTGGGAGCGATATCTGAACATTTCTACAACACCTGACATGACGTGTATTGTTGTGTGTCGTTTGCGGTGAGAAATTGGGTGGGAAAACCACGGTCAGATAGAAATTTGAAGTTTGATTTGAGGAGGGGGGGGGGGGGTTGTGGGAGGGACAGTTATCCCTCTCCAGTGGCACTGGATTGTTAAACATCCTGTAAAAAGGATCAGATAGAAAATGAATTCAGTGAGTGAAAGTAAAATTGTCTGGTATCAAATTTATGGAATTAATTCCGACGATTTAATTTGTAATTGTAGTCCGATTTAGCTGGTCGCCTTAATAAATTGCAAATGCATTTGGAATTGGATTTGGAGACTGACAGACTGACTGTTTGATCAGACTCGGTCACTGATCAAACACGACAGTAGTTCACCTTCTGATCTTCCTTATCTTTCAAAGGAATCAGTCATGAACTATTTACTGAATGATTTTATATTCAAAAACAAAATGTATCAACACTGCGTGTACACGTATTGATAATTGTCTCTTGCAATCACAGCCCGAAGACGGCAAACCGTCTTTCCTAGCCAGAATTGGTGTACAACGTTACAAGAAGCACCGCGTGACGCAAAAGTGGGTCAATCCGAACGAAGCAACAATTTTCTGTGGAGTTTTCACTGCAGTGAGGTGCTTGGGCCGTAAGTTACTGTACAATGTATCACTTCAAAACCTCAAAAATGAAAAGTTTGTGTTCGAAATATCATTACCAGGTACCGGTACCGTGACTTCTTGATAAATATTAAAGTGAAAATTTTTTATTGCATCAGAAAAAAGGGAAAAAATTACGATCCGAAAAGTACAATGCATTGCAATGAAGAGCAAAGTCTCAGGAATCCCATTGTGTCCCTCTTTTAATTGTATATTACGTATCTTCCAGCGGAAATCGTCCTAAGCATGAGAGGGGTAAACCTTTTGTTTACAAAAAAGAGTGTCAGAAATGAGAAATGCGAGAAAACATCGACTGTCGTTTTTAAACGTCTCGCGAAAGGAAAATACTTAAAATTATAGAATTTCTTGCAGACACACTTGTTCTTAGATATTTTATTAACAAGCCTGCGACTTTGTGGCCAACAATTTTGATTTTTTTTGTACAAGCAATTGAAGTTTAAAAAATGAACGACAAATGCAGCGCAACTTGCGTTTCTTTTGTGTTGTTGTGGTTTCGATTTTTGACGGACCCTGCCAGATGACGCCATATCCGATATCTATGGGTGACGCTATTCCTGCACGTTCACCTGTTCCTTTTTCAGAAATCTAATTCGATTTCTACCAATGAAAACAATACAATTTGATCAACTTCGACTCCTATTTTTTGTCCATGGTGTTTACTTCCGGACACAGATTTCTGGATTGCATGGATATATATTTTTCTGAAATATTCAAAATTTCGATCTTATATTTTCACACATACACACACGTTACCATTATGCTCTCTTCGTTCGCTATTATTTAATGCAGCTTGTAATGTCACACCAAGAACTGCGAATGGCCATTTTTTCTTTAAAATCTACAAAATGTTTTCAAAGAAATCCAGACAGAACATGAATTTTAAGCTTTTCATGGGTATCATTGTTTATCCAGCCCAAAACGGGTTAAGTGTTGTTTTTGGAATACTCTTATTACTTCCAAAAATAATTTGCAGTGAATTAATTCTACTTCCACTTATTTTGATCTCTCCTCTCAACTTTGGGTGCTGTGGGTACGCAAACACAGCCCATTTTATCAACATTTTGATGTTTGAGAACCTGCATAGGGTTAACAAATGCTTACTGGAATATTTTGTACATGCGACTTGTAATGTCACTCTAAGATCTGAGAATGGCCATGTTTTATTGAAAATCTACGAGATGTTTTTAGAGAAATCCTCAGATAACATGAATTTTTAACCTTTTGAGGGGTTTTGCTCTTTAACCAGCCCTAAACAGGTTAATGCTTGGTTTTGTGAATACCTTCATTACTTACAAAAATGATCGTCGGTGAATTCCACTTCCAATGAAAGAGGTTATGTTTATCTCGCAGGTACACATTTGGTGTTATGGTTGCCCAAGAACAGCCCATTTTCTCCAAATGTCCATGCTTGGCAGCCTCTGGAGGGTTAACAAACGCTTACCGAAATATTTTGTCCATGCAGCTTGAACTGTCACTCCAAGACCTGCGAATGGTCAATTTTTCTTGAAATTTTTTTTTGAGAAATCCACAGAAAACTGGAATTTTAAGCTTTTAAGGGGTGTATCTCCTTAACTAGTCAAAATGGGTTAAGACCTCGATTTTTGTATACACTTACTACTTACAAAAATGTTTCCCCGTCAGTTTTGCGTCCGGTAAAAGAAGTTATGTTTCTCTGTTGCATTTCCATTTGATGTTGTTGGTGTCCAAAAACAGACTATTTTTTCAAAATTTTGACATTGAGCAGCCCATGGAGGGTTAATAAATGCTTCCCGGAATACTTTATCCTATCAACTGGTAATGTGACACCAAGACCTATCAATGGCCATTTTCTCTTGAAAACCCAACCAGATGTTTGTAAAGAAATCCAGGGAAAACATAAATTTTTAAGCTTTTGATGGGTATCACTATTAACAACCACAAAAGGGGTTAACGCTTGGTTTTTTGAATACTCTTATTAGCTACAAAAATGGCCCTCGATGAATTCCACTTCCAACAAAGGAGATTATGTTTATTTCTCAGGTACACATTGGGTGCTGTGCGTGTACAGAAAACAGCCTATTTCAACAAAATTACGATGCTTGCCGGCCTCTAGAGGGTTAATAAACGCTCACCGGAATATTTTGTCTATGCAACTTGTAATATCACACAAAGACCTGCGAGTAGTCAATTTTTCTTGAAAACCTACAGGATGTTTTTAGAGAAATCCACAGAAAATGGGAATTTTAAGATTTTAAGGGGTCTCTCTCTTTAGCCTGTCCAAAATGGGTTAAGACTTCGACTTTTGAATACCCTTACTACTTACAAAAATGTTTCTGTATAGATTGTGCGCTCGATAAAGGAAGGCACTTTTCTTTGTGGCGTACCCATTGGGTGCTGTTGGCATCCAAAAACAGCCCTTTTTATCACAATTTTGACTTTTAGCACCCCGTGGAGGGTTAACAAATGTTCATCACAGTATTTTGTCCATGCAACTTCTATTGTCACCCCAAGGCCTGGGAGTGACAAATTTTTCTTGAAAATCAACAAGACTCGTTTAGAGAAATCCACGAAAAACATGAATTTTTTAGCTTTAGGGGGGTATTGCTGTTTAACCAGCCCAAAACGGGTTAACGCTTGGTTTTTTTGAACACCCTTATTACTTACAAAAATGATCCTTGGTGAATTACACTTTCAATAAAAGAAGTTATGTTTACCTCTCGGGTATCGTTTGGGTGCTGTGGGGGTCTGAAACCGGCCCATTTCATCAAAATTTCGATGTTTGGCAGCCTGTGGAGGTTTACCATATGCATCGCCTAATATGTCGTGTGTATCAAAGGTCGTGTCATGGGAAGGTCTAGCAATGATGAATGTTTAAAAAAAAATCTGTAAGACGTGTTTCGAGAAAGTACCGATAAACCCCAATTTTGGCAGTTTTTTGCCAATTCTGGCGAAATAAGGGTTAAATCGAAAATTCCGCTTCGGTACATTTTTAGATTTTTTGCCCCTCTATGCGTGTGCCAAATTGTGTGAAAATCGGTTCGAAAATGGCTTCTGAATCGTACGGACAAATATGTGTGGAAAAAAAAAAACCACAAAAAAAAAATAATAATAATAATCCGTAGAAAAACAATAGTCTTTTCCAGAGGGAAAAGCCTAATTATAAAGTCTCTACTACTGCTGGTTCATGAGAAGATTTCAAAAGATTTTGGCTCCTTATAGGATGAGCCTCCAATCCAGGAGAGGGACACCTTAATTTGCATAAATCTGAATTGGCATGTGGTAATAAGCATTCAAGTGAAAGCGTCAATGACACTGTAGCTTAACTTGTGTGTTGTGTTTGATGAAAAGAATAATGTTCAATGTTTATGAAAGGATTATGAAATAAGACAAGAGTTGTGATAATTGGGAATATGTTCATTTCTGTTCCATGTATGCTATGTTTTTGATAAAAATAATATGAGGTGTACACTGTACTAAAGAGCTGAGGGGTGGGCTAATAGGACCTCACAGTTAATGTATGTGGCCCTAACAGTTAACGTATATCAACGTATATCAACAAAAGTTTCCAAGTTACAGTGAAATTATTCCAAAACGAGTCATCCTATCAAGTTACATTGAAATCCCTTCATTAAATATGGCCTATAGACTGTGTTAAAGGTTTTCAGGCTTCAGACCCCTGTAGCCGTCAGTTTCCCAATTGCGTCCAAGGGGGACATTCTCATCTGGACATTATTTGGAGTCATCCTACCAAGGTACAATGAAATCCCTTCATAAATATCACCTGTAGACTGTGCTAAAAGTTTTCGGGCTTCAGGCCCCTGTAGCCGTCACAGTTGCCTAATGGTGTCCAAAAGGGGCTGTTTTCATCTAGACATTATATGAAGTCAAACCTACCAAGTTACAATGCAATCCCTTCATAAATATGAACTGAAGACTGTGCTAAAGGTTTTTGGGCTCGGGCACCCATCAAGGCTGAATGATCGTGATCAAAATGGAACGTTCTCATCTAGACATTATTTGGAGTCATCCTACCAAGTTACAATGAAATCCTTTCATAAATATGACCTGCAGACTGTGCTAAAGGTTTTTGGGCTTCGGGCCCCTGTAGCCATCACAGTTGCCCAATCAGGACCAAAAGGGGACTCTCATCTAGACATTATATGAAATCAACCCACCAAGTTAGAATGAAATTCCTCAATAAATATGACCTGTAGACTGTGCTAAAGGTTTTCAGGTTTTGGGCTTGGGCAGTTGTCACGGTTGGCAGATCACACCCAAATGGGGAAATTCTCATCTAGACATCATAAGGAGTCAATCCGAGTCATCCGACCAAGTTACAATGAAATCCCTCCATATTAAACTTGACCTGCAGTCTGTGCTAAAAGTTTTGGGGTTTCAGGCTTGGGCAGCCATCACGGTTGACAGATCATGCCCAAAAGGGGACGTTCTCATCTAGGCATTATACAGAGGCATCCTACCAAGTTACAATAAAATCCCTTCATAAATACGACCTGTAGACTGTGCTAATGGTTTTCGGGTTTTGGGCTTGGGCAGCCATACTATTTGACCGATCGCGACCAAAAGAGGACGTTCTCATCTAGACATGACCCCAAACCTGCATATGAAATTTCGTAATGATCAGACAAGAACTGCGGGGAATAGGAAAATGTGAACAGACTCACTGACTAACAGACTTCCACACGTGTGATGGCAATAGCTTATCTTGACTATGTCAAGTTAAGCTAAAAAATGATCTAGTGGTTTGGAAGGGGAAGTCGATAATGTGAGACGATGCACGATGGTTGAAGAACGATCCCTTAAGCTCACTCGACTTTGTCAAGATGAGCTAAAAAC
The DNA here is from genome assembly GCA_031216915.1 of Pictodentalium vernedei. Taxonomy (NCBI): domain Eukaryota; kingdom Metazoa; phylum Mollusca; class Scaphopoda; order Dentaliida; family Dentaliidae; genus Pictodentalium; species Pictodentalium vernedei. Next base: position 587,201,936 of record CM062297.1, on the reverse strand, counting down.
TGGGGCTAATCTATATTCAAATTTCAAAATCTATTATTTTTCCCACACAAACACAGTTTATGACCACTCATTGGAATGAGCTGGTTCAGATCTTTCCAATAAGAATAAGCAGTGATTATAAGCTATTTTTTTTTAGAAACAAAAAAACATGGAATTTTTTAGTTAATAAAGAATTTTTTTAAGAGTTGTCCACTCTCCACATTGGGTGAATGGGTAGAAATTTGGTAGTTTTTTCCTACATTTATAACTAAATCTCAACTATAATGTAAAAAATAATTTATTTTGAAGAAATTGTCAAAATTTTCAGAGGACTTCAATCCCTTGTGTTGCTTACTGGGTCCTATTTATTTTACCCTGAATCTCAAAATGGGTAAATATTTCCTATTTTGGCAGATTTTGGACATATTTATTACATAGTGAGATACTTGCCAAGACATTGCCCTATACATGAGATGAGCATTGATTACCCACCATTGAATGGACATTTAACAAGAGGCCCCCCTAGGGCCTGAGATGCTCGTCTGAGCAAAAGCAGATACATACCACATATGAAGTCTTTGCTACTGCTTGTTCAAGAGAAGAACATTTTTCAAAGATTTGGACACATTTTTGATTGTGGCTCCAGCCTAAAGAAGAGGCAAAGTAATTTAAACAAATCTGAATTGGAAAAGGGCAAGAAGAATGTACCCCAAATAAAAAGGATGTCACAAAATAAATATGAAAGCATTTTTGGATAATTAGAAATCAAAGATGGAGTTTTGGCAACAGACTTATTGTGTTTGAGTTCTCGTGTTTTGATTGGAGGATATACACACTAATTAACCAAAGGAACCAATGAAAGTTCACGTTTCATTCCGAGTCAGAGCAAATAGGTGCATCCAATCGACGGAAGGGATTAAGATACAGGACTTTAGGAACAACCAGCATGAATGATGTTGTCACTTGAGCTCAGTTAACTTCACTTGTGCAGTTGGAGCAAAAAATAGATGCTAACTGGCCAGTACCAAAATTTCGGTCTTTTTTAAATTTGTTCGGTATGGTAAATCGATATTGACACGATACCGAACGGTTTATATGGTATACCGACCATCTCTACTTTCTGGGAGACATTTTCGTACTTACCAATACCAGGTTAACATACTGATGCCCGTGGGTGACCTAATTTCATGTCATCTTTTGGTGTCCTAATTTTTCTGCAGACTGTTTCTTCAAGAATAAACTCACAATATATTTTCCCTGTTCACTTAAAACACCCCTGGATTTATTCTTGTAGAAGTAGGCCTACTAGAGTTGTTAATCATACAATAAGAAACACCAAGCGTGTTATTCCCGTGGGATGTTTTGATCTAGGAGTTGACTTGGACATTCGCAAAAATGTTGGGTGAATTAATTTAGGGGGATGGTGTATGGTTGGGATGGATGTCCCCACTAAATGACTAGCAAATTTTGGGATCGACTAATTTAATAATCGCGTTGACAGCGATTAGTCAGTTAATCGTTTTCAACACTTGTGTGCATTACATGGATTTTGGAAATTATCTACTTAGCTCTAACCCATTTTAATAACCGTTTAACCGTCAGCTATAACTGGATAATATCCGGTTATCCGTAGTCACTCTTCCATTGACCATGGGATCGAACTACTAGAATTAAAAAGCAGTAGTCAGAGAAACTATTCTGTAGTGTGTGTACAAACGTTTGTAGACACACTACAGAAATGTTTCTGAGATTATTCTGTACTCACGAAATATACCGATAGAACACGATCATTTACAATGTCTTGATCGACAAAAAATTAAATGATAATCACTTAATTTATACAGGGATTTTTCTGGGTGTATTGGGAATGGGGCCAGGGGCCCATGCAATTGGGAAATAGCCATCTTATTAGACCAAATTGGGAATCCTGTTGACGCTGTAGAGTTTGGAAGGTGGAAATTTCTTCTATATAGGCACATTAAAAATGAAGAAGATGGTTTTATTATTTTAAACTGTGGTTTGAAAGTCCATTTATCAGCATAATAAGGCCTACTTTTGCAGTAAATGTTCATAAAAGATATGACCAAGTTGATACTGGGTGGCAATTGGGAACTTAATGTAAGAAATTGGGAAAAATCATGCCTAAATATCATTGAGAATGGGGCTTATATTCGGCTCCTGTCATTACCCAGAAAAATCTGTTATATGTAACAATGCTTCGAGGAGTATTCTATCTCAATTTTTGACGATGGAATGCCGAACGCTATTGATATTCCGGATAACCCCGCGTTTACATATTTTTATATCCGGTTATGTCGGTAATCAGTTATAAAACGGTTATTCAGTTAACCGTTTTCAGCACTACTTTGCTCAAATAAGTAGGATTATAAAAAAAACATTAGGGTTGCAAAAACAGAAAAGGAAAAAGACGAGTGCTTAAGAAAATTCATTACAAAACAAAAATGCAAGCCAAAAGATCCAATAGTTTTCAATGGTATCGGGTCAAGTGGCCCTCAGGTCAACTACAGGCATATGACTTTTGAATCATTAAAAATACGCTCAAAATCCAATATCATTATCAAATATTACCCTAATATTATTTTATCATATAATATTAGATAATATTTGATAATCAGGGCTTAAATTTCGACAAGAATCCAGAATCAGATTCTCATAAAGATTCTTGCTAATCAACTTCCAGACAATACAATAGCACTATTTGGATTCGTGTATGGATTTGAGCAAAATAGAATGAAATTTAAGCCCTGATAATGGTCTTAAATATTTGATTTGAGGCTTATTTTTAATGATCCAAGAGTCAGACGCCTGTGGGTCAACTCCCCCCCCCCCCCCCACCCCCCTGGTCAATTCACCTAGAAAAAAATCTGGAATATAGTCGGTAACGTGAGTGATGCAGTCCTTCGATTTTGAGGCGAGCGGTCGCTCTCGCTCGCCATAGCTCGCGCGGATTTTGAAAAGCAGCGAGCGATTTGTCGCTCGTGTCGAAAACAAGAAACTAGTTTGTCCGTCGACTTTGAATAGCGGAATGAACCTGCGTCTGAGTGGTTAACTTTCCTCAACAACCAGCTGATTTTACAGTTGGGAAACAAAGTGGTGATGACGGCATGGAAGATCAACACACCCTTTGTTGGTACACAGTGGTCGGTATAATACTATTAAATGCGGGGGCAAATACATAAGTAGTCCAGACTCCTGTGGTCCATTTCAAAGACTTCTGTTTGAGGTTAGCCAAAAATGTTTACGACGGTGGCATGCATGATTCGTGCCTGATTTTTTTTTTTCTTATCAATCAGTGCTGCGAGACTGCGCATGCCAGCAAAAGATGTTTCCCCACACTGGTGTTCTTATGTCATGGAAAGTTTTTATTAAAAACTGACCAACAAATGAAGTATGCCCTGATTTGTTGGTGAGTTTTTGAAGAAAAATGTTCTATGGAATAAAAACGTCACAGTCACTGATGTGGGACTTCAATGAAGAACCGGGTTTTCAACTGAGAATTTATCGAGTAAGGCTCTGGGAACAGCTCACATGCCTCATGCCAGGAATCTGACTAGCTGTTTTATGCATGAATATTTTATGAATCTCACGTTTCTGCAAGCGCCTTTGAAACATGGAGAATTGACCTAACACTGCACAGTTTTGGTACGTCAACATTAAAATTGCCCGTTTTACTTTTGATACAATACAACAGTAACAACATGCACATGGAGTAATAAAAAAACAAAGCTGCAATACGCATATGGAATATATTATTTCTTCGTTTTTATTTTGTCAGTCTATATAAGTCAAACATAATATGCACACAACACATTTTTCATTGTATAATATCCGCAACACGTTGAATGACCCTACCATCAATGAAATGGTGTGACTTCACATGGGGGAACGATCGCTCGCGTGAGTCAAATGTCAGGTGAGCTAACTACCGCTCGCCATTGTTTTCTAAAATCGAAGGACTGGTGATGAGACGGAAATGTTCATGATGTGTCAAGCTGGGGGCAGAGACGACAGAACAGTTCAGCCTCATCACTTCTCAGGCTGGGTTCTGTTTAACAGCAGAGGTGTGTTGTGTGTCGAACAGTTTTTCAATGTCTTGTTAGCTTAATCCACTTTTGGAGTGGATAAAAAAAGTTAGGGGAACATGACCAGCTCATGGTAAGTCATTACCTCACTTTTTTTATTCGTTAGTCATTAGAGAGTTGCAGTTAACCGAAAAAAACGACTCGGTCTCAGTTGTAAATCGGAAATCGCAACCAAGCATGGCCGCAGACAACCGTACTTTCGGTTTCTGTAAAAACAAATGATAACAACATGGCAGATGTCGCGGATGCAGACAATAAAACGTATACTCCGAGCCTTGTCGCAGTCCTTCGCATGAGACAGGCGCTATTGCGCTTGCAAGCGCCCATAATTTAAAAAAGACGAGCGCAAAAAATCGCGCCCGTCATCAAATAGTTCAACTTCACTTAAATTGCACTCAACTCACAAGCATTGCCACGCTTCAAGTCAGAATGGACATCTATTTTGTTATTGTCCATTTGTTAATGGTAAAACAAAAACAAAATTAAAACTGCTGTTATATGCCCCCCCCTCCCCCCTCAACCCCCCCCCCCCCCCCCACCCCCCCCTTCCACCTTCATATCACCATCTGCTCCGCAAGAGGTTCGAATCGATATTGTCAGTGAAAACTGAAACATTTCCAGTTTCCTTTATTCACTGCGCATGTCATTATACATCCCCATTCATCCAGTAGACGAAACTGAAAGTACATAGCTAATTAGTCTGTGTGAAACACACAGACTATTGTTTTTGCACAGTTTCTTTATCTTTTTTTTTTTTTTCTTCTTTTTTTTCTTTTTTTTCTTCTTCTTCTTCTTCTTCTTCTTCTTCTTCTTCTTCTTCTTCTTCTTCTCCTGTCTTCTGTCTTCTCATCACTTTTTTGTCCGCAAGATAACTCGAAAACGATTTGCCCTATCTCGTTGATTTTTGGCATGCTGATAGACAGCCACAGGTTCTCGGCACTGAATATTTTTCAGATTCCTGGGGCATTAGGGTTCTCCGTGGGGGTGTTTTGAAAGTGGGTCATGCCCATATCTCAGGCGTGGTATGACCTAGGGACCTGGGACCAACACCAAATGAGTCGACACACGATGGACGTTCAAAATATGGGTCAAGGTCACGGAGGTCATCTAGGGGTCATTGAGTGTATTTTTCAGAATTGCTGGAAATCACATTTTTTGATCCGCTAAAGTATTCCTGATGTACACACATGCATTTTGACGTAAAAAAGTGGGCGTGGCCAAATTTTTTGAAAGTTGGTCACGCCCATATCTCAGGCATGGTATGACATATGGACCTGGGACCAACACTAAAAGAGTCGACACTTGAGGGAGACTCAAAATATGGGTCAAGGTCACGGAGGACACCAAGGGGTCATTGAGTGCATTTTTTCAGAATTGCTGGAAATCACATTTTTTGATCCCCTAAAGTATTCCTGACGTACACACATGCATTTTGACGTAAAAAAGTAGGTGTGGCCAAAATTTTTGAAAGTGGGCTACGCCCATATCTCAGGCGTGGTATGATGTATGGATCTGGGACCAACACCAAATGAGTCGACACTTGGAGATTCAAAATATGGGTCAAGGTCACAGAGGTCACCTAGGGGTCATTGAGTGCATTTTTCAGAATTGCCGGAAATCACATTTTTTGACCCCCTAAAGTATTCCTGACGTACACACATGCATTTTGACATAAAAAAGTGGGCATGGCCAAAAATTTTGAAAGTGAGTCACGCCCATATCTCAAGCGTGGTATGACCTACGGACCTGGGACCAACACCAAATGAGTCAACACTCGATGGAGGTTCAAAATATGGGTCAAGTTCACGGTGGTTAACTAGGGGTCATTGAGTGCATTTTTCAGAATTGCTGGAAATCACATTTTTTGACCCCTAAAGTATTCCTGACGTACACACATGCACTTTGACGTAACAAAAAGTGGGCATGGCCAAAAATTGTGAAAGTGTGTCACGCCCATATCTCAAGCGTGGTATGACCTACGGACCTGGGACCAACACCAAGTGAGTCGACACTCGATGGAGGTTCAAAATATGGGTCAAGGTCATGGAGGTCACCTAGGGGTCATTGAGTGCATTTTTCATAATTGCTGGAAATCACATTTTTTGCCCCCAAAGCATTCCTGAGATTCATACATGCATTTTTACGTCAAAAAAGTGGGCGTGGCCAAAAAATTTGAAAGTGGGTCACGCTCATATCTCAAGCATGGTATGATGAATGGACCTGGGACTAACACCAAATGAGTAGACACTTGATGGAGATTCAAAATATGGGTCAGGGTCAAGGAGGTTACCTAGGGGTCATTAAGTGCATTTTTCATAATTGCTGGAAATCACATTTTTTGACCCCCCAAAGCATTCCTGAGGTCCATACATGAATTTTTATGTTAAAAAAGTGGGCGTAGCCAACATTTTTGAAAGTGGGTCATGCTCATATCTCAATCGTGGTATGATGAATGGACCTGGATCTAACACCAAATGAGTCAACACTTGATGGAAATTCTAAATATGGGTCAAGGTCACGGAGGTCACCTAGGGGTTCGCCTGAAAGTGGTCACCAAAGTCATCAAGTGCGTATTATTCAGAAATACTGGGAAATTAATTTTATTACACCTTAATGCATTTCTAAAGTTTATGGACGTATTTCATCACTCAAATTAGTGGGCAGAGCCAAAAATGTCCATTTCTGATTCGACTATCGAACCCTTTGAATGCTGGTCACATATATGCCTTTTCTGGTTTCTTATAAATAATTGTTGTGATTCCAGTATGAATATCTGTAAATACTGTTAACGAAAACCCTTTGCTGATTTGTTAAAAAATAGTTTACTCCTGAAAATAAGCCTCCATAAATTCTCTTTCTGTATAGTTTATTCCTGATACTTTAACCCTTTTCACACAGACTTGAATTTACTGGGTGCAGTAAATTCTGTTTCTCTAGTTCCATAATTTTTTTACAAGTGTAGCAGATTGTAGTTTGATATTCATGTTAGGTAAAAGGTTAACATTCATCTAATGGTGTTATATATCCCAATCAAAAGTAATGGAATTTTATTTATTTTGAAATTCTCACCTCTCATATTCCTTAAATTCAGATTAAATATACACAAATTATACATCAAAATGAAGGTTGGGATGTATAGAGCACGAAACACATATGTAATCAACTCATAGAGTCGACTGTAGGCACCACTGGTTCCTGGAAGTCTGCTACCGTATTCGCACCAGAACTGATAATAAAATAATATTTCATCAGAACAACTTGTGGCCAAATGTGCTTCATATGTCCAAGAACAAAGCTGGGCATTCAAAACACTTTCGAATACGCGATAGGTCTGCATTTTGGAAATGGACAACACTGTCTGCATTTTTAATTGAAGATGGTTTCCATGCTCGATAGACATGCGCAAATCACTCGTTACCACAAATTTCCATCAAAAAACAAAATCGTAATTCTAAGAAATTTCAACAGGTATCATGATACCTTGCATTGAACATGGCAACTGTGCAGTCTCTATCTAATAACAGTATACTGTATGAAGGTGATCTTTTTCATTATTTGTTTTTACACGGCATTGTTTTTACATGATTTTTCTGTCCAATAACGTCGTCCGGAAATCGAAAGTATACTCATACGTAAACAAAAGCAAAGGCTTTGGAATTTTCCCCAATGCAGCTCTGTCGCCGTGTTTTGAAGAATTTTTATCCCCTAGCTTTGTTCTTGGATATGTAAAGCACATTTGGCCACAAGTTGTTTTCAAGAAATATTATTAAATTATCAGTTCTGGTGCGAATACGGCAGCAGACTTCCAGGAACCAGTGGTGCCTACAGTCGACTCTATGAGTTGATTACACATGTGTTTCGTGTTCTATACATCCCAACCTTCATTTTTATGTACATTTTGTGTATATTTAATTTGAATTGAAGGAATATCAGAGGTGAGAATTTTCAAAATAAACAAAATTTCATTACTTATATAGGCCCTTAATTGGGTGTAAATGGGTGAAGCGATGGACCTGTCGTCCTCTGCACTGCCACTCGGATACAAACTCTTTCATTCTGGCGAAACCTTTAACCAATCACTACCGATTTTAGGGCGAAATGACCCACCTCTGAAATAAGGGCAAATCGACATGGGGGGGGGGGGGGGGGGAGGGGGGGGGAGACCTGCTGCAAACGGTAATTGGGGCGAAACAATCCATAGGACGAACGGGAATTGGGGCGAAACGATCCGACACCAACAGTTTGGGGACGGTTCAGTCAGGGCATGGTTTGGTTGGCATCGGATTTTTTCGGTAATTAGACGAAGTCGACAATGCGTTTCAACTCGTATATCACTTTTGTTCCCTGTTTATCTGTCGCAAATGTAATAAATAGTTTTCATTTATAAAAGTAGATAAATTCACGCCTAACACGAAATTAGGTCCCAATCGTATTAATTTGTACGAAAAAAGATTAAATTTTCTTTCAATTTTAAAAGCGCGAACCTACCACGTGCATTGAATTTGCGGTCGTACTAAATTGAAACCGCAGATAGAAAATGAGACCACAAGAGACTGCAAACAAGAATACATATGGACCCAAGATACAACCAAAATGGGCGTCTGACACTTGGATAATGGAAAATATGTCAAAAATACAATATTTAAGCCAATTATTATCCATAATATGATATTATAATACAAAAATACAATATTTAAGCCAATTATTATCCATAATATGATATTATAATAAGAGTAACACTTGATAATCGTCTTGAATATTAGATTTGGGGGGATGGACTAAAAAGTGTATGCGGTGCCGGCACGGCCTCAATAATTATCGAATATGGTGTATGCGGGGAGATAATTATTTGAATATCTCTCTTGTTAGCTGAGATTCTAAATGATTTTTGGTATGTGATATCTTTGGGACATATGCTTCACAAAAATCAAAAAAATATTTTACTTTTGTAACATTTGTAGGATTTATAGGAGTTTGTTTATTCCGAGAGGGACTAAAAAGTGTATGCGATCACCGGCTTCAGCCTACATAATCGGATTATATCACTGTAAGGCGGATTATAATCAAGGGGATTATGGATTATTATCTCGCGGGCATAAGTATTGCTGGAGACTGATATAATTGATAACAGCTTCGGCACCGGCATACACTTTTTAGTCCATCCGATTTACTTCTTAGGACATATTTTTCATTACCCAAGCGTCAGACGCCTATTGTGTTATAATCGCTTTAAGTAATAATATTGGATTCATAAAGAGTTAATATCAAAATATGCGTGAGCGCCCATTTGGTGACATCATTACCATGGTGATATGTGGTGTTATAAGTTTCCGTCTTATATTTTGTTTATAGGAGACCGCCATCTTGGTTTCTATGGTGGCACGTGGTTGCTAGATAACAGAAAGGCTTGTACTAGAGGAGGACAACTTTCGAGGGTGCGTTCGATTCAACTGGAGTATGTAGAATTGCCCAAAAGACCCACCATTGGCTTCAAATCACCCCAAAGGACCCAACAATGACCAAAAACACCTTTACTGATGCGAATTTTCCCTCCCGGTACGGAGCCGAGAAGGCTTCTAGTAGGGTAGAGGGACACGTTCCATCCAACTGGAGTACATAGAATCACCCCAAAGGACCCGAAAATGGCCACAAATCACTCGAAACCAACCTTACAATGACCAAAAAGACCTTTACTGGAGTGAATTTTCCCGGTACACAAACAGACCCGAAAATCACCCCAAAACTTCCTTTCGATCTCAAATCGTCCCAGTACGTAGAGTGACGCATAGTGCTATGGATATATTCCAACTAATGGGAGTATCGGGGGCACGGTGGCTCAGTTGGTAGAGGTGCAGGCTGCAAGCCGAGAGGTTCTCGGTTCGAATCCCACCTGTGGCAACTGCATTGTGTCCTTGGGCAAGACTCTTCACCCCGATTGCCTACATGGGGGCACGATGACGCTGTGTACTGAGGCGTACTGCACGTCGATGGTGCGCATGTCTTCAACCAATCTAACCCTGCCTGTGCTGCGGTGCACAGTTCAGAGTTACGATGTTGGAGAGCTGACAGCTGCTCGTCGTTGCTCGGTGGTTCTCTCCGGGTACTCCGGCTTCCTCCACCCGTAAAACTGTCACGGTCACGATTAGCCATTGTGCATAAGTATGTGACCTTAAACACCAATAAATAAATAAATGGGAGTATCTTTGTATCGAAGGTAAAAATACCTCGTTTTTTAGCATTGAAAACCACTCTAAAAACATAGTTTTTTGCTTGTATTTCTTTTATTTGAAGCTAGAAGGCTTCTACTCTTTGATTTTTTTTTGTTCTATGTTATTGTTATCATATCTGAAAAAAAGGATTTCGTCAAGAAATTCAGTAAGTTGTCTGAAGCCCCTGGGTTGGTAAAATTGCTACTTGCGATGATTGCAGACATTTAGCATGACCTGATTTCCAATAAAAAAAATTGCCCTTGACAACGAATTTGTAAACAACTCTATCACTTGCTGTGATCACCGGCTCCTGTAGAGTGAGGTAGTAACTCGTGGAAAGACAGCCAACCAGGGAAGGTGTGTCTTCAGTGGAGATTAACAGTTTCTGCTTTTCCGGCTTTCCATCCGAATTAAGTGCAAATTTTAGATTTTTCATTCTAAATTCTAGTTAGGTTTTATCTACAAATTAATTATGTCTCCCCTTCCCAGAAGGGAGACATATTGTTTTAGTGCATATTCTTCTTCTTCTTCTTATCCTTCTTCTTCTTCTTCTTCTCATACAAATTTTGTCTGGGCCATAACTTTTTTGTTTTTTGACCTACACCTTAGATACTTGGCATGTGGATGTATCACCATGAGCCAGTGTGCAGCGTACCATAGTGATCTTCATGTGACCTTGATCTTTGACCTGAAGGTCAGATTTATGCGCTTTTTTAAGGGAAACTGTCTGGACCAGAACTTTTTTGTATTTTGAGTCAGGCTTCAGATATTTGGCATGTGGATGTATCACCATGAGCCAGTGTGCAGCGTACCATTGTGACCTTCATGTGACCTTGACCTTTGATCTGAAGGTCAGATTTGTGCTTTTTCCAGGAAACTTTGTCCGGACCAAAACTTGTTTGTCTTTTAAGCCAGGCCTTAGATATTTGGCACATGGATGTATCACCATGAGCCGGTGTGTCACATACCATTGTGACCTTCATGTGACCTTGACCTCAAGGTTAAATTTATGTACCATGAGACCACATGTCGTCTGCCTCGATGACCTTCATGTGACCTTGACCTCTGACCTCAAGGTCAAATTTATGTACTTCAAATAGGGAATAATTGTCCAGATCAGAACTTTTTTGTTTTTTGACCTAGGACTTAGATGATTGACATGTGGATGTATCACAATGAGACCACATGTCATCATGACCTTCATGTGACCTTGACCTCAAGGTCAAATTTATGTACTTTAAATAGGGAGTAATTGTCCAAGCCAGAATTTTTTTTTTTTTTTGACATGTGGATGTGTCACCATGAAACCGCATGTCCGCTACCTTGATCAACTGCATGTGACCGTGACCTCTGACCTCAAGGTCAAATTTATGTACTTCAAAAGGGAATAATTGTCCAGATCAGAACTTTTTGTTTTTAGCTCAACTTTGACGAAGTCAAATTTGAGCTATTGTCATGGCCCATCGTCCGTCTGTCCGTCCGTCCGTCCATCCATCTGTCCGTACGTCAACAATTGGCTATGGCTCGGGCTAGAGGTCGTATTTATAAACCGATCTTTACGAAACATCTTGGGTACCTTTGTTATGACCGTGGTACGAGAACGAGTGTTTTTGGGTGCGGTCCGAAATTCAAGATGGCTGCCAGCCGCCATTTTGTACCGATGATGCAGAAATCTGTTTTTTGTACAGAACTTCCATATGAAAGCTCTGATTTGAATAATTTTTTGTATGAATGTTTAGTACCGTGGGGTACATCACATATAATACGGTTTTTTTTCTCGTGCGTAAATTGTGCAAATTAGACTAATTTTGATGTTTTTTGGTGTTAATTTCAGCACTGTAAGTGCAAATGCCAATACGGCTCGGTCTAGAGGACGTATTTATGAACTGATCTTTACGAAACTTCTTGGGTACCTTTGGTATCACCGTGGGATGTGTTTTTGGGTCCGGTCCGAAATTCAAGATGGCCGATGGCAGCTGATTTGAATAATTTTTTGTGTGAATGTTTAGTACCATGGGATACATCACATATAATACGGGTTTTTTTCTCGTGCAGAAATTATGCAAATTAGATGAACTTTGATATTTCAGTGCGACTTACACAATGTGAGCACACATGTCAATACGGCTCAGACTTGAGTCTGTATTTATGAACTGATCTTCACGAAATGCCTTGGGTACCTTTATTATCGCCTTGGGACGAGAACGAGTGTTTCTGGGTGCGGTCTAAAATTCAAGATGGCTGCCAGTGGCCATTTTGTACCGAAATTAGGTCTAATCAGTTTTTTGTACACAACTTCTATACAGCTCAGACTAGAGGCCATATTTATGAACCAATCTTTACGAACCTTGTTGGGTACCTTTGTTATCACCGTGGGATGAGAGCGAGTGTTTTGGGGTGTGGTCCGAAATTCAAGATGGCCACCAGCAGCCATTTTGTACCAAAATTAGTGCAATCAGTCTTTTGTACAGAACTTCTGTATGAAAGTTCTGATTTGAATAAATTTTTGTATGAATGTTTAGTAACATGGAATACGTCACATATTCTAAGGGTTTTTTTTCGTGCAGAAATTATGCAAATTAGATGAACTTTGACTTATTCAGTGCTACTTGCACAATGTGAGCACACATGTCAATACGGCTCAGGGTAGAGGCTGTATTTATGAACCGATCTTCACAAAACTCCTTGGGTACCTTTGTTATCACCTTGGGATGAGAATGAGTGTTTCTGGGTACGGTCCAAAATTCAAGATGGCTGCCAGTGGCCATTTTGTACCAAAATTAGGTCCAATCAGTTTTTTGTCACAAGTTCTATACAGCTCGTATTTATGAATTGATCTTCACAAAACTTCTTGGGTACCTTTGTTTTCACCTTGGGACAGGAACGAGTGTGTTTTGGGGTGCCTTTGTTATCACTGTGCTATGAGAACAAATATTTTGGGGTTCAGTCAGACCCACTCTGGGACTCAAAGTTTTCTTTTCTAGTTTAGCATCTGACTGTCACCCACCTTTACAATACTTTACCTATACATTTGTTACAGGCAACGGTCAGTATTTATGTACAGACCATTACAATACTTTATATGTACCTTTGTTATCAGGTCATTACCTAGATGTTTGTCATTGCTGTGTCACATACTATACATGTGCATGTCTTTGTCTTGACAAGTTGAGCTACAGTGTCATTGACACTTTCATTTGACCTAGGACTTAGATGATTGACATGTGGATGTATCACGATGATACTACATGTCATCATGACCTTCATGTGATCTTGACCTCAAGGTCAAATTTATGTACTTTAATTTGTCTTTTGACCTAGATATTTGGCATGTGGATGTATCACTATGAGCCGGTGTGTCGTGTACCATAGTGACCTTCATGTGACCTTGACCTTTGACCTGAAGGTCAAATTTATCTGCTTTTTTAAGGAAAACTTCATCTGGACCAGAACTTTTTTGTCTTTTGACCTAGACCTTAGATATTTGGCATGATTGTCAATATTATTCATGTATATATAATTTGCAGTGCATTAAATAGAAAGGAAGGGGAGACATAAGTTTTAGTGTGCTAAAACAGTTTCTAGTTTTATTTTTGCTATACAGATATTAATTAATTATTTTTTTTATAATATTGGCCTATTTTCTTGTGAAACTGGCCTATCACCCCGTTGTAGGCCTAATACAGTAGGCTATTGACAGTTCTACTCAACCAGATTTAAGCAGCTTAACCCTTAAGCCCCCATATAGCCCCAAACCGCCACTTTTATATTGCATTGAAGCAGGTTCTCCCTTGTGTAATCTTTTTTATTACTCTTGTGTGTAGACTGAATTTTCCCTGGCAGTGGTTCTACATCACTGCTGGCTGAAATTCTCCAAGCATCTTATGAACCTTAATCAGGTGTCGACGAATCTCGGATCGTTTGATGTCTTTACACTGACACCCCCAACTGGGCAACACCACAACTTAACAGATTCATTATGAAACCTTATGTAGTGTTGCCTATATGCCATCAATATCCTAAATACATGGCTACCACCACACGCAGTCACAGGGCATATCTTTTGGGTTACCAAAATCTCAAAAGATTCCATGTCTGGAATTGCATAAAATCAATATCTGAGTAAAGTTTACTTTAGATTCTCATGGTGCTTCAGTACTTGAAAGCAACTTCCTGTAATTCTAACGGTGCTAGTGCATTCAATACACATGTACTGTCCCATTAGCACATGCTTCTCTCTCTTCTAGTGAGGTCAAAACGAACAATGGTACCAATTTGTTCTTACTGACTCACCCTACTGAATGCCCAGTCCAGATATTGTTTTAAGTTTTAATCAAATTTACTCTAAGATACTAATTATCTTCCACCTACGGAACTGTTGATCAGTCACTCTCAGTGGATTATCTCTATGTAAATTATGCCATGGAAAATGATATCTTGAACAAATGGTATTTCTTATATTCCCAACTACTCTCATTGGTTATACCAACAATATTCAAAAATATTCATCCAAATGATAAGATTTACTCTCAACTACAGGAGCACAGCGGAAACGAAATCTGAATTCTAAACATCCAAGACACATCACCCATAAGGTTGCGAAAACAAAAACGCAACAACTTTTCAGAGATCACAGTATCTTTAAGGAACATTTTTTTTCTTTTTTTCGATGAACACCAATATAACTATTTTATTTAATGATGATGGGTAGTCCGTGTGCTTTGCTATTCATACATCAACAAGTCGGGGAATTTTCTCTTTTTATTAAAAATTGTGTATACTTGTAAAAATATATACATATTTACATCTGTTATTAGGGCGAGTAGATGACTGGTTTACGAACTTGTTGGCCACACCTAGTTCTTTTAACCTCTGGGGTACGAGGAACTTCAGTTTGGTCATTTATCAAATCTTCTGATGGAATAGAATTTTCTAAAATATTTTCTAAGATGTTTTCTGAAGAGGTTAGTTCATGTTCAATATTTGTATCGACAGTAATGTCCCAATTCTCAGGTGTTGAAACACCATTGTAAAGTTTCAATTGATCTGCATGAAGCACAATTGGTTTAGTTTGTGGATTTCTTTGGACCTCATATGTAACATCGGTTATTTTTCTGATCACTTTGTATGGACCTATCCATCCTAATCCTAACTTAACCCCAGCAGAAGGTGGATGCCACCTCCAGACAAAATCATGGGGTACAAAAGCTCTTGGTTTTAGTCCCCTATCGTAATACCTTTTCTGCTTTTGAGTGGCTTTTGATAGATTTCTGCGAACGTGCTCATACGTATCACTAAGGACACTTTGAAGCCATTCTACATACTCACCTTGACATGAATAAGGTGGGGAACATGGTGGATTTCCAATTATTAAATCTAGAGGGCACAAAACTTCTCTTCCAAACATCAGGAGATTTGGAGAATAACCCGTACTCTCTTGGAATAGGGACCGATAGGCCATGAGAACAAATGGAAGATTCTCATCCTAATTATTTCTATTTTCATTGGCATAAATTGTCAACATGGTTTGCAAAGCGCGGTTATATCTTTCAACCAACCGATCAGATTGTGGTCGATATGGGGTGGTCCTAGTCTTTTCAATGCCCAATTTTTCACACATAACTGTAAAGAGTTCTGATTCAAATTCCTTACCCAGGTCTGAATGCAGCTGCTTAGGAACTCCGAATCTGCTAATAAATTCATTCACAATTTTGTCAGCCACAGTCAAAGCTGTACGATTAGGGACAGCATATGCTTCAGTCCATTTGGTAAAGTAATCACAAAGTACAATGATATACTCATTACCATCAGAGGTTTGTGGCATTGGCCCAATTATATCAACACCAACCCGTTCTAAAGGCACTCCAACCTTGGAAGGGTGAAGAGCTGAACGTCCCAAACCTGGACCAGGTTTTGCTCTAGCACAACGTATACATTGTTTACACCATCGCCTAATGTCAGATGACATACCAGGCCAATACAACCTCCATTTAATGGATTGAATAGTTCTATTCCTACCTAAATGTCCTGCAGTTTTAGATTCATGTAAATATTTGAAGATTTGAAGCCTCAGTTCCTTTGGTGCTATTAATAGTAATGTTTCTCCATTTTCAACATTAATCCACTTATAAAAGAGCAAATTGCTATGAATCACAAGGGACTCCCACATCCCCCAAAGAGTTTTTACTTCCTGTGAAGCCTCCAGTATAACATGTTTAGGAGGTTTTCTGACATATTCTGGTTTTAAGGTTATCATTTCATTTATTGCAGTCATTTTGTTGCCATTTTAGTAACTCATCCTGTGACCAAGTGTTACAATCAGCTTCCAAAGATTGTATACTACCAAAATTTTCTGAATCAGTATCTTCCAAACCGGATGCATTTTCAGCAATCCTTACTGGAGCTATGTTCACCTTTGATTTTGTTTGACAATTATTTTCAGCCTTATTCGATTGACACCTTTTAGTCAGAATCTGATTATTTTTGTTAGAGTGGCAGTCAGGACATTCTTGTCGTTTACAGTAATTTGGGGGGTCTTCGTGATAAACTATCTGCATTACTATGTAGATTACCTTTCTATGCAAGATTGAAAAATCATAAGTTTCTAAAACAGACAGCCATCTAGCTAACATGCCTTCAGGATTTTTGAAATTTTGTAACCATTTTAGAGAAGCATGGTCTGTTCAAACTGTAAAATGTCTTCCCCAAAGAAAATGTCTAAATTGCTTAATAAAAGTAACCACAGCCAGTAATTCTTTATAAGTTGTACAGTACCGAACTTGGTGGTTATTTAAAGTCCTACTAGCATAAGCAATGGCCCTCTCTTCTCCATCATGTACTTGGGACAGAACAGCACCTAATCCAGTCGAGCTAGCATCTGTATCCAGAATAAATTCGACCTCAGGCTTCGGATAGGACAAAATTGGGGCAGTTGTCAATAATTTCTTCAGATTATCCAAAACCCTCTGGCTTTCTTCTATCCAAATAAACTTTTTCCCTTTTCTAGTGAATTGAGTTAGGGGAGCAACTACAGTAGAAAAGTTAGGGACAAACCTCCTATAATATCCAGCCAAACCCAAAAAGCTCCTTACCTCTGATACATTGCTAGGAACTGGCCAGCTTTTAATAGCATCCACTTTATCGTAATTACATTGTATTCCTTTATCTGACACTACATGGCCAAGAAATTCAACCTCATTTTGGAACAGTGTACACTTGGAAGGTTTAAAAGTCAAATTTGCTTTTCTTAGTCGATCAAAAACCAACTGAACATTAGAAAAAGCCTCATCAAATGTAGCTCCGAAGACAATAATATTGTCCAAATAGCAGAGGCTTTTTCCCCACCTCAAACCTCTCAATACAAGTTCCATTAATCTCTCATAGCAACTTGGTGCGTTACAGAGGCCGAAAGCCATGACCTTGAACTGAAACAACCCCAAATGTGTTGAAAAAGCTCTTTTGCTTATCTCTTTGTTCCATCTCACATTGCCAATACCCTGATACAAGATCTAAAGTACTGAACCACTTGGATCCTGCTAGGGAATCCAATGTTTCATCAATTCTAGGTAGAGGGTATGCATCTTTCTTGGTGATAGAATTAAGCTTCCTATAATCAACACAAAACCTCCAGGAGTTATCTTTCTTTCGAACCAGCAATAGGGGAGCAGACCATGGACTATCACTTGGTTCTATAATGTCATTCTGAAGTATCTTTGAAATTTCTTCTTCTACTATAGGCTTTTGGGTATAGGGTAACCTTCGTGGTGGAATCTTTATAGGCCTAGCTGAACCTGTATCATTACTATGTTTAACTATATTTGTTCGACCTAACTTCCCATCAGGGGATATGAAAAATTCAAGGACTGTAGTTCATGAACTTGGCATGTGAATTTTTCATGAGCAGTTCATGGAGTTCATGAACTGCTCATGAACTGTTGAGGAGTTTACAAACTCTGTTTCGCAGGGGATACCATGGCCAGTCGTCTGTCGTCCGTCTGGTCATCTGTCCATCTGTCTGTTAACAATTCAATACGGCTCTGGCTAGAGGCCGTAAAAAATGTATCTATTCCAGTGTGTTCATTCACACCTGAATTGATTCTATTTCCACTTAATTTCATGAAATATTACATTTTCTGTGATTTAATGTATATTCAGGGTCATTCCTTCTAAATACATGTATGACCACTTTCAAATTGGCAATTCCTGAAATATCAAATTTTCTAACAAATCCATGTATATTCAAGGTATAATTGTTTTTAAATATGACCACACCCAAATATTCAAGTTTATACATGTTTATTGGAAAAAATCAACTTAGATAAATAAATTCATGAAATTTTAGATATTTATCAAATTCATGTTTATTCGTTTTAAATATGACTACTTGTCAATATTGTTTGAAACAATCTTCTTAGAAAAAAATCACAAAATGTTAAATTCATTTTTATTCAGGATTATTCCATTTAAATATAACCATTCTCAAATATTCATGCTTATTCATGTTTATTGTTTGAAAAAATCTACTCAGAAAAAAATCATGAAATATTAAATTCATGTTTATTCATGTTTATACTATTTAAATATAACCATTTGCAAATATTCATGTTTATTCATGTTTTATCTTTTTTAATAGAACTAACTTAAAATTTTTGAAAAATCAACACAAAATGCAAAACTTTGTATTTTGGTAAAAATTTCTTCCTAACAATGGTTTTAATCTCTTTTTAATAACTTTTTTCATTATTCAAGTTTATTCTAGGTTATTCCGATTTCCAACCTGGAATAAATTCTAACCTGGAATATGTACCTAGAATAAAAGTAGAATATTCCTGAATATTCATGAATATTCTACATTATTCATGTTTTATGGAATAACAAGAAAGCAGGGTAATATCGAATAATCGGAAACTGCCAGTTTGTAACTGCCGGTTGTTATAATCGGCCGATGCCCCATAATCGACCAGTTACAATTGCTGATTCCGATTATTGGTTCATCACTAATAAAAACGAACTGTCACCTTTTATTCAGTAAACTTCAATAATACCATTTGAAAACATCAATGAAATTTATAGGTTGTTTTGGCAGAATGAAGGGGAGACATTTAGGATTGGAAAAACTGAACCTGTGCAATTACTGGTGAATGCCTCTCATATTTTGAGTTGAAGCCAGTTACATGTACTTTTTTCACTTCAATGAAGTTGATTCGAGGAATTCATGCATGACTAGCATAATTTAAAAAACATGTACGCATTTAATGTTCATTGGGAGAATAAACATGGGAACATGCTGCGGAATTGGTCTTCTGCTGCTGTACATGTACGTGATTTGTGGTCTACTTATCAGAATTCAAACTTCTCCTAAGCAAATTTTAAACCAGCATAGAGAATTTGAGGCCTTGGTAATGCTGGAAAAATTAATATTTTTCCCTCATCACCATGGCAGGCGATTGCCATTCAATTGGGAGGCATGTACTGTAAGAGGCTATTCAGTTAACAGGGTTCCATGCATATGTATTCATATTCAAATACATTTACAAACTAGAGAATTGTAATTTGTTGGACAAATTACGGGCTTTCCCAACTTTTCAATGTGAAAATGCAGACTACATATAGCAAAGCAAAGTGTTTGAAATTAACCATTTCCGAAATGATAGACAAAAAGCATCCAAAGTTGGCTAATATTGGCATTCTCTCACGGTTCTCTTATTCACGCCCTCATTTTGCTTGGGGGTTAAATCTTGAGATTAAAAAGTAAACAGTAACTTTCTTCTACAATCATTGTTGCATCTATCCATACCAAAATAATTGCTACAACAACCTTAAAATTAGAGGAAATGAGTCCAGATGTTTGCAAAATTCACTGAAAATCAATTTTTTTTCTGACAGTACTATTCTTTACATGGCCAACGCTTATATTGTGTTAAGCCCCAAAGCATAACTTAAGCAGAGGATTTGGTCATTAGGCATCTCTACCTATAGCAAAACAAAGTGTTTAGAATTAACCCGTTCCAAAATGACAGGAAGATGCATCCACAGTTAGCTACTTTTGGCATTTTCAGATGGTACTGTTACCCTCATTTGCTTGAGGGTTAAAGACGAGATTAAAAACTAAACGGTAACTTTCTTCTGAAGCATTGTTGCATCTATGCATACAAAAATAATTGTTACAACAACCTCGCAATTAAGAGAAATTTGCCCTTGAAGTAAGTAAATCTTGAAGATAAAATGATATATTCATATCATTTGTGGCCAATAGGGGTTAATTTTGAAATATTTGTGTGGTGATTTTAGTGTATCATTATGCTCTTAATGTGTGGACATCAATCACAGACTGAGTGTCTGAAAAGAGACATGGACTAATCTTGAATCTTGGTATTCGAATGAACATGTACAAGTTGAGGGTACTCCAATTCAAGGCCTGACAACTGGGTGAGGGTTAAAACTTGGAATAAAACATATAACAGCAAAATTGTTGTTGGATGAATGCCTTATCTTCTCAAGAGAAAGATTTTGAGACAATATGGCTCCAGTGCTGAGAAATTGCATGTGAATGTTGGCGAAAATAACAATTATTCCGACAGTACCCTTATGGGAAGTCTCAAATCTGCCAGGGGTTAAACTTTTAATAATAACATATAGAACAAAATTTGTCATACTTTGACTGCTGCATGCAGCCATAGAAAATATTCAGAGCTCAATCAATTAAAATTGGAGTAAATTGTCACCTAAACGTACCAAATTCTGAAAAAATTGGAGTTTTTTTGGATGGTACCTACTTTTATGCAACCAAAATGGGATAGGGTTAAACTTTACTACCAAATTTAAAACAGCAAATATGCTCGGTAGTCAATTGTGAGTACGTACATGAAAAGTGTTTGAAATTAACCCTTTCCAAAATGATAGAAAAGGCAACCGAAGGTGGCCAATTTTGGCATTTTCAAACAGTACTCTTATTCTCGCCCTCATTGTGCATGAGGGTTAAATCTGAGATTAAAAAGTAAACAGTAACTTTCTTCCACAATCATTGTTGCATCTATCCAATACCAAAATAATTGTTACAACCTTATAATTAGAGAAATTTGCCCATGAATTTGGTCAGTTTTGAAGAAAAAAGCTATATTAATGTAATTTTTGGCCAATGGGGGTTAATATTGAAAGATTTGAGTGGTGATTGTGGTGTATCATATGATGCTCTAAATGTGTGGAAAATTTGAGTTAAATAACTGTAAACAATTCTGAGACTTTTGAAAAATGGTGAAATTTTTAAAGTTTTGGCAGAATATTTTGAAAATATGCATTTTCACAGACATGACGATACCGCAATTCACTAGATTTTATGACATTACATAAGTATGCCAAATTTGGTTAAAATCGTACCGCTTGTTTTTGAGCAGTTCAACAGACAAAATTCAAGGAGGAAAAAAAAATTTAAAAAATAGAGAAGAAAAATTTTGAAAAAGAAGAATAACAAGAGTCTTTCCCAAACTGGGTTTGGGAAAGCCTAAATATTCACACAACCCTGAAATCAATATTGTTGATGTGGTGATACAGGTTACCTATTTCATTGATGAGATAATTTATCACTCTATTGCTTGTTTTGTTGACTGGTCCATTGAAAGACATATTGTAGAAAGGGTCCAAGTTCAGGAATCTGTAGAATGTCATAAATTTTGAGTGAAGTGGGTTATCAAACACACTCCTTACACAAAAATCAGGTGTTCTGTAAGGCTGGAGGATGATCACACACCTGAAAACATGTCCTGTATGACTCAACTTATTCATTATGTGTGTATTGACATCACCTTTGACATCAACCTCTTTGAAACAAGACAGAAAATAAGCAGACTGCCATCTGCAAAATGAGGTCCCCAGAGGGTGAATTTAGTGATGCTACCCTGCACAGGGTAGCATCACTAAATTTACCCTCTGTCAACCTCAATCTGAATCAGGGTCTCAAAACTAAACAGAAAGGGGTACCCAGAGGATGAATTGGCCTACAGTATGGGATAGCATCATCAAATTCACCCTCTGGGGACCCCATTCTGCAAATGTCAGACAGCTTATTTTCAGACTTGCTTTGAAAGTGGATCAAACAAACCATGATTGGTAAAGATTTTTGGTTACATTCCAATCTGTATCTTTAAAAATTTGTAGGCAATCTCATTAGGAATTGGCAGATTGTGGTCTCATATTGTACTGACTGGTATTTTGGCATACCGATTATAATTAGTATTAAATTCAGTCCCGGGGGATTTTTATTTAACCCTTTACCCAACGTAATGGCCAAAACCGGCCAGCGCTATTCTCAAAAATCGTCAATTAATTTTCAAAATATTTTCATTTTTTGTCTCAAAAACATAGGTTATGACCCCTCGTTGGAACGAGCTCGTCGAGCTCGTTCCAACGAGGGGTCATAACCTATGTTTTTGAGACAAAAAATGAAAAAAATTAGTTATTCAAGAATTATTTTTGCAAGTGTCGTCTGCTTTTCATGTTAGGTAAAGGATTAATCAGTATATTGAAAAAAAGGTATTGCCGGAATATTGTCGACAACGACCCGTGGGCTAAGTAAGCAACTGAGTCACAATTCTCAGCATTTTGCACTGTCATTCTTCAATTTGCAAATTACAGACTGAAAAGTGAACTTATGCCATTATAACAGTTAGAAATTACGACTTACATAAACTTTTTAGAAGAGCTAATTCCAATTAACCCACCTCAAGCACTTTTCATAAATTTTTAGCTTAACTTGACAAAGTCAAGATAAGCTATTGCCATCAGGCGTACTGAAGTCTGGCAGTCTGTGAGTCTGTTCACATTTTATTTGGCACAGGCTACACCCCGTAGTTCTTGTCTGATCATCACAAAATTTCATTTGCAAATTCGAGGTCATGTCTAGATGAGAACGTCCCCTTTTGGTCACGATCGATCAACTGTGACGGCTGCAAAAGCCTGAAACACGAAAACCTTTAGCACAGTCTACAGGTCATATTAATGGAGGGATTTCATTGTAACTTGGTAGGATGACTCTGTATAATGTCTAGATGAGAACGTCCCCTTTTGGTCATGATTGGTCAACCAGGACGACTGATAGAGCCCGAAACCCAAAAACCTTTAGCACAGTCTACATGATGTCATATTTATGAAAGGATTTCATTGTAACTTGGTAGGATGGCGTCATATAATGTCTAGATGAGAACGTCCCCTTTTGGTCATGATCTGTCAACCGTGATGGTTGTGAGAGCCCAAAAACCTTGAGCACAGTCTACAGGTCGTATTTCTTAACGGATTTCAATGTAACTTGGTAGGATGACTTCATATAATGTCTAGATGAGAACGTCCCCTTTTGATCATGATCGGTCAACCGTGATGGCTGCGAAAGCCCGAAACACAAAAACCTTGAGCACTGTCTACAGGTCGTATTTATGAAGGAATTTCATTGTAACTTAGTAGGATGACTCTGTATAATGTCTAGATGGGTACGTACCCTTTTAGTCGCTATCGGTCAACCGTGACGGCTACGCAAGTCCAAAACCCGAATACCTTTAGCACAGTTTGCAGGTCGTATTTATGGAGAGATTTCATTGCAACTTGGTAGGATGACTCTTCATAATGTCTAGATGAGAACATCCCTGTTTGGTCGCGATCAGTCAACTGTGATGGCACCGAGAGCCCAAAACCCAAAAACCTTTAGCACAGTCTACAGGTCATATTTATGAAGGGATTTTATTGTAACTTGATAGGATGACTTTGTATAATGTCTAGATGAGAACGTCCTATTTTGGCCATGCTTGGTCAACCATGACAGCCGCACAGGCATGTGACCTAGATTTGTTTAGCACAGTCTGCAGTTCATATTTATGAAACAATTCATTATAACTTGGAAGGACAACTTGGTATGACGCCTAGATGAGACAGTTGTATTTTGGTCACGATCTGTCAGCCGTTACCGCTGCCAGGTCACTTGACTTAGATTCCTTTAACACTGCTTACAGGTTGTTTTTATGAAGGGATTTCACTGTAATTTGGCAGCATAACTTGGTATGATATCTATATGAGACTCTCCTATTTTGGTCATGATCGGTCAACCCTGAACCGCCTAACCGTTACATGACCTAGATCCCTTTAGCAAAGTCTACGAGTTATATTTATGAAGGGATTTCATTGTAACTTGGTAGGATGACTCTTTTTAGAATGATTTTACTGTAACTTGGTAATTTTGGTTGACATATATACGTTATTGTAACGTTAACTGTTATGGCCACATCAACCGTGATCTTAATTCTTTAGAACAGTCTACACTCAAATTATTATTATTGAAAACAATGCATACAGGGAACAGAAATTAACATATTCCCAATTATCACAATTATTATCTTATTTCATAATCCTTTCATAAACATTGAACATTATCCTTTTCATCAAACACCACACACAGTCAAATTAAGCTACAGTGTCATTCACACTTTCATTGCCTGAAGCCTTGCTTTAACAGGATGAAAAGAGGTGTCATACTAAAAAATGCCAAACAACCATAACAGCCGAGTATAAGGCCAAAAAAAAAGTGTTTCCAGTAACATGTCTGAAAAACTGTGGGTAGGTAGGTAGGTAGTAGGTAGGTAGGTAGGTAGGTAGGTAGGTAGGTAGGTAGGCAGATTATTTTTTCCTGTTTTATGGGCCTTGGCTTGCATAATACATTGAAAAACTTTATTTTTAACTCTGCTAAATCGACAAAAACTGTATCGGAAGCATTGGTGATTTATAGGAAATGTTTTCCATCTTTCGATCCATTCACTTCAATGGTGCACTCATGAGATCCTGTGGGGTGAAATTCGGAAACCAGTACATGTAACAACAATTTATCACCAGGCCTGAAGTGCAAAAAAGCCTTCTTCGTTTCATGTTTACACATTGGTTGATCGACACAGTACAGGGTATGTTGACAGCCATTCTCAGTTGTTGTGTACTCGTCACCTAGCGATGAAACTGGAATACTGGACATTTATTCTCCATCAATTTGCACTTGATAACTTGCACCAGTAATTTGTGTGAATCAGAACCCTTAAGGAGTCTTCACTGAAATGATTTGAACAATTTAGTTCCAGGATCTTGGATGAATGTGACATTTTTAGCTTAACTTGACAAAGTCAAGATAAGCTATTGCCCTCACACGTGCGGAAGTCTGTGAGTCTGTTCACATTCTCCTTTAGCACAGACTACACCCGTAGTTCTTGTCCGATCGTCATGAAATTTCATATGCAGGTTTGAGGTCATGTCCAGATGAGAACGTCCCCTTTTGGTTACGATCAGTCAACCGGGATGGCTGCCCGAGCTGAAAACCTTAAGCACAGCCTACAGGTCGTCTTTATGAAGGGATTTCATGGTAACTTGGTAAGATGACTGTATAATATCTAGATGAGAACGTCCCATTTTGGTCATGATCTGTCAATGTGACTGCTGCCCAAGCCCGAAACCCAAAATCTTTTAGCACAGTCTACAGATCATATTTAATATGGAGGGATTTTCTTTGTAACTTGGTAGGATGTCTCCATATGATGTCTAGATGAGAACTTCCCCATTTGGTCACAATCTGTCAACCGTGACGACTGCCCATGCCCCAAAACCTGAAAACCTTTAGCACAGTTTGCACGTCGTATTTATGGTGGGATTTCATTGTAACTCTGTAAGATGACTCCATATAATGTCTAGATGAGAACGTCCCCTTTTGGTCGTGATTGGTCAACTGTGACAGCTACAGGGGCCCATAGCCCAAGAACCTTTAGCACAGTCTACAGGTCATATTTATGAAGGGATTTCATCATAAGTTGGTAGGATGACTCCAGATAATGTCTAGATGAGAATGTCCTCTTTTGGTCACGATTTGTCAACTGTAATGGCTGCCCAAGCCCAAAACCCAAAAAGTTTTAGCACAATCTACAGGTCATATTTAATATGGAGGGATTTCCTTGTAACTTGATAGGATGAATCTGTATGATGTCTAGATGAGGACGTCCCCTTTTGGTTGTGATCGGTCGACTGTGATCGCTACACAGGCCCGAAGCCCGAAAACCTTTAGCACAGTCTATAGGCCGTATTTTTGAAGGGATTTCATTGTAACTTGATAGGATGACTCGTTTTGGAATAATTTCACTATAACTTGGTAACTTTGGTTGACATACATTAACTGTGAGGGCCACATACATTAACTGTGAGGGGCCACATTAACCCACTCCTCAATTCTTCAGTGCATGTACAGTCTACACCTCAAATTATTTTTATTGAAAACATAGCATACAGGGAACAGAAATTAACATATTCCCAATTATCACAATTCTTGTCTTATTTCATAATCCTTTCATAAACATTGAACATTATCCTTTTCATCAAACACAACACAGTCAGGTTAAGCTACAGTGTCATTCACACTTTCATTAATATCGGAATGATTCAGACCTTCTCATTATTCATTTCCAGGGGAGCTATGATGGTCTAGTGTCTGTCTGTCAGGAAATGGTCGAATTGTCAGAGGTCAGATTCATCGCACATACATATCATTTATGAAGAAAACTTGTACACAAGGCTGTTTATTGGAAAGAACTGGTTCTGAAGCAATTGATACCATTTATATTTATTTATTGGAGTTTTAACGACACTTTCAACAGTCAGGGTCACCTCGTGTCGGACAGTTTTACGGTTAGAGGAAGCCAGAGTACCCAGAGAGAACCACCGAGCAATGGCGAGCAACTGTCAGATAAGGCTTCCACGTTTACACGTGTAAACGTGAATGTTTCGTTTATGGGCATTAAACGTTTACAGTTCTGGTAAACGTGAACACGGAAAAAAAATTTCCAGCTTTGCAATGCAATATTTTGGTAATGCTTCAGAAAAACTGTGTACTGGTTCCGACTAGCGCCGCCGCCACAGTAACCGAACGAAATCATCTTCAAATCATGTGATATCATATGTGACACAGTCACGTGAGCCGCATGACACGTGCTTATCTTTGGTGTTTCCTTCGAAACGTGTGGGATGTTTTAGTTTATTCGGATTTACATGTATATTCCCAAAGTGATACACAATTGTTCTCGATGATTTCGTTCACTTGACATGGATTATTAATTTATTATTCACACATGGGATGATCTTAGGATCGATTTATGGAGTTTGACAGACAGACTGGCACTTGCGTGTTTGAAAATTTGGATTCCCCTGCATGGTTTGTAGACTTTGTTTATTTTTGCGACATTGCATTCCACTCTCACGTCCGGTATTGTCACTATTGTGTGCCATGTCAACTCGCTCCAACATAACTGTTTGAGAAAACACAAGGAATTTCACCCCGAACCCACCAGAATGAGCTCAGAGACCCCGATAAATTTCAAAATTTACCTGGTGGAGAATCCCCCAGACCCCCCCCCCCTCCCCCCTCCACCCATAGACCGAGTGACTTTGCCTTCAGCATCTGCATGCTGTGATCGTTCGCCTACGTCGTTTTTGGACGAACTGTAAATCGGCTGTCTCAATAACATAAATTGTATGCCCTGTACGCAAAGATATGATGAGCTTACTGTGTATTATTACACACTTCTATCAAATATTGACTACTTGCATTGTTACTGTTAGTACATGTAAACGTTTCCATTTTTGTCTAAACGTGGAAGCCTTACTGTCAGACTCCCCAACAGTACGCCTTAGTACACAACGCCAACATACCCCCATTTGTGCAAGAGGGATTAAGTGTCTGCCCTAAGGACACAACCCTGTCGCTGCATGTGGGATTCAAACTGAGGCGCACAGGGCTTGATTTTATTTCAGTACGACTTAAATGTCACTGGGTAGTCTTGGCCTTGTGATGCCAGATGTATCCATGGTGTTTCGTCCTTAACTTTTGGATGCCCCACCTTCCTTATGTGGTCGTGAGGACAGCCAAAATTTAAGACAGAAATGAAGAGGGGTGCTAGAGTAGGCAGGCATCGGGCCTCAGACCACCCCCTGCCCTCGGGTGGCGCCTGTACAGCTTCATGGCCTGGGAAAGTGGCCTTCTGAAGATTTCCCCCCACCCCCCCCCCCCCCACCCCCACACACAAACTCACACACTAGCCCTTCATTGCTTCTGCCGACTATGCCCACGTGTGCCAGTGCTCTTGTTCATTTCTGTCTTAAATTTCCCCACCCCCCCCCCCCCCCCACCCCACCATAAACTTATGTTATGAGTCGGGTTAGGGGCATCCAAAAGTTAAGGATGAAATATTGTAGCTATATCATCACAAGGCCAAGGCTGCCCTGAACCACTCTAGCAGCTATCACAGGCATCCAAACCTCCCCAATATAAAAGAAAAACAAAATCAAAAACACTCTTAGTAAGTGGTAACTATTTAAAAATACCTGTTTAATACCTTCAAAAAACATTTCCCAGGGACTGAAAGGGACGAAAGCCATATTGTCCAGATTTGAGGTTCAAATTATCATGGGTAGAAATCGCTTGAAGGATAGGGACGAATTGTCAGAGGTAGGATTTGTCGCACCTCCATATCATTTACAATGAAAATTTGTACTCCAGGTAGTTGTTCGTTGGCAAGAAATGGCAGTGGATCTCAAGCAACTGATCAAAACATTGGGTTGTGATAAGATCTCTTTGTCATTGATTTTAAAAACAAACCACATCAACAAAACTCATCAAAACATTGGGTTGTGATAAGATCTCCTCGTCATTGATTTTAAAAACAAATGTTCAAACTTTTCAGGTATGGTGTGAGTTTTCCTGGTAAGAGTTCATACGAAACCTTGTATTGTTTGGAATGTTTTAATAACTTTGCAAACAGTTGACTCGAAACAAAAACGGCACGTGACCATTGTACAGTATATATAAAGAATTCATTTTTAGCTTAACTTGACAAAGTCAAGATAAGCTATTGCCATCAAGTGTGCGGAAGTCTGTTAGTCTGTGATTCTGTTCACATTTTCCTCTCGCACAGGCTACATCGTGTAGTTCTTGACCGATCGTCACAAAATTTCATATGCAGGTTTGAGGTCATGTCTAGATGAGAAAATCCCCTTTTGGTTGCGATCAGTCAGCCGTGATGGCTGCCTGAGCCAAAAACCTTTAGCACAGTCTACAGGTCATATTTATGAAGGAATTTCATTGTTTTATTGTATCTTGGTAGGATGACACTGTATAATGTCTAGATGAGAACGTCCCCATTTGGCCATGATCTGTCAACCATGATGGCTGCCCGGCAGCACAGTCTACAGGTCGTATTTATGGAGGGATTTCATTTTAACTTGATAGGATGACTCAGTATAATGTCTAGATGAGAACGTTCTCTTTTGGTCGCGATTGGTCAACTCTCACGGCTACAGGGGCCTGAAGCCCCAAAACCTTTAGCACAGTCTATGGGTCGTATTTATGAAGGGATTTTATTGTAACTTGGTAGGATGACTCCAGAAAATGCCTAGATGAGAACATCCCCTTTTGGTTGTGATCATTCAACCATGTTCACTCCCCGAGCCCAAAACCCCAAAAACTTTAGCACAGACTACAGGTCGTATTTATGAAGGGATTCCATTGTGACTTGGTAGGATGACTCAGTTTAATGTCTAGATGAGGACGTCCCCTTTTGGTTGCAATCGGTCAACCGTGATGGCTACTCAGGCCCGAAGCCCGAAAACCTTTAATACAGTCTGCAGGCTGTATTTATGAAAGGATTTCATTGTAACTTGATAGGATGACTCATTTTGGAATAATTTCACTGTAACTCTGTGTCACTTGGCAACTATCGTTGACATACATCAACTGTGAGGGCCACATACATTAACTTTGAGGGCCACATTAACCTACCCCTCAATTCTTTAGTACAGTCTACACCTCATATTATTTTTATTGAAAACAGCATACAGGGAACAGAAATTAACATATCTCCAATTATCACAATTCTTGTCTTATTTCACAATCCTTTCATAAACATTGAACATTATCCTTTTCATCAAACACAACACACAGACAAGTTAAGCTACAGTGTCATGCACACTTTCATTTTTTTTTGGCCTAATATAAAATGAAATTTTTAATGCCTTATCAAATAAGACAGAATGTTATTTTATTCAATTAATAAATAATTTTTTGTACTGATTTTAGTGGACTTTGTTTATATATTTTTAACTGTGCCAATAATCTCTCAGCAATAAAATTCACGGAATGTTATTTCAGGCTTGTCATTTTAAAAATTCAAGGAGGCCATAGCCGCCCTCCTAAATTAGGCCCAGAATGTTATTTTTCACCCACCATAACTCCGCTTAGGAGGGGTACTGAGGGCTATTCTAGAATTAGTAGTAATATTATCGTATTATTCACATGCGCATAACTTCCATCATGAACTGTATTCAAATATTAGCAACATTGAATTTCAAGGAAACATTGAGTATATAACTCAAGTTACCTTTGTAGTAACGACAGCCATTGTTTACATTATACACTTGTCGTCTGCACATGCACAGAAATCGGTTGACGTAACTTGAGTAAATCTAGGAATGTGTTACAGTCTTTATCAAATAAGCACGCATTTTCTCTGCTGAACAGTATTACCCTCTTTGTTCATGCATTATAACCACGTTTTCTCTGCTAAAACAATACCAGGCAGGGCCATATCCAGGGATAATTTGGGGACACCTGTCAATATATGCTGCAGGCATAACGGAAGGTCAAAGAGACAGAAACTGATATAGGATTACCCGTACTGAATGCAACATTTTTAAAACACACAAAAGTTGAAAGTACCTCCACGTGCTTTCTGCATACCTGTTCCGTGCTCTTTTCTTTCAGAGTGCAATTATTGCCTCTGGCGTATTTTTAGTCAGCTAAAGTATCCTAGTTCAGGATTCAAGGGATTAGCTTTGTGTTGGTTTTAGTCAGTATAATTTTTGCTAAATTTTGACCATTTTAGCGGACTGTGGGATGGAGATTATACACGAATACAATGAGTTTGGGTGCCCAAACCGGTGTGCCATGATATCTCCCCCCCCCCCCCCCCTGGATATCTTCCAGGGGGGAAGATATTGTGGCACACTGGTATACCGGTTTGGGCACCCAAACTCATCTTACCCCCCCCTAAGTTATCTCCCCCCCCCCCACCCCCTCCAACCCTGGATATCTAACCCCCACCTCAAAAATAAAATATGAAAAGAACTGAACAAAAAGATAAAGATAAGAACATTTATTTATGGAATTTTCATTGAAATTAACACAAAAAATGGTTCAACTCTTTAATATATACATGACCAGTGAATAGAAAATAGGAAATCTCAGAAGCAACTATTTCACAAATATCAATAGGTTTTTTTACACCGTGGGGCCAACCATAACAAAGTCCAAACAATGGCTGCAAAAGGTTCTATGAATGTCTATTGGGAGTTTGACATGGGGGGGGGGGGGGGGGGGGGGGGGAGATATCCAGGTCTGGTTATCTTCCCCCCACCCCACCCATGTCAAAAAATACTCCCAATAGACATTCATAGAACCTTTTGCAGATTGTTTGGACTTTGTTATGGTTGGCTCCACGGTTGTAAAAAAACCTATTGATATTTTTGAAACAGTAGCTATGTTTTTTGGACGGGTGAGGCGGAAGATATGCAGGTTGGACATCTCCCCCACCCCAAAACCCATCCACGTGTTCGGAAAAGTCCCCAAAATTGCTGGAAAGGTTCTAGGATTACCTATTTTCAATTCACTAGTCATTATTCAATGGTATAAGCCAAGTTGAAACTGTTTTTAATTTGTTGTATATTTTAGTCTGTGAGTCTGTTCACATTTTCCTTTAGCACAGGCTACACCCTGTAGTTCTTGTCCGATCATCACGAAATTTCATATGCAGGTTTGAGGTCATGTGTAAATCCTTTTGGTCACGATCGGTCAACCTTTAGCACAGTCTACAGGTCATATTTAGAATGGAGGGATTTCATTGTAACTTGGTAGGATGACTCCATATAATGTCTAGATGAGAACATGCTCTTTTGGTCGTGATCAGTCAACTGTGGTGGCTACAGGGGTCCGAAGCCCAAAAACCTTTAGCGCAGTTTACAGATTGTTTTTATGAAAGGATTTCATTGTAACTTGGTGGGATGACTCCAGATATTGTCTAGATGAGAACGTCCTCGTTTGGCCGCGATCGTTCAACTGTGATGGCTGCCCAAGCCCAAAACCCAAAAACCTTTAGCACAGGCTACACCCTGTAGTTCTTGTCCGAAAGTCAAAGCTTTTTCTTCAGATCCGGCAGATGAATGCTTTTGATATTTGGTATGCAGCATCCTTAAGAGGGTAAGATTCACGTTTGTTCAAGCCATGTCCCAAGTTCCATAAAATTTGTCTCTCATGACTTCATTCCTTTGTAGTGTTGATGAACCATGTCTAACTGAATGTGATCCCAAATCCCAAATACTTCTTTCAACCACTTTGGCCGGTGAGCGATTAAGGCTCCTTGAGGCCTCTTGTTTGTGTTAATTTCAATGAAAATTCCATAAATAAATGTTCTTATCTTCTTGTTCAGTTCTTTTCATATTTTATTCTTGAGGTTGGTGGGGGGGGCGCGGTGGCTCAGTAGGTAGAGGTGCAAGCTGCAAGCCGAGAGGTCCTCGGTTCGAATCCCACCTGCGGCAACCGCGTTGTGTCCTTAGGCAAGACACTTCATCTCCATTGCCCGCGTGGGGGCACGATGACGCCGTGTACTAAGGCGTACTGCACGTCGATGGTGCGCATGTCTTCAACCAATCTAACCCTCCCTGTGCTACAGTGCGGAGTTACAATGTTGGGGAGCTGGCAGCTGCTCGTCGTTGCTCAGTGGTTCTCTCTGGGTACTCCTGCTTCCTCCACCCGTAAAACTGTCGCAGTCATGATTAGCCATTGTGCATAAATATGTGACCTTAAACACCAATAAATATTTTGAGGTTGGGGGGGGGGAAGATATCCAGGGTGGGGGGGGAAGATATCCTGCTACACCGGTACCAAAAATGTCCTGGATATGGCCCTGCCATGCCTGTATTCTGCTGGCTATGCAGTACTATATGATGAGGCTTCAATTACCGCCTGCAGAATTTACCATTCAGGTGGGCGATAGCGTTTGAGGGCAATTGCCCTTCTCACAATGACATTCCTGTTATTAAAGTGTCACTCGAAAAGTAGGCATATCAATTGAGCTAACTAATGTGACCATATAAAAATGATTATTTGAATAGAAATACTTTGCATTTGCCAGTAATTCTTTCCGCTGGTGACTGGGCTTAACCAAAACCTCTTTCTGGTGACTGGGCTTAATCAAAAAGCTTCCAACAGAAATTGATCTGGTGTTTGATCGCCATTTCAAGTTATTCAGGTGCTTGCATGGTCGCATAATCCCAATTAGAACTTTACTTGAAATGTCATGGGGCTGATTTCAGGTGTCACGAACGATAATACCGTATATAAAGTTATTTTTCATGAAATACCATGTTTTCTCCCAATACTGCCCAGCTCTACTCTCAAACAGTTGGCAATTGGTTCATGTCCCTTTCTCACAATTGGTATATCACTACAAACAATGACATTTTTTAGTTTTTAGTCTGTGTGAAACACACAGACTATTGTTTTTGCACGGTTTCTTTTTTTTTTTTTTTCTTCTTTTTTTTCTTCTTCTTCTTCTTCTTCTTCTTCTTCTTCTTCTTCTTCTTCTCCTGTCTTCTGTCTTCTCATCACTTTTTTGTCCGCAAGATAACTCGAAAACGAATTGCCCTATCTCGTTGATTTTTGGCATGCTGATAGACAGCCACAAGTTCTCGGCCACCTATGTTTTTCAGATTCCTGGGGTATCAGGGGTGTCTGTAGGGGTGTTTTGAAAGTGGGTCACGCCCATATCTCAGGCGTAGTATGACCTACACACCTGGGAGCAACACCAAATGAGTCGACATTCGACGGAGGTTCAAAATATGGTTCAAGGTCACAGAGGTCATCTAGGGGTCATTGAGTGCATTTTTCAGAATTGCTGGAAATCACATTTTTTGACCCCCTAAAGTATTCCTGACGTACACACATGCATTTTGACGTAAAAAAAGTGGGCGTGGCCAAAATTTTTGAAAGTGGGTCACACTCATATCTCAAGCATGGTATGACGTATGGACCTGGGACCAACACCGACACTCGATGGAGATTCAAAATATGGGTCAAGGTCACGGAGGTCACCTAGGGGTCGTTAAGTGCATTTTTCATAATTGCTAGAAATCACATTTTTTGACCCCCAAAGTATTCCTGACATACACACATGCATTTTAACGTAAAAAAAAGTGGGCGTGGCCAAAATTTTTGAAAGTGGGTCACACTCATATCTCAAGCATGGTATGACGTGTGGACCTGGGACCAACACCAAATGAGTCGACACTCGATGGAGATTCAAAATATGGGTCAAGGTCACGGAGGTCACCTAGGGGTCATTAAGTGCATTTTTCATAATTGCTAGAATTCACATTTTTTGACTCCCTAAAGCACTCCTGACATACAC
Organism: Pictodentalium vernedei; assembly: GCA_031216915.1. Lineage (NCBI taxonomy): Eukaryota > Metazoa > Mollusca > Scaphopoda > Dentaliida > Dentaliidae > Pictodentalium > Pictodentalium vernedei. The sequence goes on along the minus strand of CM062297.1, from coordinate 587,167,127 downwards.
ACATGCATTTTGACGTAAAAAAGTGGGCGTGGCCAAAAATTTTGAAAGTGGGTCACGCTCATATCTCAAGCATGGTATGACGTATGGACCTAGGACCAACACCAAATGAGTCAACACTCGATGGAGATTCAAAATATGGGTGAAGGTCACGGAGGTCACCTAGGAGTCATTATGTGCATTTTTCATAATTGCTAGAAATCACATTTTTTGACCCCCTAAAGCATTCCTGACATACACACATGCATTTTGACGTAAAAAAAAGTGGGCATGGCCAAAATTTTTGAAAGTGGGTCACGCTCATATCTCAAACATGGTATGACGTGTGGACCTGGGACCAACACCAAATGAGTCGACACTCGATGGAGATTCAAAATATGGGTCAAGGTCACGGAGGTCACCTAGGGGTCATTAAGTGCATTTTTCATAATTACTAGAAATCACATTTTTGACCCCCTAAAGCATTCCTGACATAAACACATGCATTTTGACGTAAAAAAAAGTGGGCGTGGCAAAAATTTTTTGAAAGTGGGTCACTCTCATATCTCAAGCATGGTATGACGTATGGACCTGGGACCAACACCAAATGAGTCGACACTTATGGAGATTCAAAATATGGGTCAAGGTCACCGAGGTCACTCAGGGGTCAATGAGTGCATTTTTCATAATTGCTGGAAATCACATTTTTTGACCTCCAAATGCTTCCCCAAAAATTCAGATGTGCATTTTTTCATGAAAAAAGTGGGCGTGGCCAAAATTTTTGAAAGTGGGTCACGCTCATATCTCAAGCATGGTGTGATGCATGGACCTGGAGCCAACACTAAATAAGTTGACACTTGATGGAGGTTCAAAAATGTGGGTCAAGGTTACGGAGGTCACTTGTGGTCATTGAGTGCATTTTTTCAGAATTGCTGGAAATCACATTTTTTGACTCTCTAAAGCATTCCTGAAGTCCATACATCCATTTTTACGTAAAAAGTTGGTGTGGCCAAAATTTGTGAAAGTGGGTCATGCTCATATTTCAAGCATGGTATGATGTATGGACCTGGGACCAATACCAAATGAGTCGACACTCGATGGAGATTCAAAATTTGGGCCAAGGTCGAACAGGAGTCACGAGGGCTATTACCAGAATTGCTGGAAATCATATTTTTGAACCTCCTTGTGCATTCCCTTGATTGGTCCCTTTGAATACTGTGAAGATATATACATTATCTGGTTTCTTGGAAAAAATTAACTGATTTTTGAATGAATATCTATAAATACTGTCATTGAAAACCTATTTTTTATTTCTTTAAAACTATTTTATCCCCAAAATAAGCCTCTAAAGTATTCCCATTACATTCATAGAGGGGCATGGTGGCTAAGCAGTTAGAGGTGCAGGCTGCAAGCCGAGAGGTTCTCAGTTCGAATCCTATCTGCGGCAACTGTCTTGTGTCTTTGGGCAAAAACACTTCACCCCCATTGCCCACATAATGGCATAGTGATGTTGTGTACTAAGACATACTGCATGCCGATGATACACTTGCACTAAACCTGCTTGTGTGGAGTTAGCATGTTGGGGATCCAGACAGTTGCTTGTTGTTGTTGTTTGGTGGTTCTCTGTGTTCTCTGGTTTCCTCCATCCGTAAAAACTGTACGACATGAGGCGGGCCTAGCTGTTGAAGTGTCGTTAAACCCCAATAAATTAATAACATTCATAGAATGTCTTCTTTGCACTGTTTGTCAACATGATAACCCAAATACAATCAATCCTATCTCAATGTTTTTGGTATACTGATAGAGTGATTGGTACTTGGTCATCTATGATTTGGAGGCATGTGGGCTTTCGGGCTCCAGATGTTAAAAATATGTTTACAACATTTACTGGGAAATGAGTTAGCTGAAGCAGTAACCATTATCTAAAACAGAAATCTCCAGAGAGAAAGCTGAGATAGAATTCTTTGTTACATTGAACAGCACTGTATATTTATGTTGTATCATGTTACAAAACTTCAGTCTCAATCATTGAAGAGAGAGAGAAACCTTCACTTTTCAAAGCATTTTTTTTTAAAATCTATTTATTCTCAATCATAACTCAAGATTGAGAGGTTTTGGGATGGAGTGGTGTGAGGCTTTCTCGAAACACCTATCACAGTTGCAAAGTAATAAAATGGAATATTTGAATGGTCAGATTTTAATCCTCTTAATACTTCGATGTGAGTAAAAAAATATCTTTAATATAACTCATGGCTACAGAATGTTTTTCACTATCTTTTCTGAAACATTTAATTCTATGTGGAATGGGACACCTTTTCAGTGTGCTTTCCAACCTAAGGGATTCTTAACCCTTTAGCCAACATAACGGCAAAAACCGGTCAGCTTTATACACAGAAATGTCTATTCAGTTTTAATTACTTTTTCATTTTTGCTTGAAAAACATAGCTTATGACCCTTCATTGGAATGAGCTCATTTTTTAAAGGATTATTCATTTATTGGTGTTTAATGTCACATATTTCTGCACAGTGGTTTACCTTGACCAGGACAGTTTTACGGGCGGAGAAAGCCAGAGTACCTGGGGAGAACCACCAGGCAACAGCGAGCAACTATCAGATTCCCCACATACTAACTCCACACAAGCAGGGTTAGCATTGGTTGAATACAGGTGCACCATCGATGTGCAGTACGCTTTAGTACACATCGCCACCATGCACCCACGTGGGCAATGGGGTGAAGTGTCTTGCCCAAGGACAGAGTGAGGACCGCTCGACTTGCAGCCTGTACCTCTGCCAACTCAGCCACTGCGCCCCCATTTAACCCTTTACCCAACAGAGACGATAGCAAAATTTATTATTTCAAATATCATTTTCAAATTTTCCAAACAATTTCAACAAAACCATATCATTGGACCCCTCGTTGGAACTAATATTTTTTCAACTTCTCAATTTGCATAGTACGCAGGCGGATGCGGCCGATTCGTTGGGTAAAGTGTTTTTTTTATTTTTATTGGTGTTTTAAGGTCACATATTTCTGCACAATGGCTAACCATGACCGTGACAGTTTTACGGGTGGAGGAAGCCGGAGTACCCGGAGAGAATCACCGAGCAGCGGCGAGCAGCTGTCAGCTCCCCAACATACCAACTCCACGCAAGCAGGGTTAGCATTGGTTGAAGACAGTTGCACCATCGACATACAGTACGCCTTAGTACACATCGTCACCGTGCCCCCACGTGGGCAATGGGGGTGAAGTGTCTTGCCCAAGGACACAACGCGGTTGCCGCAGGTGGGATTCGAAGCGAGGACCTCTCGGCTTGCAGCCTGCACCTCTACCATCTGGGTAAAGGGTTAAAGGATTAAAATGGAATATTTAAAGCGAATATTTTAACCCTCTGAAAATCTTAATATGGGGGCACGGTGGCGCTGTGTACTAAAGCGTACTGCACTTCGATGGTGCACCTCTTTTCGAAAAAATCATTGAGAATAATGAAAACCATTTCCATTCTCACAGTGTTGTTCTAAACACACATGGATATAGATGGGACCTCGGTATTTTGACAATGCCAATAAGTCTTCAGACAGGCTCTTGGGGGTCTTCAAGGCATTTCAACGTCTACATTCCAACATTACTGAACCTTTTTACTTGCAATATATTTTCCAGAGGTACCATGCATGCACTTCATCATTGCCTTGCTAATATGGACATTTGCCATCATCTACAAATATGGCAGATCCGGAGTTGGTGGAACCAATATTTATAAAGTAGTTTATGCTCATACTTCAGGTTTAGTATGACCTATAGTAATGGTACCTACACCAAATGAGTTGAAACTTGCTGGAGGTTCAAAATGTGGTCCACCTCTATGCGGTCAAGAGAGGTCATTAAATGCATACTTTTTCGACCTATTGGGAATTTCATTTTATACCAATTAATGCAGTTCTGAAGATTATATATGTATCTCATCATTCAAATAAATGGTAGCGGCAGTAATGTCCATTTCTGATTCCTGGATCGAACCCTATAAATGGTGTGCACATATATGCCTTTTCGGGTTTCTTAGAAAAATTGTTCTGATTCCTGTATGAATATTTTCTCCATGAAAGAATTTCACAAAAAGCAGTGGGGAGAAAGCTGTGACTGTCAAATACAATAACATGTTCTATTTATTTAATCTCATTGTACAGAATTAATTCCCAAACCAAGTTAATATAAAAACAAACAACTTGATAATGAAGAATTCCAGTGTACATGTAATTGTAAAACTACACTCTAGATTTGTTATTGAAACCTATCACAATACTGTCAGGATGCCGGTAAAAGATGCAATACTGACATAGTTGAATGTTCTGTTAACTGTGTTAGTGCTATGACTGTTTAAAATTAATTTATTAGAGAAGTTCTAGTTTTATGTATGCCTTGTTTAGGTCACTAGATGCTTTTAAGAGCAGGCTTTCAAATGAGCTCTTGGTTTTTTTTAAGGTTTTTATGACAATATCTCCGACATAGCGTTTATGCACCCTTTGTCAGTGCGACAACTCAAATACGGACCGTCCTATCTCTATGCATTTTGGCATGCTGGTTAACAATAACCAGTTTGCACTTATCTATGTTTTTTTCACCCGTTCGATCTGAATGTCAGATGACAGATCTGAAGTTGGTGGAGCCATTATTTCAAAGTGGGTTGCGCTCATTCTTCAATGTAGATGTGGACATGGGACTACACCGACTGAGTTAAACATTGCTGGAGATTCAATATATGGTCCACCTGAATGAGGTCATCAAGTGCAGATTATTCAGAAAGACTGGGAAATGCATTTACACCTTAATGTATTTCTAAAGTTTATGAATGTATTTCATCACTCAAATTACTGGGCAGAGCCAAAATTGTCCATTTCTGATTCGTGTATCGAACCCTTTAAATGTTGGTGACATATATGCCTTTTCTGGTTTCTTATAAAAATTGTTCTGATTCTTGTATGAATATCTGTAAATACTGTTAACGAAAAACCCATTTCTGATTTGTTAAAAAATATTTTACACCAGAAGATAAGCCTCCATAAATTCTCTTTCTGTAGAGTTTATTCCTGATACTTTAACCCTTTTCACACAGACTTGAATTTACTGGATGCAGTAAATTCTGTTTCTCTAGTTTTTCTTCTTCTTCTTCTTCTTCTTCTCCTGTCTTCTGTCTTCTCATCACTATTTTGTCCGCAAGATAACTCGAAAACGAATTGCCCTATCTCGTTGATTTTTGGCATGCTAATAGACAGCCACAAGTTCTCGGCCATCTATGTTTTTCAGATTCCTGGGGTATCGGGGGTGTCTGTAGGGTTGTTTTGAAAGTGGGTCACGCCCATATCTCACGTGTGGTATGACCTACAGACCTGGGACCGACACCAAATGAGTCGACACTCGATGGAGGTTCAAAATATGGGTCAAGGTCACGGAGGTCACCTAGGGGTCATTGAGTGCATTTTTCATAATTGCTGGAAATCACATTTTTTGACCCCCTAAAGCATTCCTGATGTACACACATGCCTTTTGACGTAAAAATAGTGAGCGTGGCCACAATTTTTGAAAGTGGGTCACGCTCATATCTCAAGCATGGTATGACATATGGACCTGGGACCAACACCAAATGATTCGACACTCGATGGAGATTCAAAATATGGGTCAAGGTCATGGAGGTCACCTAGGGGTCATTGAGTGCATTTTTCATAATTGCTGGAAATCACATTTTTTGACCCCCCTAAAACATTCCTGATGTACACACATGCCTTTTGACGTAAAAATAGTGAGCGTGGCCACAATTTTTGAAAGTGGGTCACGCTCATATCTCAAGCATGGTATGACATATGGACCGGGGACCAACACCAAATGAGTCGACTCTCAATGGAGATTCGAAATATGGGTCAAGGTCACCTAGGGTCATTGAGTGCATTTTTCAGAATTGCTGGAAATCACATTTTTTGACCCTTAAAGTATTCCTGACATACACACATGCATTTTTACGTAAAAAAAGTGGACGTGGCCAGAATTTTGAACGTGGGTCACTCCCATATCTCAGGCATGGTATGACCTACAGACCTGGGACCAACACCAAATGAGTCGATACTCGATGGAGGTTCAAAATATGGGTCAAGGTCACGGAGGTCAACTAGGGGTCATTGAGTGCATTTTTCAGAATTGCTGGAAATCACATTTTTTTAAGTATGGCCCAGTAGGCCACAGGGTTTTCACAGCCTCCAATTTCCTGATACAGTAAATTCTCCCCAAGCAATACGATGTTATGTTCACACGGGAGACTATGTAAACACCAGTGGAGTAAGCTGTCAAAATGAAATCTGACCTTGTCATAATGGGATGTTAGTTCCTGAAACTAAGTTGAGAGAAACCCTTTGCCTTGCAAGGAAATAAATTGTAAATTATTCAGTTCACTGCTTTTAACCCTCTCCAGACTTGTATGTGGATTGCACATATTTTATTTCAGGCAGAATAAAGTTAACCCTTTCCATAAAACTGCACTGAATAATTGTTGAAACCTATCTTATTCAGTTCAATGCTTTTAACCCCTCTCAAGACTTCAATGTGGATTGCACATATTTTATTTCAGGCAGAATAAAGTTAACCCTTTCCATAAAACAGCTCTGAATAATTGTTGAAACCTATCACAAAACTGTCAGGGTGGCGGTAACAATGCAATACTGGCATGGTCGACTGTACTGTTAACTGTGTTAGTGCTATGACTGTTTAAAACTAATTTGTTAGAGGAGTTCTATAGTCTTTCACTGCGCTCATCTCGGCCTCACCGAGAGTGCAGAAACCTTTGGCGTCAAATTGCCATTAAGAGAATGTCTCTGATTTGTGCCGTTCCATCCCTTCGGAGTGCAAAAGCAGGTACTGTCTGCTGAGAAACTTAATGTTTTTCGCTTTATTTTCATAACATTTAATTCTATGTGGAATGGGACACCTTTTCAGTGTGCCTTCCAAAGTAAGGGATTCTTAACCCTTTAGCGAACATAACAGCGAAAACCGGTCAACATTATTCACAGAAACGTCTATTCAGTTTTAATTACCTTTTCATTTTTGCTTGAAAAAACATAGCTTATGACCCTTTATTGGATTGAGCTCATTTTTTAAAGGATTATTTATTTATTGGCGTTTAATGTCACATATTTCTGCACAGTGGCTAATCATGACCACGACAGGTTTTTAGGTGGAAGAAGTCGGAGTACCCGGGAAGAACCACCGGGCAACAACGAGCAACTGTCAGATCCCCCACATACTAACTCCACACAAGCAGGGTTAGCATTGGTTGAAGACGGGTGCACAATCGATGTGCAGTACGCTTTAGAACACATCGCCACCATTCACCCACGTGGGCAATGGGGTGAAGTTGCTTGCCCAAGGACAGAGTGAGGACCTCACGCCTTGCAGCCTGCACCTCTGCCAACTGAACCACTGTGCCCCCATTTAAAGGATTAAAATGGAGTATTTAAAGGGAATATTTTAACCCTCTGAAGATCTTAATATGGGGGCATTATTCAGAAAGACTGGGAAATGCATTTTATTACACCTTAATGCATTTCTAAAGTTTATGAATGTATTTCATCACTCAAATTAGTGGGCAGAGCCAAAAATGTCCATTTCTGATTCGTGTATCAAACCCTTTGAATGCTGGTCACATATATGCCATTTCTGGTTTCTTATAAAAATGTTCTGATTCCTGTATGAATATTTTCTATCCCCTTCCTTTTGTCTTGACGATAACTCAAAAACAAATCAACTGTCCTGGGGGGCGCAGTTGCTGAATTGGTAGAGGTGCAGGCTGCAAGCCGAGAGGTCCTCGGTTCGAATCCCACCTGCGGCAACCGCGTTGTGTCCTTGGGCAAGACAATTCACCCCCATTGCCCACGTGGGGGCACGGTGACGCTGTGTATTAAGGCATACTGCATGTCGATGGTGCACCTGTCTTCAACCAATGCTAACCCTGCTTGTGTGGAATTAGTATGTCGGGGAGCTGACAGTTGCTCGCCGTTGCTTGGTGGTTCTCTCCGGGTATTATGGCTTCCTCCACCCGTAAAACTGTCGTGGTCATGATTAGCCATTATGCAGAAATATGTGACCTTACACACCAATAAATAAATAAATAATCTGTCCTGGGGCTGTTTGGCATACTGGTAGCCTGTCACAAGTACTGGCCCAGTTATGTTATCAGGGAACCTTTGGGAGTGGCCCATTGGGCCACAGAGTTTTTTATACCCCCTAATTTCTTTGTAAAAGAAAAGCATCATAAAGAAATAGCTGTTTATATTTATATACACAAGAGAATAATGTAAACAATCAAATTAGAGAGAAGTTGCTATAGATGACAGCCTGTCACATATTTACTCTTATCAGCTGTCAGATCAGAATTAAATTCCATCCCCAAACCAAGTTGAAAAAAAACCTTTAGGTGGCAAGAAAATTTGTTTATTATACAGATCTATCTTACAACACTTGATTAATTGTAGTTGAATAAATAACCCTTCACCTTTCATTGCATTTTTTAATTTTTTTTTCCATTCTCAATCATAACTCAAGATCAACAGGTTTCGGGCCGAGTGGTAAGCGGCTCTCTCGAAACACTTATCACAATTATGAATTAATGAAATGGAATATTTAAATGGTCTGTCTTTAACCCTCTTCATACTTCACCGCCCTCTTCATACTTCACCGTGAAGATCAAACAACATCATTTAACTTATGATGGTAGAACCTTTTGCACTCTTCCTGCCATATTGCCACTCTTTATGCAAATGCCATGATTCAAGATTCCACCATCTTATTTTATGTATGCCTTGTTTAGGGCACTAGATGCTCTTAAGGGTAGGCCTTTAAACGAGCTCTTGGGGCTTTTAAGTTTTTTATGGCACTATCCCCAATATAGAGTCTATGCACCCTTTGTCGGCTCGATAACTCAAATACAAATCGTCCTATCTCTATTCGTTTTGACATGCTGGTTACCAACAACCAGTTTGCACTCATCTTTGTTTTTTCAGCTAGTTTGAGGCCTTGTGTGTGATACAGTAGGCTGACTGCCTTAGAGGCTTCTAAATCATAATAAATATTTGCTATCATCGCCCAAAAATGACAGATCTGTAGTTGGTGGAGACATTCCTTTAAAGTAGGTGTATACATGGGACTATACCGACTGATTTAAAAACTGCTGGAGGTTCAATATATGGTCCGCCTGAAAGAGGTCACCAAGGTCATCCAGTGCATATTATTCAGAAAGACTGGGGAATGCATTTCATTACACCTTATTGCATTTCAAAAGTTCATGAAAACGTATTTTATCACTCAGCTTGGTGGGCAGAGGCAAAAATGTCCACTTCTGATTCGTGTATTGAACCCTTTGAATGCTGGTCACATATATGCCTTTTCTGGTTTCTTATAAAAGAATGTTCTGATTGCTGTATGAATATCTGTAAATACTATTAACGAAAATCCACTTCTGATTTGTTTGAAAATAATTTACTCCTGAAAATAAGCCTCCATAAATTCTCCTTCTGTATAGTTTATTCCTGATACTTTAACCCTTTTCACACAGACTTGAATTTACTGGGTGCAGTAAATTCTGTTTCTCTAGTTCCATAATTTTTTTACAAGTGTAGCAGATTGTAGTTTGATATTCGTGTTAGGTAAAAGGTTAACATTCATCTAATGGTGTCTTAATATTCTACATTATGTGGTAGGGAATTGTAACAGAATAAGAAAAGTGAATAAAATTACAATCTTTATTTTATTTCTTCTCTTTCTAGCCTGGAACAGAGTTTACCATGAATATGAAACATTCCACAAGCTAGAGAAAGATGGTACGTGTGTCTTGATTAATTTTGTCAGGTTAATTCTCTGACTCATCACATTTTTAGAGAAAATCAACAGCCATAAATTATTGAAACTGCATTTTATAAGGCTTTTAGCTCAACTTGACGAAATTATCAAAACTTGCTGTGAACCGATTACCAATTATTTAATTGCTGATTCTGCCGATTCCGATGGTTTGAATAGAACACAGAAAAATTGCACAATATCAGCAGCAATGGGTCAATACTGGTTATACTACATGTACCACAGTTTACAGAGCCATGGTTATGAAAATAACATCCCCTCGTCTCTTGACTCTCCTCCCGCAATTCGTGCATTTCAGCATTACAAGAGAAGATCAAATAGTTGGCACCACTTTGAAGTTTACTGTATAAGGTTCCTGGGTGCACGGAATCGTGATGTCCAATGACAGTGATTCGACACACTCTTTGAAGTCTCATTCAGTCTTTCATTTTTTCTCTGGGATGGCAAAGCTAACAATACAAAATTAAAAATGTCTGAATCGAAAAAATGGAGTAAATTGTGGAGATATTTCATTATCAAATCACCAAAAGAACAAAAGGCAAAATGTGTCTGTGGAGAATAGATTTCAGAAGCCAGAAAGTTTTCTACAACTAATTTGTGAAATCATTTGCGTGCCTTCCATCAGAAGAAATTCAAGGAGCTTGAAGCTGAAGAAAAAGAAGGCGACATTGCAAGCCGGTGTTTCTACTAGCACCACGTTTAAAGTAAAGCAGGCTTATCAAATGACAATTGATGAAGCCGTTGGTCGATCGACACCCTGGGCCCCAACTGATCGCCGTACACAGATGCTAAGCATCAAACTTGCAGAAATGATAGCACTCGATTTGGAGCCCTTTTCTAGCACTGGAAATATTGGGTTTAGAAGATTCTGTGATGCAATAGAGCCCAGGTACACCATCCCTTCCCGGACACATCTCAGCCATACTGTTATGCCCGAAATACATCAGAAAGTAACCACAAAAATAAAAGAGAAGTTAGAGCCTGCAGATTCTATCAGCGTGACAACCGACATTGGGTCATCTTCTGTTGGATCATTAGTCCATGCACATTAGACATAAAAATGAGAAAGTAAGGAAAAAAATCGGAGAAAGCTGATTTTTTTATATGTTTCCGGGACACACATTGCGCATAAAGTGTGAAAAGTCCCAGCGAATCCGAGTTGAGCTTTTTTTAGTTATAGCGTTTTTTTTTATGAAAAAAAAAATTTAAAAAAAAATTCGACCCAGCTCCATATTTCTCATTCTTATTCGCCTTAGTAGGGTGAGAATCATAAATATCGTGCTGAATTATATTGAGAATACATATCCCCAACAGAAAATGCCAACTTTGTACCAATCCTCACACTCAATGGTGAAATATTCACGAAAATGTACAAAATTACGAAAAAAAATTTATTGTTTTCATACACACAACGGTACACAACGTCCATTAAATCAAATCTACGACTACTTTGGGAGTTAAATTATATATCAAAAATTGCAGAAAAGCAGTGGCTTTATGATGATATATAACAATAGTCATTTATTCCATAATGAACTGGTGAAACGTGTGAAATATTAACCATACCCCCTAAACTCAAATTCAAACGGCATCGACTTTTCTCATTCATTGTGTTTGAAGAAAGCCGAACACTAGATAACATAGACTGCACAGAAGTCAATGAAATATTCTGTGGACTTGCCAGAGGTGACTGTACAACAGCTGACGCTGTCAATCAAGAAAGTGTCAACCATCTAATGTCAAAATTACACGAACTGCTCCAGAATGCGTCCGTAGGACACACAGGAAAGCTTTGGGTACAATACTACGAGCAAATAGGTCTTCTCCAGTTGTTCTTGAGAGCAGAGCGCACAGGCGACTGGGAACTCCACACATATTGTGTTCGCAATATGATTCCAGTATTTCACGCAGGTGGTCATTTTGCATACGCAAAAAGTTCTCATCTCTATTTGCAGCAGATGAATGAGCTAACAGAAATAATGCAACAGGATGATTTGAAGTTGTTCACTGAGAAAGGTTACTTTACCATAAGGCGCTCAGATAAATTCTGGGATGGGATATATTCTGATCAGACCATAGAGCAGTGTTTAATGAGAATGTTCAAGCTCCCTGGTGGTCTCACACATGGCAGGGGAATAACCGATAGCACTGTTGCGAAATGGGTACATGGACTACCTCTTTGCCTTCCTAATGCTCTCGAAAATTTTGTTCATGTTCACACTGGTCATGGCGAACAACATCGGGATCTCCGTCAAAGTTCACAATTGACTGATGCCAATGATATCACCAAATTATTGAACTGGCTCAGAGTGCATTCCCCCTTTCAGAATAGAGATCCACTACAATTAGTCTCTATAGCGACCGGGCTTGTGGCCGATGAAACTGTGAACTGTGACCAAGTTCGCAAAATTGGTGAATGTTGCGTATCGAATGTTGTAAGCAAAACGTTCAACAGCATCAAACTACGACGTGTTGACACTGTGAAGTCTTTCGCATCGATGGCAAATAGCATCAAAGTCCGTGGAAGTAAGGTAGTGATTGACCCCACAATTCTGTTCAACCGCATCACATGTGTTATTCAGTCACAAGCAGAGATGGAAGAGTATCTCAAATATGAACTCGCCCCGAAACCACCAGCATTGTTTGACAGAAAAGCACGCTCGGTAAGATCCTCAAAACATACGGTTCCAAGCAAACTAAAATCCCAGAACATTCTCTGTTTGTTGTAGATGGTGGATTTTTATTGAGGGCAGTTGTATGGCCTAAACAGTCGTCATATAAGGACATATGTACATCATATTCCAATTATCTAGTGAGACATTTTGGTTGTTTTTGATGGTTATGCTTGTACAATGTCGACAAAGGGCATGGAACAAGCCCGTAGATCTAAAGACAGGTATTCCATTGATATCAATATCTCACTCGAGTTATCAGCCACCACACCCCAATCCGATTTCCTTGCAAATGCCAAGAACAAAACCCAACTGATCGATCTTCTAATGCAGGAGCTATCTGTTATCAATATTCAGTCCAAGCAGGCCGAGGCTGATGCTGATGTACTGATAGCCGAAACTGCACTTGACATCACTCAAGATGACAACAATGTTGTCGTTGTGGGAACAGACACAGACTTGTTAGTCATTCTTACCTCTCGAGTTCAACTGGGATGTAATATTCACATGATGTATTCCATTACCCCAAACTTACTAGTTTCAGTTAGTGAAATAGCAACCAAAATGGGTGACCATAGAAGCAACCTCCTTGTAGCACATTCTATAAGTGGTTGTGACACTACTTCTGCACTCTTTCGAGTTGGTAAGAAGAAAGTATTCAGTACAATTGTCTCCGATGTTACTAGCGACTCACAACAGTATGTCAACACAATTTTGGCAGATGACAGTACACCAAGTGCAGTAGCCGCTGCCGGGGAACAACTTCTCCTGATCTTATACGGGAGTAAAACTGTTTCCTCTCTCGACCAATATAGATATGTCACTTACAAGCGTTATGTAGAAAAATCTAAACTGAATAAACCCATCGACCTAGCCTCACTCCCACCAAGCAGCGATGCTGCACAACAACATGTCTACAGATGTTATCTCCAGGTCCAACAATGGCTGGGCACTTCGCTTCCTCCGACGGATTGGGGGTGGTCGCTAGACAATGGACTTCTTGTACCGACTGCAGCCACAAATCCATGTGCCCCCGATAACCTACTGAATCTGATCAGTTGTGGTTGCAAGAGTGCTTGTACAAAATGGTGTGGGTGTAAGAAGGCAGGACTCTCTTGCTCAGGTTTGTGTAATTGCAGTTCGGATTCTTGTAACAACCACAAAAACACTGTCCTGTCGGAAATTTCAGAGTTCGATGAATAATATGTATATAGGTCATGTCATTTCTGTATATAGCGTTGATAATAGTCAATGTAACTTAATCCATGTTGATTGATTTGTACATTCTGTAAATATCATTTATTGATTTTTGTACATTCTGTAAATATTATTTATTGATCTAATGCTGCCAGACACAGACGTGTCTGTTCGGTCCCAAGCCTGAAAATAGTTGAGTTCTCATGCTGACGAATTTTATGCCAAAAGGGGAACTCGGCCAGAAGCAGAGGGGGTCTTCCATAATGTCTATTTTGTAAGCAATGATAAAAGTCTTCAAATGGTGGTGGATTTTTTATCGTCTGTCCAACTAACATCCCGTTCTGTACTACGACCCTTTGGGCAAATCCATTAGGAAAATTGTCATTTTTTGCATAAATCCGATACTTTTTTGTGAATTTTCAATAATTTTTCGCAGAAATTGTCACAGAATGCACATTTTCCTCTAGGTAAATGTATATTAGACATTATGTAGCTCGAAATACGCGTAAACAAAAAATACTGTTGGATCAATTCGAGGTTACAAAGTTCGTGCGATTTTTTTAAATTTTTTTCAAACGCGTTTTCGAAAAAAGGCTGTAGAAAAAAAAGCTCAACTGGGATTTTAGGGGACTTTTGTCTAATCGTTCAGTGACATGTACTCGACATTCCCTGAAAAAATCAGCTTTCTCCGATTTTTTTCCCTAGTGAAACCTAATGTTCTTGGGCTACAAACTCATTAATGAGCCTTACAGGGCATTGGATAGATAAGAACTTCTCATGTCAACATTGTGTTCTGAACGCATCATCTTTTGAGGGGTCCCATACAGGAGATGCTATCTGTGCTGAAATTCAAAGGATGTTGAAAGAGTGGGGATATACCCAAGGAAAAAATTCTAGTTATTCTACGAGATAATGCTGGGCAATGCGATATCAGGTTGTGAAAAGACTGGGCTCAATCACTTGGTGTGTTTTATACATACTCTTCAGTTGGTCGTAAAGGATGGAATTTCTACGCAATGTTCTGTGAACGACATGTTTGCTATTGCTAGAAAAATTGCAGGACACTTCAGTCACTCGCCACTCGCTTATCATAATCTCTGGAAATTGCAAGAAAAGCATGGCCTCAAGGAACACAAGATGTTCAGACAAGATGGAATAGTTCTTATTACATGCTCAAGCGCATAGTTGAGCAAAGAGTAGCTTTGGCCGAGTACGCAAGTGATCATGATATTCCAGTTTCAACTGCAAACCAGTGGTCACTGGCACAAACGCTCATCAAGACTTTACAGAGATTTGAAGAGCTCACCAGAGACGCATCCCAAGCCCATGCGTCAATATCGATGAAAATTCCAGCAGTGTGCTTGCTTGATCGGGCTTTGGCCAAACATGATGACGACAAAGGCATACAAACTGTGACCCAGACCATGCAGGAATCTTTGTCATGTCGTTTCAAGAACGAGAATAACTGGCTGTTGGTAGTCTCAACATTTTTGGATCCAAGGTACAAGTGTTTGTTGTTCAAAGAGGGCGAGACTGACACAATGGACAAGCTGAACAAGTGGCTTGAGTTAGGTACGTGTAGTTCACAAGCTGAAGCATCTAGGCCTGTTGAGTCGGATTCAGCCATTGCAGGACATTCATAAGCTGTTGACAATTAAAGTCAGAGTAAGAAAGTGAGCATCTTCGATCAGGACTTCCGACAAATGTTGGCCAAGAAAGGTGCAACCACCCAAAATTCGAAGCGACTGTCACTACAGGATGATATAAACATTTACTCATCAGAACCTCTAGTTGATCGTGATGAGAATCCTCTGGCGTGGTGGCAGGTTAACAGACTCAGGTTTCCTTGTTTGTCAGATCTGGCAAGAAAATACCTTTGTGCACCCCCATCGAGTGTGGCTAGTGAGCGACAGTGAAGCCGGCGACATATGTGATGAGAAAAGAAATTGGCTGTCACCAGATATAGCAGAAATGCTTTTTGTTATTCGGGAAAATCTCCCCTCGCTACGATTCCTATACTAACTGACTCAAAGCAGTTTACAGCATAACAGTTTATACACTGAATCATAATTTGAGATTCGCTCATTTTGCTAATTGTCAGGTAGGACCAAAATATATTTGATGTGTGTGTGATTTTAGTTCCAGCTTCTCTTATAAAAATGTCCCACTGTATTGACGGTACACCATGGTACTTGGTCCAAAAAACTTAGGGTTTTCGGTCCAAATACCATGATGTACCTCGGTGTTCTGTGGTACATTTTTATCAGAGTTGAACACTTGCAGATCAATACATGCAGAGAAAATGCTGTATACAAAGATCTAACGCCTGTGTGTGGTTTTTGAATCATGATTTATATTAATCTGAGTTTTGCTCATTTTGCTAATTGTCAGACAGGGCTGGAAAATATTGATGTGTGTGTGCTTTTAGTTTCAGCTTCTCTTATAAAAATGAGTGATGAGCCAATTATCGGTATGGGTTGTCGGTATCGGCAGATAAATGGCTTATCGGCTGGGTATCGGTATCGGCAAAATATACCAATTCTGCTGATATTGGCAGCCGATGTGTCTTCTTTTTTTTTCAAATCAAGTTCTCAGGCCAATCGCTGATAATCTCAACTAAATAGTAGCGGTTACTCAGGTTAGGGGTGGCTGGGTGCAAGGTTTAAACAGATATTTACCAATTACCACGTGGGTCTCCTAAAACTACAGGTAACAACGTATCTGATGGTGACAGCCAATCCTGAAAAAATATTTACAAACAGAAACAAACACATGGGACATCAGGTCGTGGGTGTGGTCAATTACAACTGGAGTAATCAGACTTTGGAACATTCAGTATAGGATTTACTGTTCCGGTATTCTGTGTGAGAACATTTGGTGGCCTTGCAGCTTGCTCTCGGCAAAGATAACTCAAACTGCCGGAGAATTTGGAGTCAATTTGGAGAAAATAATTGGAAAATAAAATGTGTAGATTAAATATTTGTGTTGGTTATTCAACTTATTTTGAAAAAACCCTACCCCCATTATCGGCGGACTTCTTTTTGAGTGAATGTATGCTGGTATGCTGATTGCAAGACGGAAGAAAAATAGGCTACCACTTTTACCGGTACCCAATGACATGTTTCCGAGTTCAATAAGAGTACTCCACTAAGCCCACGATTCCACGTTTTATTTTTAGCATACTGGTACTCGTGTCTAGAAATCACGTGAGTTTGTTACCTGTTATTGTTTACAGACATTCTCTTCAAATTTCTTTAGTCTGTTTGATTCATTGTTTCCCACAATTCTATTTAATTTTGAATGGGAAACGTGCTCAATGGATTAAACCAGTGATGGGTAACTTACTCTCATGTTCGTGCCTAAATGGATACAAATTCATCATACGAAAGTGGTATGTTTAAATTGTTTATATCGAAATTCGAAATTGTATTGTCTGTGGGTATGATATTGATACATTACACATGCACGTTACGTTGAGATCCACCCGAGACATGTGTCAAGTCACCCTGACTGCTGAAATGTCTTGTTTGTCCTGTTTGAATGTCATTGTACAGAAGCTTGTATCACCACGAAAACTAATATCGGTATCAGTATCTGTCCAATATTGAATTGAAATATCGGATATCGGCAAATACCGATAACACCCATATCGGCTCATCACTAACAAAAAATGACCCATCGTACACTCGTAGTGATGGTACACCATGTGGTATGTGGGTCCTAAAAACTTAGGGGAGGGGAGGTGGCCCAAATACCATCATTACCCTGGTGTATCTCGGCTATCTCTGTGTATTGTGGTACATTTTTATCAGGGTTGAACATTTGAAGATCAGTACCTGTGGGAAAAATGCTGTATTCAAAGATCTAACATTCGTCATTCGTAATTTGTTTCTGTTCTCCTTTATACACGTGGAAAAGAAATGTGACTCCTGGCAATAGACTGAATAATGATGTTATTTTTAAAACTCAAATTACTCAAATACCCTTTATGTTTTTTCCCCTTTTATACCCATGGACAGTGTAAGACATGGGAATAGTGTGCTTTTTTGTGACTCAATCCTAGTTCGGTAACTTCGGTAGTTCCTACTTCAGTACTTCGCCATTTTCTTGAAATACGAGTTACAATTTGTGATCTCTTCTCTGCTATGCATATATGCATGTTTTTTGTTCTTTTCTTTTTATATAAAGTTTGATTAAGTTTACAGAAACAAACATATGGGACATCAGGTCATGGGTGTGGTCAATTACAACTGGAGTAATCAGACTTTGGAACATTCAGTACAGGATTTACTGTTCTGGTATTCTGTGTGAGAACATTTGGTGGCCACTCGATTAATTTCTCTGTAGGATGAAAAGTCCTTGAACTTAGACCCTTTCCTTGAAAAGTGCTTGGATCCATTTAGATAATTACATCCTTGAAAAGTACATGATTTTCCAACACTTTCCTTGAATTGAAAGTAAAAGACTCATGCTAAGTTACCACGTGTCTTGTGGTCTCAAAGGTTGAAGGTAAACCGAATTCAGTTACTGCTAACCCACCCCACATATATGCGATGACATAAGTCACAAAACAATGATGGAGACGCACACATTGATCAGCGTCTCTTGGCTCTTTCATCTCTGCACACAGTTAATGAACTGGAATTTCCAGAACTTCGTATACGTCATAATTTTGTAACAAGAACCTCTCTCCTTCTGAAGGATTCCCCCGGAAAGTTGACCAATTGGAATCATCCTCATTGCAAATTGACATACGTCACAGAAAGCTGCTGTTTTTGTCAGCTTTTACAGGCCATTTTCTTTTGATTTCATTTCATAATGGTGTGCTTGAAGCTGACGATTTCAAGTGATATTCGCTTCTAAAAAAATCAAAACATTTGTTTTGGGGACTCGGGATAGTAATTGGAAGTGATCATATATAAAATAAACAGCTTTTTTGGGCTCACCAACGTTAGTTGTGTGAGCCTATGGCATAGCCCTCATGTCGGCATCGGCGTCCGCTCCCAAATATTTTGAACTTTTGTGTACAGGTTTTGATTTTTTGGCTTTTTAAAATTTTTTTTAGTTTCTGCATATTGCTATAGTGGTTCACTATAACATTTAACTCTTTTCCAGGGTATTTTGTCGTAATTTTAACCCTTTGAATCAAATTTTAGACTTATTTTGATGTTTGCGTGCAGGTTTTGATGTTTTTTTTTTCCTTTCTTCCAAGTGGAGATTTACCTTGCAGCATATGTCCATGCTTTCTATTGTATGTAAACATGCATCTTAGGGCTATGTTTGTATTATTTAACCCTTTTCCTGCTGAATTACTTCAATTTCGGACTTTTATGTACAGCTTTTGGACTTAGGCTTACAGCTTCTTACTTTTATGTACAGGTTGTGATAAAAAAAACAATTTTAAGTGAGGTTGACCTCTCTGCATTTTGCAGTGGTGGTTATTATAACATTGATATCTTTCCAGTGCATTTTTAAAAAATTTTTAACACTTTGAATAGATTTTTAAACTTATTTTGATGTTTGCGTGCAGGTTTTCATGGGTTTTTTTTCCCTTCCTTCCAAGTGTAGATTTACCTTGTAGCATATGTCCATGCTTTCTATTGTACGTAAACATGCATCTTAGGGCTACGTTGTATTCTTTAACCCTTTTCCTGCTTAATTACTTCAATTTTGGACTTCTTTTGTTTACAGGTTTGGGTTTTTGTGCTTTTAAAAAAATTGTTTTCTTCTTTGCATATTGCTGTGGGGGTTCACGATAACATTTAACTCTTTTCTAGGGTATTTCGTCTTAATTTTAACCCTTTGAATCTAATTTTGGATTTATTTTGACGTTTGTGTGCAGGTTTTGATGTTTTTTTAACTTTTATGTGCAGGTTTTGAGGTTTGTCTTTCTTCTCATCCAAGTGGCGACTTACCTTGTAGCATATTGTCATGGTTCCTATTTTATGTTAGGATACTTCTTGGGTCTATTATTATATTATTTAACTCTTTAGCTGCTTATTTACTTTAATTTTGGACTTTTGTGTGCAGGTTTTGATATTTTTTTTTAAGTGGAGTTTTACCTCACTGGCATATTGCCATGGTGGTTACTGTAACATTTTCAGGGTATTTTTCTAAATTTTAACTCTTTGAAACAAATGTGATACTTTTATGTGCAGGTTTTGAGGTTTGTCTTTCTTTTCTTCCAAGTGGATATTTTTCAAGTAGACTTTCACCTTACTGGCATATTGCCATTGTGGTTATTGTGACAGGGTATTTTTCTCAATTTTAACCCCTTGAAACAAATGTGATAGTTTTTTTTACTTTTATGTGCAGGTTTTGAGGTTTGTCTTTCTCTTTCTTCCAAGTGGTGACTTACCTTGTAGCATATTGCCATGGTTCCTATTTTATGTTAGGTTGCTTCTTGGGCTATTTTTATATTATTTAACCCTTTAGCTGCTTATTTACTTTAATTTTGGACTTTTCTGTGCAGGTTTTGTACTTTTGTGTGCAGTTTTGATATTTTTTTAAGTGGAGTTTTATCTCACTGGCATATTGCCACGCTGGTTATTGTAATATTTTCAAGGTATTTTTCTAAATTTTAACCCTTTCAAACAAATGTGATACTTTTTTTACCTTTATGTGCAGGTTTTGAGGTTTGTCTTTCTTTTTTTCAAAGTGGAGACTTACTTTGTAGCATATTGCCATGGTTCCTATTTTATGTTAGCATGCTTCTTAGGGGTTATTATATTATTTAACCCTTTAGCTGCTTATTTTCTTTAATTTTGGACTTTTGTGTGCAAGTTTTGAACTTTTTTTTTTCACTCCAGCCCCCCTTTACATTGGCCACCTGTTGGTGAGCCACGGGTACTGATACCCCCTCTAGTTATATAAAAATATGGGTGGTATTTGATAACAAACTACAGATGATTAATTATGTGTGCTGGAAGTGGGGTTCTGAAAAAAACACAAGCCCTCTCAACTTGACTCAAAAACGAGTTGAGTGTTTTTCAAATTTCGAGCATCATTGAAATATTATTTTAAGATGGATTACTGATTCACTGTGTTGTGCTAATACAAAAAATTGGATTTACCATCATATAGGGTAAGTTGTGAAAAGAATTTTCAAGTTTGCTTTTGGTGAAATTACTTTTAAAGTTTACTTTTAGCATTTCAGAGCCATTTCCTAATTCCGTGTCATATTATAATCTATACAAAATCGACTTGATGTGACAGGCCATCGACCATAGTAACAGTATACACCATAGCATGCAGTCATAGTCCTTGGAAAGTGTTAAAATAGTGCTTGAATTTAATTCTCAGACATCCGTACCAAGTTCGAACTTCGAATCCTGTTAATATCGAATAATCGGAAACTGCCGGTTATAATAGGCCGATGCCTCATAATCGGCTGGTTATGATTGCCGATTCCGATTATCGGTTCATCACTAAATCGGATTACTTTCAAACCTGGTATGCTTCTTTGGGGTGACCTCTATATGGGAAGTATTGATTTTCTTCCAATCCCATCAAGAAATGTTAATGTTGGCAATGACTTTTGAACTTAGTTTTGTAAGGCATCAATATTTCCCCTTGGCAGACCCTGTACAGGGCACATTTATGATCGGATTACTTTGAAACCTGGTATGCTTATGTTAAGGGGGACCTCTTGATGGGAGCTATTGATTTTCTTACAATTCCGTCCGAAAACGTTGCTGTTGCCAACGACCTTTGAACTTAGTTTAGTCAGGCATTGATATATTCCTTTGGCATGCCCTGCAGGGCACATTTATGACCAGATCACTTTTAAACATGGTGTACTTGTTTGGGGTGACATCTAGATGGGAGCTGTTGATTTCTTATCAACCTACCTTACAATTGTTTACTACAGGCTTGCACTACAGTGGAAGACCCTAACTTAGAAAATATACTCTCTATTTGATTTTTCCCAAGAGATTTGGGAAAGAAAAGTGGTGCAAAAACCCCACGAAAAAGTAAGCCAAAACTGGGTCGAGCGCCATCGGCGCACACCCAGTAGGGGACGCTCTTCTTTTAGTACAATTCCATGATTTCTGTTAACCAGTGCGCAAAACAGTCATCAAATCATTCTTTTTTCGTCCGTCCTCATGAGTAGGACGGCCATTTGCAAATTCAGAAACAGTGATAATTCAGCTCGTTGACAACGGTTTCCTTTGACTGGAATTATGGATCTGAGGATCGTATAATAACAGGACTGTGTTTTATATATTCTCGTTATTATTTTCAACCACGTTTTCATTGTACTTTATATATTTTACATGTCACGCATGACTTTCCCGTACTGTGCGGATCGTACATAAAATTTTTTGGTTGATAAATTTTATTATTATTGGAGTTAGGTATCATGGGGGACTGTATGGACAGGATTTCTCCACTCTGTTGAGAGCAGAATTTCTGTTTTTTAGGTCCCTGTTTGCAGTCTGGGTTCAGTTGTGTTCCCACCGGAACTTTTTCTGCCACCTTTCTCTCGTAGTTGGGGGTGTTCTCCTGTCTATATCTGTTGAGTTCACCTTTTTCTTCTACTGCTCTCACCCCTGTTATGTCCAGTACGGTTCATTTAGGGCAATTCCTTTTGCCCTCGTTTTGATGCATTCTCATGGTAATTCCTCCTGCACCCGCGGGGTGTGGGGGTGTGGGAACGCTGTCATTTTCGGGGCCTCCCAACGCAACCAAGTCTGGTGAGAGTTATACCCCCACCGTGTGGGGGGGGGGGGGGGGGAGGACTGCTGTCGTTTTGGGGCCTCCCAACATGACCACGTCTGGTGAGAGTTATACCCCCTCCGTGGGGGATGTGCAGTTTTTTTAACCGTGGTGGATACTGCAGGAGCTGTTGATGTGTCTGGTGACGAGATGCCTGGTTTCGGGACTATGGTCCCTCTCCAGTCGAGGCTGTCACTAGGGTTGTGACTCCTCCT
This sequence comes from Pictodentalium vernedei, assembly GCA_031216915.1. NCBI lineage: Eukaryota > Metazoa > Mollusca > Scaphopoda > Dentaliida > Dentaliidae > Pictodentalium > Pictodentalium vernedei. Next base: position 587,144,456 of record CM062297.1, on the reverse strand, counting down.
TTGGAGGCCGCGCTCGGTTGCTCTCTCCCCTTTTCCGCCAGTTTCAACAGCTCCTGTCGTATTTGCTGCTACTGCTGTTCCATCTGCAACGTCATCGGTCACCGTTTCGGCCAGGGGTCTGCAGCGATGTCTGTAGTGTGGATGTGGGGTATCGGACTCAGCTTTCCCTGACTTCAACTCGGCGAAGTCGGAAGTGGCTGCCGACCGAACCCCCTGGTGTGTCCTCTCAGCCGTTGAGCACGGCAGTTTTATCCCTGCAGGGGTCTGCAGAGATGTTTGGTAGTATCAGCCTCAGCCTTCCTGGACTTCAACTTGGCGAAGTCGGAAGGGGCTGCTGTCCAAACCCTCTACTGTGGTCTCTCAGCCGTCGAGTACCCCAATTTTTCTCATTGGATTCGGATGTTCATGGTGGGGTCACCATGAGCTCTGTGGTGTTTCCGTCCACACATTCTGATCCCATGACCAGTTTTGCGGGACCAACGTTTTTTGTGCAGCCTGGACCTTCTGTCCCGTAGAGGTCCACGGCAACTCTCCTGAGTGTCCGCTCTGTAGATCCTCGGGGTATGTCATACCCCAGTCCACATCTGCCTTCAGATACTTCGGCTGCAGCCCGTCACCCTGCGTCGGGTGTATTTGAGGATCGTGACCCTTCGCTGGTTAAATGGGTCAGGAGTGAAGCCACTTTGTCGGTTCGTTCCCATGTCGAACCGGCCGACAATCAGTGAGGCCCTCTGCTTACTCACTTAGGTTCTGTCCAAGAGCCTTTTCCGTTGCTTCCAGCGAGGCTTCGAGTGGTTTCTGGGCACCCCCTGTGCCGTTGCCTCCTGGGATTGGAAACAGGCCGCTTTCTGATCCCCCTGGTGTGCCTACACCATGGGAGGCGTTGGCTGGTTTGCCCATGATGGGCTATGTGTCTTCCGACTCAGGGGATGAGTCCGACATACCTGACGTCGAGAGCCAACAGTCTTCTGACTTGGGGGCAGCTCTTGACTTTGTGTTTGAGTTCCTTCCAGATCTCAAACTGCCAAACCAGCCGACAGTGTCAGCCCGGCCGTGATCATCAGTCGCGCACCTACAGCCCGTGGTGCAACCTGCTTCTGGGCACCTTCGACCATGCCTGTCGGTACAGGTGGTGAAGCGTTTACAGCTTTGGACTCTAAGCTGAGTTCCAAGGCTATGAAGACATCGTTCTTCATCAAGGTTGACACTTGTTTGCCTCCAGTGCATTATCGTTTCTACGATTCCGTCAATTCATCAGTCTTCCAGACTTTGACAGTCTTGGATCAGGACTCCCAACTCCCCAGCCAGCCATTTTTCATATGGAGACTCTGGAGTCTGTGTTGGGCTTATCGAGATAGATGCTGGAATGCTTTCTCTCTTCGATCACGTCATCTCTGCTTTGCTGCTTATCTGCCCCCAGATAAGTTTGACAACGAACAGGCTTTTTGTGTGTGCTGTCCAAGGCGCTCATGCATCTTCTCACACGCATGTCTGTAACACGGCTAACTTGGAATTAGTTCGCAGGGACGCTGTGCTGGATGCTGGACACAAGCCGTTCCCTTCTTGAGGGGCAGCGTGCTGCTCTTCGATCTGCCTCTGTCGGTGGGTCCGCAACTATTCCATGGTTCCATGGCGACGGGCCGGGATGACTCCCTATGTCATTCCATAGATCAGCTGCTGCTTCATCAGCTTGATCAGCCTTCTGTTGGAGGCAGGGGCCATCCAAAGCCTAACAAGTACCCTTCTGCTTCCTCTGTGAAGCCAAGGGCTGATCCTCCTGCCGCCACTTCTACTTACTCGCAGGGTAAGGGTAGGCATCGGCAGTAGTCACTCGAATTTGTCCCAGGTTGAGGCATTCCACTCAGTCGAGAGTGCCTCTTCCAACACAAGTCCTTTTCAACGTTACACGTTGGGAACTTTTGATCATGGAGATAGGCAATCTCCTGTCAAAGGGGACGATCGAGGTCATCAAGAACATTCTTTCAGTGGGATTTTATTCCCGCCTGTTCTTGGTGCTGAAGTAGGAGTATCCTGACCCAGTCTATCATTGCTCCTAAGTTCAGCATGGAGGCTTTCAGGTCGGTTCGCCGCTCCATTCACCAGGGAGTTTTCCAGTTCAAGGCTATGCCCTTTGGCCTTGACCTGGATCCTTGGGCCTTCACCCGTCTGATGTCGCATGTGTTAGCCTTACATCGCACCCAGTCCATGGTGTCTTCTTCGGCATATCTAGTCGATATCTTCCAGAGGCATTTCAATGCTGACTTTCTGGAGTTGGATGTCGACACACTGTTGAGCCTGCTCATGTCACTAGGGTTTAGAATCAACGAGGAGAAGTCTGACCTGGTCCCTTCTCCGTCGTTTTGTTATCTGGGATGGGCTTCCATACTCAGCTGGATATGGTGGCGGTTTCCCGGGCAAGGGCTGTGATTTTCTCAGCCTTTTGTCCTGACTCTGTCCCAGACCACGTCCGCAGCAGCTCGGAGTCTTCCCCGGCTGCTCGGTCTCTGCGATTCGGTGACGGATCTCATTCCTCTAGGTTGGCTGCATGTCAGACCTCTCCAACACTTTCTGCTCAGTCGTTGGAGGCCGAATGTCAATCCTCTGGATCTGGTGCTTCAGTTACCGGAGTCTCTTCCTCGTCACCACCGTCTCTGACAGATGTTCAGTGGATTGTGCAGGGAGTTCCATTGGACTTCCCCATGTCCGATCAGGTTCTGACGGCAGTCGCCAGCGATCTCGGATGGGGTGTGACGTTGGATCCTCTAGATCTTGCCCTTCACGGGTCATGGGACCAGGATCCAGCAGCTCTTCACGTCAACCAGAAGGAGCTTCTTGCTCTTCTTCTGAGTTTCCGGCAGTGGATCCCCCGCCTTTCGAATTGTCAGGTCCTTCTGTTGTCCGACAATTCGACAGTGGCTGTTTACATTCGGAACCAGGGCAGCACGCACTATGTTACCATGTACGAATTGGTTCGGGATCTTCTACTGCTCGCTCAGGATGTCAATGCCGGAGTGGTGGTTTGTCACATTCCCGGTCGTCTGAACGTCCTAGCCGACTCCCTGTCCCGACGGGGCAGGTTCTTTTTCACCAAGTGGATGCTCCACATGGCGGTGTTCCAGTCTCTTTGCGATCTCTGGGGTCGTCCCTGCATCGATCTCTTTGTGACTTGTTGGAACCATCAGGTGGACACTTTCGTGTCCCCATGTCCAGACGCTCTGGCTTTCTCCGTGGACGCTCTGTCCCTCCTTTGGAAGGTCTTGTCGGCTACGCCTTCCCTGCATTTAAAATTTCCATGGACTCGCATGGAACATTTTAGAATTCCTTGGAAATCCATGGAAATGGCATGGAATTTATGTGATTGGTAAAAAATTCCTTGCTACCATGGAACTTGTTCCATGCAATTACCATGGACAGCTGATGTTCACCATGGACATACCTTGGACAGAGCCCGGAAATGGCACAGAAAACTGGACTTAGAAAATTTATCAGTTGAAATATTTTTCATTTTTGGACTTAGAATATTTTCAGCATGGAAATTTGAATGGGAGCACGGAAAAAGACTTAGAAAAAATACCCTATGAATATGATTGGATTTACATCTTAAATATATTTCTTGTGTTTATGTGAACATGTTTATCGCTGAATCTTAAATAAAGAGTTGCTTTCGCGCCTTGTATTTTTCGTGTTTTTTTTACATGTGCGACGCAACAGTAATCGTGCCTCGTGCCGTCGTCGCGGTTTTCAACGTCTATCTTGAAAAACTCGAATCAGGTCTTCACTTCTCAGAATAAAGTGAAAGAGCCAAAGTTAACCTTGTTTTCAAACTTCAGAGTCGCGATATCCTTTTTTCAGAACAGCTGCTCTAATTAGGCCTAGTAATGCATTCGAGCGTGGCATTTCCCTCAAGAATAGGTGACAAATTTACTTCTTACGCATCGTATTTTACATGTTCATCTGTTTATCAAATGCGATTTCCTTTGCAGAACTAGAACTTGTCACTTGTTCCACATTTGTAATGACAAATATATCTGTTTCTACACGTAATTATGAAAGCTTGAACTCCAAAGACAGCGTCAAAAACACAGCTGAAGTTGGACAGAATTTGGGGTTACAATGACCTATATGAGCGACTTTACTTGATCAAGTTTTTATGGTCGGCATAATTTTTAGAGTCGGTCGGGTTACCCTAGACAGAGGGGGCGTGGTGGCTCAGTTGGTAGAGGTGCAGGCTGCAAGCCGAGAGGTTCTCGGTTCGAATCCCACCTGCGGCAACTGCATTGTGTCCTTGGGCAAGACACTTCACCCCGATTGCCTACATGGGGGCACGATGACGCTGTGTACTGAGGCGTACTTACGTCGATGGTGCGCATGTCTTCAACCAATCTAACCCTGCCTGTGCTGCGGTGCAGAGTTCAGAGTTACGATGTTGGAGAGCTGACAGCTGCTCGTCGTTGCTCGGTGGTTCTCTCCGGGTACTCCGGCTTCCTCCACCCGTAAAACTGTCACGGTCACGATTAGCCATTGTGCATAAGTATGTGACCTTAAACACCAATAAATAAATAAATAAATAATACCCTAGACAGAGGTAATTGGGGGGCGGGGGGTATTTTTGGAACAGGCTCAAGGCAAAAATCATTGTTCTTAAACTTGAAACTCTTGAGGTAATTTATGAAAAAAACATTATGCTCAGGAAACCAGAGTACCCGTATAGACCTACACAGGTGCGTTGCCCTGAAAAGGGAGTTGCCGTGGCACTGACTGTCGACAAATAATCTTCCTATATGCAAATGCAAGGTATTAGCCTATGTTTTTACAATGAAAACCGGAACAGACATGCAACTTGAAAACCGCCGATCTCCATATAGAAGTAGCCCACTGAATGGTCAATGACATAGCAGGAAGGCATGAGCTGCATGACCGCTCATTTCCACGACCCCCCCCCCCCCCCTCCCCCAAACGGCTTACTGTCAGCTTATGCGACAAGCAGCAATTAATGTAGGCTACATGACTGATCACCAGTCTATGTACAGCTAATAGGCCTATACAACATTTCGTTTAGAATTTGTTGTAGCCTATCGATCCTCAATAAGTCCATAGGCCTAAACAGCCACAGTTGAGGCGTAGGCCTAACTTGTCGAGTAAAACTATATCTAGGATGGGCTCTAGGACTATATATTCAGTCCTCGCCCTCTCAATCAGGCTTCGGTCTTTGTTAGCCAATATGTCGGCAACATCAAGCCCCCCCACCCCCACCCCCCCCCCCCACACCTGCCATCACGTCGCGTCAAAGACAGACTACCTAGCCTAGGCCTATGCATCGTGAATTATTCAGTAAATTCAACAAGAATAAATTGAGTGTAGGACAGTCTACTCACATTCTTTACAATTAAAAAAACCACTGCAAGAATTTATAAGTCCTTCAAAGATGAGCAAACGCAGAAAGACAGAGTTGGCTTAGGCAACCGTTATTCTAAATTGGGGTTAGGTTGACTTCCTCTCAGCCTACTTATCAATTTCTGTTTAAAATTTAGAACAATCTGCATTGAAACGTATTTTTGCATGAAACCATTTCATAAACCACATGCCCAATATATTATCCAGTATAGTGCATGGGTGAACACGTGCAAACTTTCCCCAGATCTATGGGCGCTGCCATTTTGAATAAATTAATAAGCCTAATGGCTGACATCGTCGGGGAATGTCCAGTTCACCGTTGACCTGAAGCATGCACCACAGAGAAGTTAGTCTAGTACAGACCCAAATTTTCCTTCTTTCAACAAGCAGACATTTGGGGTGATCTGAATGTCTTTGCTGAAAGAAATTACCCATGTGAATATATCGAGGTACATAGGGAAGTGCACCAGCGGCACGTGCCCTCTTATTTTTGTAACTTAAAACTATTTTTCACAAAAATCATTTGACGCAGGGTACACAGTGCATGTTACCCACGATAGCACATGGGCACCCACTTCGGGAGTATATGCATGTTATCGCTGATAACATGACATATAGCATACCATAGTCCATCCCAGGCATAGGCCTATAGATTAGTCTTTACAAGTCTCATGCCAACTGTTAGTCTAAATTGTTTTTGTTTTTATTTTGTCCTGCACAACAGAGTGGGAAGACCCCATACCCCTTCTCGTGTGTGCATCAATTCTCCACTAAGCATGTGGGATGATGCTTCCCATCATGATTGATAAGAGGCGAATCTTGGATGCCAAGTGATCATGATCATAGTTGGGGTTTAACCGTGTTCTGGTGACAACCCTCTAGTCTTCCCAGTTTTCTGCGCATAAACATGTTTTGGCGAAAATATAATTTCTGTTCTATTTTGAGCAGTTTCACCAACAAAAAGCATCGAACTTTTCCCTGGTAAGAGTAAAATGTTTTTGTTTTTTTTTGGGAGGGGGGTGGGCGCAGTGCCACCCACACCCTCGTATCTACACCACTGTCTACCACCATGCCCAATGAACTTCCTTGGATCCTGCATGATGCTTAGTGGATATTCTTTATGGTGACACTCGTGAACCTCTGTTGGAAAAACGCTTAGGCCTATAGGCCATTTCCTCTGAATGCTAGTCTACAGGCAGAGTGCGTGGTTCGTGCAAATTATCATCAGTTCACAATTAGATCTTTTTATTGTTCTTAACTTATTTATCTACTTTGTGCCGCTACGTTGGGTAATAATTAAGCAACCTTCCCCTATAGACAACCAATTAGCCTACAAAATACAGGCCCAAATGGTTGCCCTGTAAATTGCGGAGAGAGAAACAAATAATGGGTACATAATGATGTATGAGAGAGAACAGCCCGTGTTTCAGTGTGGATGGCAGCTTTAAATTGGGGCTAGTTGGGCGTTAGAGATGACGAGACCACAACAGCATCGACATATAGGCCTATAGTTGAGTTCTAAAGAAGATTGTTCCATGATGACCTATATTGTTTTGTCTATAGACCTATGCCCTAAAGACCCTGGGGTAGAGGCCAACTTCCTCCTTTCTCAGACATGAAAAACGTAGCCCTACCCCCCCCCCCTCTCCCATAGGCCTACCCGAAGAAACCATAGCCTAATCTCAGCGTTTCCCCTCTATGTTCAGTAATCAATCACGCCTACATAGCCTAATCTCAGCGTTTCCCCTATATGTTCAGAAATCAAACACGCCTACATAGCCTATTATACAGAGCCTGATCAGTAAGAATATTGAGTCTTTAAATTTTACCGTAATGGTAGGCCTAGTAGGCCTATATATCCTAGCCCTCCATGCCCCATGGACTTGTACACCTACATATGCCTTCACGCCTTCGCACGAGGAGCTTCTTCGATGTTGAATTCTGTAATAGCAAATGCGCATCATTTTGCAATCGAAACTGACCAGGTCATTCTGCCCGAAAATCGATTTTATCTTTAGGTCTAGCCTACACTTAGCCTAAATGAAAATCCTGCACCAGGCTAGCCAACTATAGATTAGGCTATGCATAACAGCCATCGTTTGATTCGTTTCATAATGAGAATAGGCCTATGTTGTAAACTAGCGTACCACGTACACCTTAATAATTCTATAGGCTTATACCCTACACAGTGCCAATATTATAGATCCTCTATAGGCTATAGAGACAGGCACGAGGAACTGAATAGGCTATCCACCCTCTTTATTCGAGAGCTTATAACCTATAGCCCACCTATGGTGTTCGGACCAGAGAAACTATTCAGGACAATTGGTCAATTGCTCATGAGTCCAGCCCCCTCCCCCAACACACCTCCGTTGTATTAACCGACCGTAGTAGGCAATAGGATCTCGTGGATCTGGGCCTATGCCTATAGTGTCGCCCCATATATGTGGGCCCTACTGCACCCATAAAAATGGAAGGCTAGAGGCCAATGGAACCCAAGTCTGACCATCGGGCCAACCACCACCACCACAGACTGAGTAGGTCAAACACATATTGGTCTATTAGTAGGACATGAGTAAAAGTTCATCTGTTGGTAGGCTTACCACCCCCCCCCCCCCCCCCCACCCCGCTTCTCCGATGGAAATTTTGTTACCAGCAGAAGTATAATTCCATAATTCCAGAGGCTGTGAAAAGCCCTCTGAATGCATTTCTTTTGCGGTCCTCCAACTTGCCCCCCCCCCCCACCCCTTAGTAGGCTACATTCCAGTAAAACAATAATTTGTAAATCTGAAAACTCTTGTGAACTGAATGCTTCTTGTTGGGGATAAAACACTCCAACATACAAGGATATCGCCCTCTTCCCGGGACATGTGTGTGTGTGTGTGTGTGTGTGTGTGGGGGGGGGGGGGGGGGGGGGGGGGGGGGGCAAGGTGACAATACTAGTACTATTTCATTCCATTCTGCTTTAGCAGATTAATACCATCTTCCACCCTCACCCCACCCCAACAGAAACACAAAGACTGTGACGTGGGTGATTCAGGCTTCGGAGATTGAGAATTTGAGTGACAATTTAACTTTAAAACAGTGCAGTCTGTTGACCAATGCACATCAAATGAAGGCAGTTGGGCTACAGATCAGATGCAAAATAGAACTTGGGCATAATGGGGCCTAAGTCAAAGCCTGCTGTGCCCGTAATCTTATAAAATTAGTGGATACTGCCTCCCTGTGGGAACCCCGGGAAGTAAGCAGCACTTGTTTACTGTGGTAAACCAGTTACGCTTTACTAGTAAAATAGGACCCAGTCACCAATGCTTGGGCTGAAAGTCCTCTACAATGGGCAACATGTTGATCAACGATTGACTAAACTTGACTTCATCTCCATGTTGTGTCATGATTAGCCATGGTGCATAAATGTGTGACGTTAACCACCAACAAACAAACAGTGGATACTGCCTTTCAATCTTATCAAAGAACTACTATGATTATGCATGCTTCCGTAGCAGCTGTACATTTACATTTGTGACGACCCATACTCTCAAACACAACAAACAAATCTGGATTCAAACGCACGTGTGCACTCCTGTGACGTTAAATTTACCGCATTTCCTTTGCCTCTTTGACCTTGAATGGTGATTTTGCGTTGGTTCAAAATATTTGTTTTATACGCCCGTTTAAAAAAACTGTCATATTATGTTATCAGTCTGTCCGTCTGTCTGTCTGTCCATCTGTCTGTCCATAAACAATTTGGTTTCCGTTCATTTAAAGTCGAACGCCTTGACGGATCGTCATCGAACTCTCATAAGTTGTTTTTAGCATTAAAATACAGGTCAAGTTCGATATTGGTGTTTCTCAGTCCATCCGCTGCAGAGTTATGGCCCTTTGAAAACACAATTTTTCTAAAAAAAATTGGTTTCTGTTCATTTAAAGTTGAACGCCTTGACGGATCGACATCAAATTTTCAGATGTTGTTTGTAGCAATAAAATACAGGTCAAGTTTGATATTGGTGTTTCTCAGTCTGCAGAGTTATGGCCCTTTGAAACCACAATTTTTGAAAAAAAATTGATTTCCGTTCATTTAAAGCCGAACGCCTTGACGGATTGACACCAAATTTTTCAGATGTTGATTTTATACACCCGTTTGAAAACGGGACGTATTATGTGAATGGTCTCTCCACCCGTCTTGTCTGTTTGTCCGTCCATGGACACATTTCGTTTCCGGATGATAACTTTAGTTGTAATGGATTGAGCTGAGTTAAATTTGGCATGTGGATTTAGTATGACAAAAGTACAGGATGGGTTCGATTTCCGTTTCTAGCGGCTCATTTGCAGTAGAGTTATGGCCCCTTTATTTATGGGAATTTAGCCAACTTTTCGTTTCCGGACGCTAACTTTAGTTTGCCTTGACCGATTTGTTTCAAATTTTCTGTTTTTTGTTTTTGACCACACAATACAGCTCAAGTTCACTTTTGACCACAATCGCATGTACCTTTCCAGAGTTATTCCCCTTGAATGATTGCAAATTTGTGGATTTTGTGGTTTCCGGATGATAACTTTAGTGTGCCTTGACCGATGATTTTCAAATTCTCAAGATTTTATTTTTGACCACAAAGCACAGCTCAAGTTCACCTTTGGCCATAATCGTATGTACCTTTCCAGAGTTATTCCTCTTGAATTTGTGCATTTTGTGTTTTCCGGATTATAACTTTAGTATGGCCTAACTGTTGGACATAGAATGCATCAAATATTTGGTTTCCGGATGATAACTTTTATTATTTGTTTCCGATTGGTTCCAAACTTGGTATGTTGTTTAATCACAACAAAATACAGGTCAAGTTCGAATATGTGGTTGGTCCAAACAATTTTCACCCCACCCCCATCCTTACTCCAACCCTTTAAAAATACAAAACGTGCGTATATTGTCCCGCTACGCGGTGCTCTTGTTATGTCTTACTCGAAGAAATTTTTGGCTCGACATGAAGACTGTTAAGTTGTTAACAACTACGTCGGGACGATGACCAACATATTTATATTCTGGTTATGATGACAAACAACAACAACACCATGCATCGAGCTGAAGAACTAACGACTGCAAAGTTGGAGTTTCGAAAAATACCAGCGTCCAGTTGACTTTGGAACTTGGAAGTTCACATATTTGTTCAACGTGAAATAACTACAAATGTCTGGTGAGTATTTTTGGAAGAATTATCGAAGCCCTATATTTCTGTTTTAGTTTCATCAAACACTGAATTTGAATTTAGTGTAATTAGGCTGTCGAACTCTTGCGAACCACTACTAGCCATCGTCGACATTGTGCGTGTGTCGGTGGTTTCCTGAATTTCAAAAGTGAATGTTTATTTCCTCAAGTGCAGTTTGCAAGTTCACAAAGGTCTGTTGGCTTTCAATACAAGATCTCGCGATCCCCAATTTACGTAAATGTACACATGGTACCTATTTTTTCTTCTATTGTTGCGGGGCCCCAAGCATAGAAATTAGACAGAATATTTTGATTTTAGAATTTAGTTGCAACTTGCACATGAAACGAAAGTCAAAACACTGTATTAAATTGTTATAAATGAAACCAATCACAATCACACAGCATCTCCACAATTCAAATACAATATTATACATTTAATTTCAAATCTGGGAGAGTGCCAAAGCTTACTGTTCTCACAAGGTGAAGTGAAGTGTCACTGTCATGCCACAAGAAATCAACAACAGAATGACCTGAAGTAGTCTTTGAAATCGACAAGGACAACTGATCATGCCTTGAAATGCAAATGTCAATAAACGACGCTTCAGTTTTCACTGCAACTTGAAAGCAACACCATGTCAATTGCACAAGAAAGCTTTTTTATTGGACAATTACTGAATTAGGTTGAATTAAATTAATTGTGTTTGCCCCTCCCATTTTATCACCAAGTATCATCATGCCAACATGCGTCTTCAAAGATCATTAAACCCCACGTCGTCTGTCGTGAAGGTGGTGTTTGGGTCTTTTAAAATTATGCCCTCACTTTCGAAGAAAATGGGGGTATACTGGATTACATACGTCTGTGCATCCGTGCGTCCGTGTGTGAGTCCATCCGAGAATATTCATAACTTAAGTATTATTCTCTATAATATTTGTTGGTCAAAGGTATGCCCACACTAGTAAATTTTTTTTTTTATTACTTCTTCACTTAGAAATTGTGTCTGTCCAAGCCAAATTTTGTCTGTTCAGCCCGTGAACACTGCTTATGGTATAAGCTTTAAAAAAAGGGATTCAACGATATTCCTCACATTCTTCTTTTTACAGTTATCCCCCTTTTTTGACTTAGACATTGCAGGAAATAGACATTATTTGTCTGTTCAGCCTGTATCTCAGGTATGGGTTATCAGATTTCAGTGAAATATGGCATGCAGTTTGCCTATGACAAAGGCATCTGCCTCAATGCATAAAACTTCCAAACACCAAACAATTTACCATACCTTTTGACTTAGAAAATGTTGAAAAAACTTTCGAAGAAAATGGGGGGGGGGGGGGGGTATACTGGATTGGGGTTATCAGATTTCAGTGAAATAAGGCATGCGGTTTGCCTATGGCATAGGCTTCTGCCTCATTGCATAAAACTTCCAAACACCAGACAATTTACCATACCTTTTGACTTAGAAATTGTTGAAAAGTTTCAAAGAAAATAGGGAGGGGGTATACTGGATTGCGTCCGTCTGTCTGTGCATCCGTCCGCCCGTTCATTCGTACGTACGAGAATATTCATAACTTAAGTAAATCATTATGGAATTAAATGAAACTTAGTTTGCTATTAAATTGTAACATTGCCCAAGACTAGAATGAATTTTGGTGTTGTCAGATAATTTTTTTTATTTTATTAGATACTTATACCCCACTTTCAAAGAAAATGGGGGTATATTGGATTGCATGCTTCTACCTCATTGCATAAAACTTCCAAACACCAAACAATTTACCATACCTTTTGACTTAGAAATTGTCAAAAACTTTTGAAGAAAATGGGGGGGGGGGGGGGGGGGGGGGTGTTAACTCGATTGCGTCCGTCCTTCCGTCTGTCCATCCCTACGAGAATATTCATAACTTAAGTAAATCATTATGGAATTAAATGAAACTTAGTATGCAATTAAATTGTAACATTGCCCAAGACTAGAATGAATTTCGGTGTTGTCAGATAATTTTTTTTATTTTATTAGATAATTATACCCCTACTTTCGAAGAAAATGGTGGTATACTGGATTACATGTGCCCGTCCGTGTGTGGGTCTATCCGAGAATATTCATAACTTTTATAACTTAAAGTAAATTATTATTTTCTATAATATTTGTTGGTCATAGGTGTGCCCACACTTGGCGGTACACCACATGGGGGTATCCACCAAATGACAGTCCAGCTCTTGTTATCCCAAACCATTGGTCCAATTTTAATGAAATTTCACATGAATAGTGGTTATAATATAGGAGCATCTGTGTTTTTCTTAAAATTGGGTTTCTGCTCATATTGAGGAGGGGGTTGGGCCAAAATGCTCCAATTTTTAAAAAAATATTCTCACGAACCAGCAATAGCAGAGACTTGATATTTGGTATACAGCTTCCTTTTGAGGTGTAGAATCGAGTTTGTTCAAGAGAGGTTTGATGGGCAATATTTGTCGTCATTGCAGGAGGGGCAAGAATTTTTGCCCTACCCAAAATTTCTATTTTCCAAACCGAGAGGCCAATTTGAACCAAATTGGATATTAATTATTAGTGGGTCATAAATACCTGATTTATGTGGAAAAAAAAAAAAAAAAATTCCAAAACCCCACTTCCCAGGAGCTAAAAATAGAAATATTTTCAAACGCCCATATTTCCCAAACCACACCGAACAGAGAGCTGTTATTTGGTGTGAAGATTCCTTAGGACCAGTTGAATGGAATGATAAAAAAAAGATTGCCATCGTTTTTTTTTGGGTGTTGTGTAGAGGGCATCGAAAAAATGCTGAGTCAGCACATTTGCAAAAATTATAGGGCTGCACGATATTTGGATTTCAATACCGGTAACGATCTTTTAAAAAATATCGCGATATACCGGTATATCGTCAAGTTCAAAACATGTAAGATTCTCACCCAAATTGTCCCAATATTTTTTTGACATTGGAAGTCAAATAATTACGTTTTAAAAGCATTGGAATAATAAGCCTAGTAACTTGTCTTAATTCACTCTTGTATAAATATTTGGAAATAAACTTCATGATGGTACAACAAATATCGTTTATTTTGAGTCGATAATTTCAAATAAATATATACTATTTGATCCATCGCTTTACAAAACAAAAACGCTTAACCTGTGTTTTGTCGTGTCCATGTGAATAGATCACCACTAGAGGGCGTTTGCCATGTACTGGTTAAGCAGGACGCCGCTAGAGGGCTAGGAGTTTGTACACTTTTCCACAAATGAAAGCAGTCAGTTTTGTCATGCGGTATTACAAACAGCTGAAACGCACATGCTCGATAGGCACGTTTTGAGGTACCGGTGAACCACCACGTGCAGTGGGTGAATGCTGGCGATGTATAAATACTATTTCAATATTAAATCACTCTTAACAAAATGAAAATAAACAATATTATTCCCTTTATATTTTTATTAGTGTTTTGATGACTATCTGTCTAATTTTTAAGATGTGGCATACAAGTCAGATTAAAACGTTCACCTACTTTTCAAAACATTAACACATGCGAACTGGTGTTGACAAAAATGAATATTCATTACCGCAGCTTGGAATTGTGGGTTCATTAATACGTATGCGATTTGTTCATATTGAAAAGCATATTCCAAGTGTGCCAGTAATAAAATAAACTTTGAAAATATTACTGCAGCGCTTGGAAGTGCGAGAACAAGTGCAATGAAGTGGGAGGAACTATTAGTATTAAACCAGAAATTTCCCTGTCCAACCAAAGCCATTATTAATGGAAATACGGTAATCATTCTTCACGGTTTGCGTTCGAAGCCATACTGTTTGGGGAAAATCTGTACTTACCTGTATCATCGGAGAAACAAAAATAAAACAGCTTATGGGAGAATATTTTACTAGTACCAGGACATGAAGTGTATTGATAAAAAAAACAAACTGCTTTCACAGTTTCTGTTTATATACACTTTTTTTCAATCAGCTGTGAGATTAAATAGAATTTTTACGGAAAATGCCTGTCACTAAAAACCGCGGCTCGAAATGAATATCGTCACAGACGATATACCGGTATTAAAAAACATGGACGATATTTAACCGGTTAAGATTTCAATACCGGTATATCGAAATACCGTGCAGCCCTAAAAAATTATTAAAAATCTTATCTCCAAAACCAATTATTCATTTATATTTATTTATTGGTGTTTAAGGTCACATGCTTATGCACAATCGCTAATCGTAACTGTGACAGTTTTATGGGGGAGGAAGCCGGAGTACCCGGAGAGAACCACGGAGCAAGGATGAGCAACTGTCAGCTATTCAACATTCTAACTCTGTTCAAGCTCCACTCAAGCAGGGTTACAGCGGTTGAAGACATGTGCACCATCGATGTGCAGTACGCCTTAGTACACAACAGCATCATCGTGCCTCCATGTAGGCAACTGGGATAAAGTGCCTTACCCAAGGACACAACACGGTGTCATCCTGGACGGGCATTGAACTCGGGACCTCTGGCCCAAAACCAATGCTCAGAATCTTTTGATATTTGGTTTACAGCATCCATATGGTGGTCAGATACAAGTGTGTTAAAATGAAGCCCATTGGTTCATATGTAGGCTCAATTATACTGGAGCCAATATTTTTAACTTAGAGCAATATGGGGAATATTCTTTAAAAATCTTCTTCCGAACCACCAGTCAGAATCTTTTAATGTTTGGTATACATCATTGTTATGAGGGTCAATTCCAGATTTTTCAAACCAAGTCCCTAGGTTAATATTTGGGCTTCCTATGTGCAATATGGGGGATAATTTTTTAAAATCTTCTTCAGATCCACCAGTCAAAATGCTTTCATATTTAGTATACATCTCTAGGGGGTTCTGGGTTCAAATATTCAAGTGTGTTCAAATCGGGTCTGTAGATTAATATTTGGGCTTGCTATGGTAGCCCAAATTTTAACTTAGTGCAATATTCTTCTGGTCCACCACTCAGAATGCTTTCATATTTGGTATACAACATCTCTGGGGAGGTCATATTCAATCAATTTTGTTCAAATCGAGTGTCTGGGTTAATATTTGGGCTCCCTATGGTAGCCGGAATTGGCCATGTAGTTGAAAAATTAGAATTTTGTATTCAGTACCCTCTAGAGGTGTGTAACTAATCCACATAGATTGTATCAAGGGGCTTCATAGGAGAGCTCCACATTTTACATTATGATCAGCTTAAGAAAAGGCATGATGCTTGGACTATTTTTGTTACTCCTGAGGGACTCAAGGATTGACAATGTATCCTATAGAGATGGATTGCTTAATGTATACTCTCCCAAAAAAGAAAGTGTGCATGCTAAAAAATAACACTAAAAAAAAGATATATATCATTTTCATTCATGGAAATTTTATTCAATCACAGATGAATCAATTTGTGATCAACACGAGACATTTCATTACGCTACGACGAATACTCTTGGTGCCATGGAGAGTCAAAGACACTAAGGGTCAAACACAAAAGTCACACACTCAATATCTGGTATGACCTCCGTCTGCATCGACTACTGCTGTGCATCTACGCCTCATGGAAGCGAACAAGTTAGCATGGAAGTGGGTTAGGTTAGGGTTAGGTTAGGTAGGGTTAGGTTAGGGTAACCCTAACCCTACTCTACAGCTCTGCGGTCGAGCACGACGATGACGTAACGTCAAAATCAGACGAATTGCAGGTCTTCGAGGACGTAAGCCGTATTCTCTCAGGCAGTTGATTACTGTTTGAGGATGTATCCGTCTCAGGTTGGGGATGTTCCTGGCTGTCGTTGTTGCCGTTTGTTGCCGGTTCCGGAGATGGACGACACGGATATACCGATCTTGTGCAGGGGTGGTCACTCGGGGTCTCCCAGAGTGGGATCGGTCTCGAACGTCATCATGTTGTGCATGTCGATGGACTAGCCTGTCTACAGTGTTATGGTGGCAGTTCAAATGGGCAACCTCTCTGTGTGTTCTGCTAGCTCTAATCATACCCAGGGCAAGGAGACGTTGATTCATTGTCAATCTTGGCATGCTTATGTGGAGTCGTTTTAACAGCAGTGCAAGTTTGAATGTGAACGATAGGAAGGCCTTACTTTAGTGTTTAAATACCCAAGGATTCACACTGCTGCATGAATTTTCAGACTGTCCATGTGCAAAACATGCCTTTTCACAAACGTGCAGCACGTCATTTAACGTTAATGCAATTTTAACGGGGAAAACTGTCTTTGTGTTCAATATAACTTATTCATGAACAGGTTAACACTCTTTACACCTACAAAATTATTTTTTTGGAGTTTGATCAATTTCTGCAATGCACACTTTCTTTTTTGGGCGAGTATAGATTCACTCTTGTACTCTGTTTATATCGTGTTCTGTTCAAGGTGAGTACTTCAAGCCCCGTGGGGCCTCTTGTTCTTCTCTTCTCTGCTTTAAACACTTTTGAAGGATTTCAAGTGATTTTATGCAGCCAAAAAAATGTTACTACATAAGGGGTGGGGGGTGCCATTGGGTGGGTTTTTTTCCACTTCAAAATGAGTTTATTAACCCTTTACCTAACGAATCGCTCGCTTCCTCCCGCGTAATATGCAAATTGGGCAGTTAAAAAAATTAAATTTTTCAAAATATATCAACAAAACCATATCATGTGACCCCCTCATTGGAACGAGCTCATTGAGCTTGTTCCAATGAGGGATATGGTGTTGTTGAAATTTTTTGAAAAATTAAAAAAAATATTATTTAAAATAATAAATTTTGATATCGTCTGCGTTGGGTAAAGGGTTATAAACTGCATTAAAATTTATGGTAATGGATGGTTCAGATGTACCATTTTTCGAACAATGAAGTAGCACAAGCTATAATAAGATATAATTGTCACTGGGGGGAAACCCTTCCTTCCAAATATTTGTGCCATAAAAAGTGCTATTTTTAGGGGCTTTAATATGACAACCAAATAGGTACCAGAATCAGTCTCAGTGCATTGATTGAATTAACAAAATTGTCTCTTGAAGTACCCACCGACCTTCCACCCAACCAGTTGATGGGAGAGGGACACCTCCTCCCATACCCACCCCACCTCAGGCCTCTGGCCTTTGTGGAAATAAAATGTACCTGTCTCCTGGGACAGGTAGAAATTTGAGAACATTTCGATCCTTGGGTACAACAGTCCACAGGGGACATAACTCTGTTTGCACCCATACTATTTTTTAGCTCACCTGAGTGAAACTCAAGGGGAGCTTTTATAATAATGATCACTTTTCTTCCGTCGTCTGTCCAGCATAAACTTTACATCATCGACTTCTCTTAAACTAATGAACTGAACCAAGTTTTAAATGCAGGTACCTCATCATATGTCAGTTCATACAAGTTTGTTCAAATAAAGTTACCACGACCATGCATCCAACCACAAGGGGCATAACTCTGTTAGACCCGACCCCCCCCCCCCCCCCCCCCAACAAAAAGGAAAAATTGAAAAAAAAAAAATTCAGACCCACCAATCGGCATCCTTTGATATTTGGTATACAGCATCCTTAAGAGGGGCAAACTGAAGTTTATTCAAATGAAGACCCTGGGTGTATATTTGGGCTGCCCAAGTGCAATGTGACAAAATGTCCATGAAAATCTTTTTCAGATCCACCAGTCATAATCTTTTGATATTTGTTGTACAGCATCCTTGCGGAGGTAGATTCAAGTTTGTTAAAAAAGACCCAGGATTGATATCTGAGCCGAAATTTTAACTTTGGACAATAAGAGGAATATTCTTTAAAATCTTCTTCAGATTCCCCTGTCAGAATCATTTGATATTTGGTATGTAGCAACCTTATGGGACAGGCCTAAGTTTTTTCAAATCAAGTCCCCGGGTTCCTATTTGAGCTGACCTGGAAATGAGATGGTGCAAGTGCAATTGCTCCCGTCAGCACTCGTGTTTTCTATTTTACGAGAGCTAAAAAATGCACTCGTTAAAAAAAAATATTGTGAAGCACTAAAAAATACTGTGCGAGCAGTATAAATGTGTGTCATTTTGAGAAAGTAGCACTCTGTGGCCAGTAGCAAGTTACTGTCATAATTCAGCAATTCCTTATACATTTGACCCTTTGAACACTAGTGGTATCTACCATGCCAGTTCAGTGGAACTGGCAGCAATTAGAAGAGTCCATATTCATTATTTGGGGTAGACCAATAAATATTTTCAACATGCAGCCTAGGGGCTACACATTGAAAATACTGATTGGTCTGCCCCACACATTTACTGAACAGCCATCCTATTTAATGAAGTTATGACATATCATGTTCCTGGCTTGGAAAGCGGCTGCTCGCAAGCCTGAAAATAAGCAATCTGTCATTTGCAAAATGAGGTCTCCAGAGTGTAAATTTGCTGATGCTATCTAATACAGTTCCCCTTTTTGTTTAGGTTTGAGAACCTCTAGAGGGTGAATTTGGTTATGCTACCCTGGGCAAGGTAGCATAACCAAATTCACCCTCTGAAGGCCTCATTTTGCAGATGATAGTCTGCTTATTTGCTGGCTTGGCCGCTCGGGTTCAAAGTGTAAAGGTTTCTGGGGTCTGGTGACCGCATTCCCTCAAAAATTCATATACTAACATTTTGCGGGAGCAATTTACTCTTGTCTCTGATTTCGTGGGAGCTTAAAACTGCACCAATCAATCTTAATCATTTCCAGCACTGATCTGGGCTTCTTACGCGAGCCTAAATTTTACTTTAGTGCAATATGAGGAATACTCTTTCAGAATCTTCCTCAAATCCACCAGTCAGAATCTTTTCATATTTGGTTTTCAGCATCAATATTGGGGGTGCATCAGATTCAAGTTTATTCAAATCAAGTTTATGCAAATCAAGCTTCTTGTGCGAGTGCAACTTTTAACTTAGTGCAGTATGAGATTTGTTTAAAATTCTTATTCTGCTCCACCAGTCAGAAACTTTTGATATTTGGTGTGGGGAGCTTAGACTGAAAGTCCCTGAGTTCATATTTGGTTTAAAATGGGGGTCTCATTATGAGAGTCCAAATTTTAACTCACTGCAGTGTGAGAATTATAAAGTTCTTATTCTGAACTAGTAGTCCAGGCCTGTCGATTTGAGGTGAATGGCCATTTGGCTTGCGTGGAAGTTACCTAAAATGAAAAGCACACAAATGAAAAGTGTGTCACGCTAAATTGTCGTCGAGCCACGCAAACTTTTCACCAAGTTGAATAATCCAGTATGAATGAATGGTGGAATGATGTTATTTGCCAGCAGAGCAGCTATACTTAAGGCATATGGAAACACCTATGCTGATGATTGGTTGATGCTCCACATCCTTTTAAACTTGTTCTTCTTGGGATGTAGCATAGGTACAAAATCAGGAAATGTTAATAATTCTATTATTCATGTCTCTGCTACAAATAGTGATTGTGGGTGCCATACTCTTCTGCAGCATGTTAGCCCATGCCAAGATTAGGCTAAAATTCCAACTAATTTGTATCTGAATTGCTGCAACACAGCCTCATTATTGTTCCAAAGGATTAATTTTTATTCATCAGTATATTGCCCATAGGAGCAAGAACTTGGCTATGATACAACAGTTCATATATCAGAATAATTGCAACACATATATATGTAGGTTACCTAATTGGTGACCTCAATCAAGTACAGGGGAACGAACGATGAGTTACAAAAGCCCAGACCAGGTGAATTATAAATGGGTTACTTAAAATTTTGAAAACAGCCTGCAGTCAGAATCTTTTGATATTTGGTTGAAAGTGTCCATAGGGGGTTCACATTGAAATTTGTTGGAATTAAAATCAAGTCCCTGTGTTTATTTGGATTTCCTTTAGTAGCCGAAATTTTAACTTCGTGCAATATAAGGACAATTCTTTTAAATTGAATTTCAGTTCTTGCAAGGCATGGCATGGGATAATTGGGATTCTCAAAAGAAATCTCATGAATCCATAGGTACACTGAGACTTGATAGTACATTTCATCTTTCAAACAAAGATGTTTGTCAGTTTGTGATTTGTGTTCTTTAACTTCTTTATAAATTTTGCAAGCTCCCTAAACCTCATTTCTCAATGCACGCATTTTTCATTCATTATTTCTTGCTATAAGGCATTTTTCATACATTCATCATGATTAATGTGTTTTTCTTCTAAAGTATTATTCATCACTGACATATTACTTTTCTTTTCTTTTCAGAAATGGTCAACAAAAAGTACCCTGCTATAACAGCAATGATGATAAATATCTAGTTTGGGGAACTGCTGAAGCCAGTGAGACACAATGCAGGTTTAGCACCCTACTTCTTGAAACTGTGAAATACTGGAAAATTAACAAAATGGTTTCCAATTTCCAGGCCTTGAAAATTCCTAGGGCAATGGTGGTTTTCTTCAGACTGAACTGGAAAGTCTTGAAAAATATTATTTTTGTTGCTCCGTGTGCATGCTGTGCACTCTTTTGAGTGTCACTGTTTCCATTCTTTTTCGATGAGTCAGATAAACACAAGCTGAAAGTGTCACAAACTTTTCTTTTTAAATCATGGAACAAACAAACAACCTCCCCCACCAGTCATCAAATTTACAATAGTTGGAAATTCAAAGCTCTGACTTTGAAAAAGTTGGAAATTTCATAAATTTCATAAGTTGCTAGTGGAAATTTTCCAAACATGATGTCTAAAATTTGCCTAAAATATAGAGTTATTGGACTGAAAAGTAGTGAATGTTCTCCAAATATTGATTTAAAAGTAAAAAATCCTCCCCCCCCCCACCTCCAATTGATTACCAAGAACCCCCAGTTAGATAATTTAGTCAAGGGGTGTATAAAGGGGAATTTTTATGTTGGGGGGGGGGGGGGGGGGGGGGGGGGGCAGTGCTAATTGTTGCATTTCTCTCTCAGAAATTCAGAAATTATGTAGTGGTAATGCAAATTTAGAGGTGGGAACACCCCCCCCCCCCCCCCCCCCCCCCCCCCCCTGCAATCAAAGTCCTCATTAGGGCTGTCACGATTTTTTTAAATTTAGGGATTGATTAATCGTCACAAATAATTGATTATTCGTACCTAGATAACCCTTCAGCCCCCCCTCCCCCCCCCCCCCCTCTCTCTTTGAAATCATTAAAAATGAAATTCAGGTCAGTTGACCTACCTTAAGTAAATAACGAAGAAAATCCTCTTTTAGGTACATTCAAAGCTTTGTTGTTCTGAACTTTTGAATCGTCAGTGTAATAATCAAGACCGGACGTCAGTTGTGAACTGCGACCAGTCTTAATTATTACACTGACAGTTCAAAAGTTCAGAACATCAAAGCTTTGAATGTACCTAAAAGACAAATGCTTCTAATGGCTTCTTGAGGTTTAATATCAACGTTCTTGATCTTTTTACCTTAAAATTTAGAAACAATAGATTTTTCATGATATTTTTTTAAAAATAATTAAATGTCTAAAACGGGGTAAAATTTACCGATTCTTCAACAAAGAAAAATACTAATCAATTTCGGCGTGACCAATCAAGAATCGATTAATCGTGCGTGACAGCCCTAGTCCTGTTTGCAGCATCCATGTCCAGAAGCTGATATTCTCCATTCAAACTAAACTGGATGGCAAAAGGCCATAAAATAATATTTTGCTGAGGTGTATGTTTTTAAGGATGTACCACACCAAAAAATTATTTTATGGGTTCACCAACAAAGTTTGGACAAATCAGTACTAAATATGGTGTACAGTTTGCCATTTTAAGATTTGGTATTCTACCTGTTCAGTAAACATTCACATGCAACTGAAAAGTACTAGAAAATGTTTGTCGTTCAGTCCTGGAAAAGTACTTGAAATTTTTACTTTTAGTGCTGTATAAGTTTGGGAGTTTAATTTACTCTGGCAAATTGTGTGCAAACCATGGAATATTCAATAAAAATGTAGTCATCAATTAGTGTTTTACTTTGATGTGTAGAGTTGTGCATCCTACAGGTGTCAGATGACATCATTTGTATATTAGTTAGTGGATTTAGTACCAGAGGCAATTTTTTAAACTGGTTTGAAAATGTTTTGTAAAAAAAAGTAACCTTACCTAACCTGCAGTTGCCCTAAAAGTTTCAGGCGTTTGCCTTAATAACTGCCAAAAATTTTTAAATGCCCATACTTATCTTGGATTTGCCCTGCAGATACCATTCCCTTACCTTGAAAATTGCCAAGTGCCATGGAAAAACTCATAATTCTTTATTACTTCTTACAAAAGTAGAACATCTGTTTAATCCTCAGAGGAATAACACTGTTCACTTAAGTTCACTGCAAAAGATAAGAACAGGTGCTTCAGGCAACCAACCTTTGGGATAAGTCAGATTCTAGGTGCCTTGTTAGTTGTTTCTAGGTATTGCTTAGCTGCCGTTATAGGCAACCAAGACTTAAGTAGAAGCAACTGCAAAGCCACAGATGTTTACTATAAAAAGTTTATGAAGTAAAAGTTAAGCATTATTTTATTCCTGTGTAATCCATGGGTATACCAATTTCATTAGGGGCTTGTCAATAAAGGGAGGGCATTTGGGGGTTTATTAGCCCCCAAGCCTGAAAAGAAAACAAAAAGAATGTTAATAAGGTAACACAGGCCCCCCCCCCCATGTGACCTTCACCTTGTAGATGCGACGGAAACTATTATATGCGACACACCTTCTGACTGTCCTTAACATTTGTAAAAAGTTTAAGAATTGTACTATGATTCGTTTCTGAGTTATGGCTGAGACACGAATATTGACCGATTTTTAGTGTGACCTTGAAATGTGACCTTGACCTTGAAGGTACGAACCCAGCTATGGTGTGTGACACATCCTCCCATGGTCCTTTATAATTGTGTGAAGTTTGATGACTGTGGCCCTAACGAGTTATTGGCTCGGACACACTGACACACACACAGACAGACACATGCACACTTCAATCACTACATGCCACCCGACTTAAGATGGGGGGCATAAAAACAACAAATATTTGGAAACACAGGTAGCAGTTGGAAAATACTCACTTGAGCTGATGGAGGGGAAAATGATTTTATTTGGTAAAAGAGTGTGATGTTTCGTGGAGGGGGTTGAACAGTTCTTTTTTCAGAGGCAATCGGTGCCCCCTCCCTCACCAGAAAAACCAAGCAAGACCCTCAATCCATGCCCCTGAGTTCCATGGATTTCCATTGTCAATGGCCATGGAAAACCATGGAAAGTCTGTCTTCTTGCATGGTATGTATTTCCAGGGTCACCTCTTTAAATTTTCCATGGAATCCATGGACCCAAACCATGGAATTTGTCTGAATACTCTGTGGTAAAAATCCATGGACAAGCATGGAATTTTATGTTTAGCTTTTTCCATGGAAGCAGTCAGAACTTTCATGGACAAGCATGGAATTTTATGTTCAGCATTTTCCATGGAAGTTGTCTGAAATTCCATGGACAGAAACCATGGAATTTGTCCGAATACTCCGTGGAAAAAATCCATGGAAAACCATGGAATCTCATATTCAGTCTTTTCAATGGAAGTGACTGGTCTTCCATGGAAGAAACCATGGAATTTGTCCGAATACTCCGTGGTAAAAGTCCTTGGAAAACCATGGAATATAAGGCACAAACTTTTTCATGGAAACTATCTGAACTTTCCATGGTTTTCATTTTTCCATGGTCAAAGAGGACCACGGAAAGTTGTCCGAATACTCCGTGGAATTAATTTCCAAGGAATTCCATGCAATTTTCCGTGCAATCCATGGACATTTTAAATGCAGGGTATCCTGCCGGTTCCGATTCTGCCTCAGATTCTAGCCCAGATATGAACCTGCAGTTGTCGAATCATTTCGATCGCACCCCTGTCACCTCAGTGGGTGTGGATCAATCTGCTTCGCTCTCTGTTAGTGGTGTTTCTGGCACATCTCCCTCTACGTCGCAACCTTCTTTGCCAAGGTCGCCTGAGGAGGTTTCACATCGACCCGACTTCATTGTGCCTTCGCACATGTCTTTTGTCAGGTCCTGTCGCCTCCGTAGAGGTTTTTTCGAGACGAGCAGTGGAGTTGCTTTTCTTCTTCAAAGAGTCACTCCACTGGTTTAGCCTATGTGGCTAAGTGGAAGGTCTTCTGTCGATGGTGTGCGGATCACTCTGTTGCTTCTGTCACTCCTTCAATCACACAGATTGCAGAGTTTCTGGTATATGTTTGATTCTGGGGGTCTTCAGCCTGTTTCCATCAATGGGTACAGGTCCATGCTTCGGAGACTTTTTCGTATGTGGGACAGCGTCGTATTGGCACTAATCCATGCCTCTCCAAGCTTATTCGGCACTTTTCCTTGAAAAGGCCTAGGACTTTGCAGCTTACCCCAAGATGGAATCTTTCTTGGGTGCTGCTCTGCTTGGGGGGGGGGGGGGGGGGGGCGTTCGAGCCTTTATCCCAGGTGGATATGCATTTTCTCACATACAAGACAGCTTTTCTGATGGCTTTTGCCTCAGCCAGACGGGTTTGTGAGCTTCACGCTCTCTCGGTTGACCTGGCCTTTTTCTGGAGCTCTCCCACCAGTGTTATGTTTACCAGTGATTGCTCCTTTCTGGCCAAGAATTAGATACTGGAAACTACTCCGCCTCTTATCTGTATCGGGACTCTTCCTTCTGTTGAGGGTAAACACCCTTTGCTCCATTCATTTGGAAGGGTAGGATCGATTTTCTGTCTCTTATTCCTGGTCAACAGAAGATCTCTCCTGAATCCATTTCTCGATGGATTTGTCTTGCTGTTCGTGCAGCTTCCACTCGTCTAGCGATTGGCGATTGTATTACCAATCGTTTTTCTGCCACGAGGTGCGTGCATTGTCTACCTCTTGGGGCTTATACTAACTCTGTCATGTTGTTGGATGTTATGCTGGCAGCCTACTGAAGAAATGCTACTTTCTCCACTTATCTGCGACAGTTGCCAGAGCAGGCAGAGGACCTTTGTTCTACGGGCCCTCTTTCTTCTACTCAGGCTGTCTATCCCAGCCATTCGGCTTCTTACAAGGTCAGTTCCAGCTCTGTGCTGCTACTGCCCTTTCTGTCTGTGCATCGCACATAACCATACTCCTCATCTCTCATTGTCTTTTACTAATGTTTGTGATGCTATGGTTTGATAGACCTAGGGACTTCTTCCTCTGTCCACGGTTCCAGTGCAGTTGGGTTATGTGTGGGTTGGTTATGTGATTCCCTCCATCCTATTGTCTATTCAGCCTGTAGTAAACAATTGTAAGGTAGGTTGATAAGAAATTTAAATTTTATAATAAATTTCCTTTCTTATTATACCTACCGCAATTGTTTACATGGAGCCCTTCCCGTCTTCTTATTCGGGTAAGAATCCTTCCTCCCCGCTGATCACATAACTCCTATGTTGGCAGACTCAAAAGAATGATTTGATGACTGCTTTGCGCACTGGTTAACAGAAGTCGTGGAATTGTACTAAGAGAAGAGCGTCCCCTACTGGGTGTGCGCCGATGGCGCTCGACCCAGTTTTGGCTTATTTTTTCGTGGTGTTTTTTTGCACCACTTTCCTTTCCCAAATCTCTTGGGAAAGATCAAATAGAGAGTATATTTTCCAAGTTAGGGTATTCCACTGTAGTGCAAGCCTGTAGTAAACAATTGCAGTAGGTATAATAAGAAAGGAAATTTACTATAAAATTTAAATTTTCTTCCATTTCCGTCAAAAAGATTTGCCATTGGCAACAACCTTTGAAAAATTTGGTGCACTTATGCATCAATATTTCCTTTTGGCACACCTTGCAGGGCGCATGCATGATCGGATCAGTTTGAAACTTGGTATGCTTTTTTGCGGTGACATCTAGATGGGAGCTATAGAGCTACTTCCATTTCTGTCAAAAAACTGTTTCCGTTGGTAATGACCTTTGAACTTACTCTTTAGTTAGGCATCAATATTTCCCTTTTGCATAGCCTACAGGGAACATTTATCATCGGATCGCTTTGAAACCTGATATGCTTGTTTGGTGTGATCTCCAGATTGGAGCTATTGATTTTCTTCCTTTTTCATCAAAAAACATTTCCGGTGGCATCGACCATTGAACTTAGTTTAGACAGGCATCAATATATTCCTTTGGTATGCCCTACAGGGTGCATATGATCGACAACGACCTTTAAACTTAGTTGAGTTAGACATCAATATTTCTATTTGGCACACACTACATGGCACTTTTATGATTGGATCACTTTGAAACCTGGTATGTTTGTTTGGGGAGAACGCTAGATGAGAACTATTGATTTTCTTCCATTTCCGTAAAAAAAACATTTTCGTTGGCAGCGACCCTTGAACTTGGTTTAGTTAGACATCAAAATTTCCCTTTGGCACACCCTACAGGGCAAATTTATCATCAGCTCGCTTTGAAACCTGGTATGCTTGTTTGGCGATGACCTCAAGATGGGAACTATTGATTTTCTTCCTTTCCCTTCGAAAAACGTTACCGTTGGCAATGACCTTTGAACTTAGTTTAGTTGGGAATTAATATTTCCCTTTGGTACACTCTGTACAAGGCACATTTATGATTGATTGCTTTGAAACTTGGTATGCTTGTTTGAAGTGATCCCTAGATGGGAGTTATTGATTTTCATGCATTTCGTCAAAAAACATTTCCGTTGGCATCAACCTTTGAACTTAGTTTATAGTCAGGCATCAAAATATTCCATAAAGGGCCCATTTATGATCGGATCACTTTGAAATTTGGTATGCTTATTTGGGTTGACCTCTGAATGGGAGCTATCGATTTTCTTACATTTACGTCCAAAAAAGTTGCCGCTGGCAGTGACCTTTGATGAACTTCTTTCAGTTATGCATCAATATTGTAACGGTAAACCGGTGGTTCAGACCTAGCATGAATAACAGTTTATGGTTGTTATTCATAACCAGGACTATCTCACAGATCTACCAGTTACTAGATTAATAAAGAAAATTTTTATAACGCATAAGGATTGGGTTTAAATGACATGATACAGAATTTCCGTAAAATTTCAGAGGAATGGGATTAAGAAAAATTTGGAATGAGTCTGAACACATCAAGGGAGATAACTAAGGTAATAACACACAAGGCATGTATCCAGCAAATGACGAAAAAGGTCTATAAATTACTGATATAACTTGATATAAAATTATTACTTCAATATTAAAGGGTCAGTGGAATGGGAATTTCACTAAATCAAAACCAAACAGGCATCAGGATGACAGTCAACTCCAGAATATACTACATGTGCACTTTGTAAGTTATTCTGGCATTGAGTGCAAGGCTGATTATTATAGGACCTTCTTTTGCTTTCAACAATACCTCCAAAATCACCACAAATTGTCAGGATACCGACACCAGTAGACAATGTCTATACAATAAAAGTTAAGATCAATATTTAATTTAATGATTTATTGAATAAAGGAAACTGTTTTAGTTCCTGAATCACTATTTACAATAGTGGGTAATTTTTATATTCCCCTGTAATATTCACACCAGCCAATACACACTACACAGACAAGGACAGTACTTCACTCATGAAACAGAGGGATGGCCACATAAAAATGAACGTGATTAATATGAAGTGCTTAAATGAGCACGAAGCTTGAAATGCTTTGATTGGTGATGATTAGTAGAGATTGACTCCAAGATGAACCAATTAAAGGGTAACCTCCCAAAACTTCTACAGCCAAAACTTCTACAGTCTAAAACAACACATTTCAGGGTCCAAGGCATGATTAATATTGTGCATGTTACCTTAACTTGTGAATGGGATTGTCCAATTAAATAAAAACACAGTATGTGAAAAATGGGTTGTTTATTATTAATTTTATGATAAGGTGCATATAAACTAAAAGTTGTTTTGATTTTTAATACAAAATTAAATACAAGTAGTTCATAATAAATAGAAGTAGTTTTGTTTTTTGGCATATGTCATGATTACGTGCATATAATTAAATACAGGTAGTTCATAATAAATAGAAGTGGTTTTGATTTTTGACACAAAATTAAATAAGGATATAAGTAGTTTTGATTTTTGACATAAAATTAAATACATTTAGTTCCAAATAAATATAACAATGGAATTATAACAAAAGATATAACAGTTGATTTAGTACAAAAAAAATATTAGTTTGTTTTTAGGTTTAGGTAAAGGGCCAACCTCAACCTAATTTCAGAAGATGGCCTACAGCATCTAAAAATTCTAAGTTTGTCTTTTGTCCTCTATTTAAATGCTCCTTCAAACGACCTAAACGATTTTCCATTTCTGTGTAGACACGTTTTCTGCTTGGTGGGGCTGCACCAAAATCTAATTGTCCAATTTTTGCTCTGTCTGCATTTTCTACTTTTTTATGACTTCAATAAAATGGTAAATGTTGGGATTACAGTGAGGTAATGTCCTGTTCAGTCGGTTATGAAACCCTTCTAGATTGTTGTTAGTTCGTGGTCCAGTAGTGAGGTTATGATTCCACATGTAGATTGGGTACCTTGCATCATCGTCAACCTGGGTAGTCACTATGTAGTCATTGAAGTCTGTAGCTCTTGAGACCTCTGATGTAGAGCTCATGACATCAACCCAAGTGTCTTGTATAGTATTTTAGGGAAGGAGTGCTAGACCAGCAGCCCTACGGACCCATTTTTGTACCTCAATGTCCTCTTTGTATTGGACAGCTAGCCCAAGCTGTTGTGTCTTCCTCCAAAAGGCTTGACAGTAGTGGAAAAAACACCCTTTTATTTTGGCACTGGGGAATTCTCTCTCAACTGCACGTATCGCTGCAAGTTCAAAGTCAGTTTGTACACGGCTTGGAGTTAAAGAACAATTTAGTCTTTGTTGTATTTCCATCTTGAGCCGGCTGAAAAGTCTTTCATATGTTGTTGCCTGTCGATCTGGCAGCAGAGCAAATACAAGTGGATATGTGGTTGAATAAGTACGTGCATGTATAATGTAAACTTGATTCCAAAGATCAGGAGAAGATGTGAATGTTCCATCCATATATATGGTTTCAGCTGTCTGAAGTGACTCAAGCTGTTCAGTGGTGGAAAAAACCAGCATTTTGTCATCCTCACCATCTGTGAATAGAAGAAACTTCATTCGGGTTTTGTCTTGCTACCTCCTCGTTGTACATAGTGTGCATCTTTGTAGTTTCGTCTCTGGCTCTCTTTCTCACAGAACTCACGAATCTGACTCGGTTGCTGTCTTCTGGGC
The DNA here is from genome assembly GCA_031216915.1 of Pictodentalium vernedei. NCBI lineage: Eukaryota > Metazoa > Mollusca > Scaphopoda > Dentaliida > Dentaliidae > Pictodentalium > Pictodentalium vernedei. The sequence continues at coordinate 587,114,712 of CM062297.1, read as the reverse complement.
CATGTGAATGTTCAGTTACATTTTTAAAAATATCTCCCACAGTTGTGCAACGTCCTTTACATGTAGACAATGCACACTTCCAATGGATGCATGTCTTTCTAGCAACATTCTTGTTATACAAATATCCATCTAGGAGTACTTGGGAAGTTCCTTTCTGTGACATAATAATAATAATAACTCTTTGGCCAGCCGCTGATTTGTCGCGGTCCTCATAAGAGAAGGCCATCATTCCCCCTGCACCCCACCCCCTCTTCCCCTCCTCTCCTCCCAGCATTCAGATATAAACTGCTTAATAGTGTCCCTCACTTCCTCTTTTTCAATTTCTTCAATAAGCATTCCTACCCTCTCCCTCGTGTCCCCCTTCAGCCATCTATCCTTTGTTTCTTCACCCCACTTCTGCATTATTCTTCCAGTAAATTTTATTCTATGAGGTATATACTGTGGGCATTCCAAGAGAAAATGTTCCAGGGTCTCCACTACTCCAGAGTGGCACATTTGGCATCCCTTTTCCCCATCTCTCCCAATTTTTCCCCGAAGCTCCAGTGATCTTGATCTCAGTTTGAACAGCAGTGACCCTCCAAAGGTGCCATCTAGGTACTTCTCAAAAGCTGGCTTTTCTTTATATTGTAACCCCTGCAGTGATCTTTTCACGCTAACCCCTGCGCGCCAGTTTCGATTGCAATCTTCCATGACTCTCTCTTTGACAAACCTTTTGCCTTCTTTCATTCCTACTTCTATGTTTGTGACCTCTATAGAGTAATTGTCCATTAGTTCTCTCACATGTTTTGACCACCCCGTTTCTATATTAGAATTCCAAATGGTATCGAGCATCAATTTGCACCACCGGTTGTCAGGCAGGTTTCTCAAGTAGTTAAAGTAACACAGTTTTCCCAAATCTACCCTGTCCTTGATTTTCATCCACCCAAGCTCCCCCCTTACTGCTTCCAAAGCTGCAGCATTACTCGACCCTGTTATCCATCTGCCGGCATCATTTTGAGTATTTTCCAACTTCTTAGTAACGGTTTGGTTTAATGGAATCACGTCCGTGCCACACGTTATACTTGGTAAACCCACCCTCTCCCACAGTGTTTTCCCCACAAAGACCTTGTTGAAACTATTTTTCCCTAAAAGTTTTAGTTGGTTCAGAATTCTTTTCCCCTTCAGAATCAGTTTGGCTGAGTAATTTCTGTACACCCCTCTTCCCGTTATATTTATGCTTACCCCTAGATACTCATACTCTCCCGTTTCTCCTACAGTGATTTGTTTGCTTTCCCCTTCGGGGATTGAGAACTCCCCCACTCTCCATCTCTTCGTCATATCTACCTTGCGTCCAACGGGTATTACCTTGCTTTTATTTTCATTTAGCATAACAAACTCTACTTTTCTCAAACCAGCCATTCTGATATTTTTGATGACATGAAATGAAGAGATACTTCATTATATACCATTTTTTAAATCTATCACAATTATATTCACAGACTAAAATTCACTTTATTTAATATTATTTTGTGATTTGTTGTTACTAAATACACATACAACTCATCAAATTTTATTATTAAGATGAGCAGTTATTTTAGGTGATCTTCTAATCACTGTTTGGTTTGTTCCATTGCAAAAAGAGGTGTGAACAATTAACTGATCAATCACAGTGTAGAAGTTTTGGGTTGTAGAAGTTTTGGCTGTAGAAGTTTTGGGAGATAACCAATTAAAGAAGTTTCATCTTCAGGACGATCTCTACCAATCCCTGTAGTCCCTGACTACTTTTTGTTACCTGGTCAAGCCTCGAACTTGACGCCTGCAGATCTATACATAGCAACACACACACATAGCTATGATAGTCTGTATTAGATATTTTCTAAGACAAAATCAAGCCTCGAACTTGATACTACCAGACCGAGTCAAGTCTCCAACTTAACACTTTACATTAGCAGAATATGCAATAGACCAACAAAAGGTCTAAACTACTGCTAAGTAACGTATTTACTCTATGTATTGGGACACTATGATTTGGGACACACATTTTTTTCAGAAAACTATATTTTTTTTAGGCTCCAAAGATTGAGACATTCAGGAGATTTGTTTCCAGTTGGCCCGTCGCTAGTAGCAGATGACAGTCATAAAAAAAATTCTTGAGTAACTAAAAGTTTTCATTTTTTGCTTCGAAAACATAGGTTATGATCCCTCATTGGAACGCGTGCAATGCGCTCATTCCAATGAGGGATCATAAGCTATGTTTTGGAAGCAAAAAATGAAAATATAAAAAAAAATTGGACAGCGATTTTCGTATATAGTGATGGAAAATGAATCACACACAACTTTATTCAGCATCAAATCAAGACCAGGCTGTGTTCTTTCCCCATTTTCTAACAATTGGGACACCTGTGAAAATAATTATTTTTAGCTGTCCCAATACATAGAGTAAATACGGTAACAATTTGTAATTTATTACAAATTATTATCCGAAAATATAAAATTCTCACATAGTCCATCAATGCACTGTGCCATGGCAGAAAGATCTGTAAAAGGGATCTTTCCATCATGAAGCAGCACCTTGAACAACCATGTGCTGAATCACTATACCAGACATTTAGTTTTTACCATGAAAGAAATTGGCTTCTTCCCATAACCAGATCTACCATTTTTATTATTTTGCACAGACTGACCTACAGTACACATACCCTGCATTACCACAGCCTGAGGTGCAACACACCGCTGGAAGGAGCCCCACAAGGGATCCTTTCAACATGGTGCCGCACATCAAACTGAAGTAAGATATAATTTGCAGAATAGTGTATATGATTCCTACCTAACTTGAACAAGCAAAGTTAATTTATATTATAACTTAAATTTTACACTACACCTTGGCCATAATTGGCTTACCTTTTAATAGCGCTATATTTTTTAAAGGAACATTCTAATAGTTAGAAATTGTGAATTTTTCCAAAGAATTACACTACCTGCTTTACTATGGCCTGAGGTACAACACACTGCTGGACAGTGCCCCTAGGGATCTCCCCAGCCACCCGTTATACATCAAACCAGAGTATGAAAAGAAGATAGCAGGACAGTGTATTGTAGCTACCTATAAAAGGGGTAATTGACAATCACGCTCACTTTCTTATGGCAAGCGACAGTATCCAAGCATATATTGTTTTATTATAAATTATTTTTCACTGGCATATTGTGACAAAATTTAATTTAAATCCTTAAGATTTAATTATCTCCACACTCGTACACTCTATTGCAATTGAAGGCTTTATGTATTTTTATTTGATTGTTTTTTACCATACGCATGTATGAGTTTTAAATTTGGCTGGGGTAGCGATGCTATTATGAGGAACCCTGTCTCACCAAGCCTAACATGTCAAATATATCCTTACAATAGGCATAAGTAATCTAGTCAGGTCTATTGCTATTTTAATAATAACAGAAATATATCTGACATGTATTACCTGATCAGCAAAGGTGCCTCGGCTAGGACTTAATATTAGTATAATAACGGAAGTGGCAATTAATAGGATAATTAATAAGCTAATATTTATATTTTGTTTACAACCATTCTGATTAACAGGAACACTGTCTACTTAAGATATGTGTTCCAATAAATTCTACACTTGACTGTGGATAAATGACAAAACAAAATGGGGTGGGCTTACAGGCAAGAAATTGTAAATTTTTCTCTACACGTATTATTTTTGTATGATTTATCTTAGAGTTTGAAATATAGTTTTACTTGAACACTGGCTGCGTTAGCTATGTACTCCCCAACTTCCCAAAACTTTCCCTACAATAAATTAACTATGGTTGACCCTTATTCTCCAATAAATTCTACTAAAACAATAAAAAATTCTGCAAGGGACTTATGACTGATAAACTTTTCTGCTGATAACTAAATAAAATCTGCTGCTTGGCACCGAAATAAATAAAATCAGCCAAAATGTAAATAAACAGAAATGATAATATTGAGCCTCTGCCCCCATGGGTTTGGCTCCCATTATCCTGCCTATCTGGGGCCAAATAAAATAAATTTGTTATGTCTGCCACTTAGACTGCATAATCCAAATAAAATGAATTTAATATAAAAAATAAAAGTGGTTTTACACTTACAAATTAACAAAAAAACACTCCTCCTACGCTTTCCTTCCCAGAATGAATTGCCAGCCTGGCTTGCAGAATGACTTCTGCTTTTATAGTGTCAAAGTACGCCAGATCACGTGATGTCTGCCAAATGTCCGCAAGAATTTACACCACATTCCTGCATACTTTGGCAGAACCATGCGTCAGACAAAACGTCAACACCACAAAAGACGCCTGAGTAGGGCAAATATCAACACTGGTATAACCCAGCGAAAGATATTTTTCCAACTCAGACACATTAGAAATGATTAAACTTATAAAATATGACCTCATTGGCCTGATGAGGGTCTTTGTTTAGAACAATAACACAAAGCCTATTTTTAGTAAAAATTTCCCATGAGACTTTGCAAAACATGACAGCTCTGTATCGGAGAGGTGTGCTTTTAAGTTAAAAAATAAATGATAAAATACAAGCTTAAATGGATATTTTTATAAGATTCAACTTTGCGAAAAGTACATATGGGTTAAACAAATTAATGTGACACAGTGACAGAGGTATACATTCAGTATTTAAAATTTTTGTAACTACGGCGAATTCCTAATTACCTCAATGATGCGTCCAACCAAAGTAAATTATGCCTAAATACCAGAAAGTTAACATGGACTTTACTACGATTTGTGTTATACCTGTTACAGCTGAGGACACATAAAAACACAAATGTATACAACTGCTGACAGTCTCGACTGTCACACTATTTCCCTTTTGGCACACCATGCTGGGCACATTTTTTATCAGATCGCTTTGAAACTTGGTATGCTTGTTTGGGGTGACCTCTAGATGGGTGCTGTCGATGTTCTTCCATTTCAGTCAAAAGTTGTTACCGTTGGCATCGACCTTTGAACTCAGTTTAGTTAGGCATCAATATTTCCCTTTGGCACACCCTGCAGGGCACATTTATGTTTGGATAGCTTAGAAACCTGGTAAGCTTGTTAGCGATGACCTCTAGAGAGGAGCTATTAATTTTCTTTCAATTCCGTCAGAAAACTTTGCTGTTGGCAGTGACCTTTGAACTTAGTTTAGCCAGGCATCAGTATATTCCTTTGGCACGCCCTTCCAGGCACAATTATGATCGGATCGCTTGTAAACTTGGTTTATTTGTTTGTGGTGACCTCTAGATGGGAGCTATCGATTTTCTTCCATTTCCGTCAAAAAGCGTTGCCATTGAAACAACCTTCAAAGAACTTCGTGCAGTTATGCATCAATATTTTCTTTTGGAACACCTTGCCGGGCACATACATGATCAGATCGCTTTGAAACTTGGTATGCATGTTTGGAGTGAGGTCTAGATGGCAGCTATAGATTTCCTTCCATTTCAGTCAAAAAAGTTTCTGTTGGCAACGACCTTTGAACTTACTTTAGTTAGGCATAAATATTACCCTTTGGATCACCCTACAGGGAACATGTATCTTCGGATCACTTTGAAACCTGGTATCTTTGTTTTGGGTGATCTCTAGATGGGAGCTATTGAATTTTCTTCCATTTTTCATCCAAAAACCGTTTTCGTTGGCATCAACCTTTGAACTTTGTTTAAGCAGGCATCAATTCCTTTGGCATGCCTTACAGGGCACATTTTTGATTGGATCACTTTGAAACTTGGTATGGTTGTTTGGGTTGACCTCTAGATGGGAGCTATCAATTTTATTACATTTCCGCCAAAAAAGTTGCCATTGGCAACAACCTTTGAGGAACTTGGTGCAGTTATGCATCACCCTGTAGGGCACATTTATGATCAGATCCCATTTGAGACTTTGTATTCTTGTTTGCGATGACCTCTAGATGGGAGCTATCATTTTTCTTCCATTTCTGTAAACAATTCTTGCCGTTGGCTTCGACCTTTGAACTTAGTTCAGTTAGGCATCAATATTTCCCTTTAGCACAACCTGCAGGGCACAATTATGGCCGTATCGCTTTGAAACCTGGTATGCATGTTTGTGGTGACCTCTAGATAGGAGCTATTGATTTTCTTCCATTTTCATCAAAAACGACTTTGGCAGTGACCTTTGAACTTAGTTTAGTTAGGCATCAATATTTCCCTTTGGCACACCATATGGGGCACATTTATGATCAAATCACTTTGAAACCTGGTATGCTTGTTAGGGGTGACCTCTAGTTGGGAGTTATTGATTAGCTATTGATTCCGTTGACATCGACCTTTGAACTTAGTTTAATCAGGCATCAATATATTCCTTTGGCATGCCTCACAGGGCACATTTATGATCAGATTGCTTTGAAACTTGGTATGGTTGTTTGGGTTGACCTCTAGATGGGAGCTATCAATTTTCTTACATTTCTGTTAAGTAAGTTGAGCTATTGGGATGGGTTGTGATTCGTATGTACGTCCATCCGTCTTTCTGTCCATCCATCCACAATTCCTTTAGTACACCCTACAGGCCGCAGGTCTCATCCAATCAGTTCCAAATTTCATAAGTGGCTTTGGGGCAATGTCTAGATGGGAGCTATCAAATTTTTCTGAATTTTGTTGAAAAACATGGCCGTCAGTGGCCATCTTAGATTTGGCATATGAATTGTCAACATTTCCATTTGCACACCCTGCAGGCTGCATCTCTCACCTGTTCTTTTTCAAATTTCATATGTAGCTTTGGTGTTATGTTTAGTTGGGAGCTATCAAATTTTTCTGAATTTTGTTGAAAAACATGACTGCCAGCAGCCATCTTTAATTTTGGATATAAATTGTCCAACAATTCCTTTAGCACACCCTACAGGCCACAGCTCTTACCCGATCAGTCCCAAATTTCATGTCACTTTGGGACAATGTCTAGATGGGAGCTATCAGATTTTTCCGAATTTCATTGAAAAACATGGCCGCCAGCAGCCCTCTCAGATTTGGCATATAAATTGTCAACATTTCCATTGACACGCTCTACAGGTCGCATCTCTCACCCAATCTTTTTCCAATTTCATATGTAGCTTTGGTGTGATGTCTAGCTGGGATCTATCAAATTTTACTGAATTTCGCTGAAAAACATGGCCGTCAGCGGTCATCTTAGATTTGAGATATAAATTGTCAACATTTCCATTTGCACACCCTACAGGCTGCATCTCTCATCCAATCTTTTTTCAAATTTCATATATAGCTTTGGTGTGATATCTAGATGGGAGCTATCAAATTTTTCTGAATTTTGTTGAAAAACATGGCTGCCAGCAGCCATCTTGGATTTGGATATAAAGTGTCCAACAATTTCTTTAGCACACCCTACAGGCCACAGCTCTCACCCAATCAGACCCAAATTTCATCTGTTGCTTTATGTCGCTTATCTAGATTGGTGCTATCAAATTTTGCAGAATGTAGTTGAAAATCATGGCCACCAGCAGCCATCTTAGATTTGGCATATTTATTAGCTCACCGAAGGGAGCTTAACTTATCACTTGCCGTCCGTCGTCGTCATCGTGAACTTTACATTATCGACTTCTCCTGCCAAACTACTGGACCAAATTGAACCAAATTTGGTGTGCATGTTCCTTATCATATATCTGTTCAAGTTTGTACAAATAAACTTTCCGCGTCCACAGGGGGCACCACAAGGGGCATTACTCTGATAGCACCCCAAACATTTTTTTTTTAAATTAAGAACCATCATTTAGAATCTTTTGATATTTGGTATATAACATCTCTATTGGGGTTAGATTCCAGTTTGTTCAAATCGAGTCCCTGGGTTAATAATTGGGCTCCCTGTAGGAGCCCGAATTTTAACTTAGTGAAATATGAGGAAATTTCTTTAAAAATCTTCTTCAGATCCACCAGTCAGAATGCTTTCATATTTGGTATACAACATCTATAGAGGGGTCAGATTCAAGTTTGTACAAATCAGGTCCCTGAGTGAGTATTTGGGCTCTCTATTGGAGCCCAAAGTTTAACTTCATGCAATTTGAGGAAATTTCTTTAAAAATCATCTTCTTCAGATTCACCAGTCAGAATCCTTTCATATTTGGTATACAACATCTATAGGGGGTCAGATTCAAGTTTGTACAAATCGGGTCCCTGAGTTAGTATTTGGGATCTCTATTGAAGCCCAAAGTTTAACTTCGTACAATTTGAGGAAATTTCTTTAAAAATCTTCTTCTTAAGCTCCACCAGTCAGAATCCTTTCATGTTTGGTATACAACATCTATAGGGGGTCAGAATCAAGTTTGTTCAAATCGAGTCCCTGGGTTTCTAAAAATCTTCTTCAGATCCACCAGTCAGAATGCATTCATATTTGGTATACAACATCTTGAGGTGGGTCAGTTTCAGGTTTGTTCAAATTGCTTACCTGGGTAAATTTTTGGGCTCCCTATGGGAGCACGAATATCAACTTAGTGCAGTATAGGGAATTTTTTTTTTAAATCCTCTTCTTTAGACCCTGTAGTCAGAATGTTTTCATATTTGGTATACAACATCTCTAGGACGGTCCGATTCAAGTTTGTTCAAGTCTGGTCTATGGGTTGATATTTGGCTTCCTATGGGAGCCCGAATTTTAACTTAGTGCAATATGAGGAAATTTCTTTTAAAAGTCTTATTCTTCAGATCCACCAATCAGAATCCTTTCATATTTGGTATACAACATCTCTAGGTGGGTCAGATTCAAATTTGTTCAAATCGGGGCTCTGGGTTAATATTTTGGCTCCCTATTTGAGCCCAAAGTTTAACTTAATGCAATGTGAGGACATTTCTTTAAAAACCTCCTTGTTCAGATCCACCAGTCAGAATTCTTTCATATTTGTCCCCCGAAAAAATTTTCAGGAGACTATAGAAATCAGCGGTGTCTGTCCGTCCGTCCACCTGTCTGTCCATCCGTCCGTCTGTGCATCCGTCCCACTTTGGTGTCCCCATGATAACTCCAGTTTGGATCATTTGATTGGAACCAATTTTGGTATGTGACCTTCTTAGCCCAAACACAGGTCAAGTTCGAATATGGGTTCGGCCAGATTATTTTTATTAGAGTTATACCCCTTTTTCGACTTAGAAATTTCAAGATTTGCGGTGTCCGGATGATAACTCCAGTCAGGATTATTTGATCGGAAAGAATTTTGGTATATACTTTCTGGGGTAATGATACAGGTCAAGTTCGAATATGGGTTCGAACCGATCATTTTTACTAGAGTTATGCCCCTTTTTTGACTTGTTTTTTCGGGGGACATGTGGCCGAGCGGCCTTTTATGGGTATATACATTTGTTACATCTCAAGAGGGATCAGATTCAAGTTTGTTCAATTTGAGTCCCTGGCTATTACTTGGGCTCTCTATGGGCAGGGTTGGGGGGGGGGGCTCTCTATGGGTTAGGTTCAGGTTTGTTCAGATCCATTTCCATAAAATTTGCTTTTACATGGCTTCATTCCTTTGTAGTGTTGATGAACCATGTCTAACGGAATGTGACCCCAAACAATTCTTTGAACCACTTTGGCCGGTGAGCGATTAAGGCCCCCTTGGGGCCTCTTGTTTATTTATTATTTATTTGTGTTTACGGTCACAGACTTATGCACAATGGCTAATCATGACCATGACAGTTTTGCGGGTGGAGGAAGCCGGAGTACCCAGAGAGAACCACCAAGCAACGACGAGCAACTGTCAGCTCCTCAACATTGATTTGGCAAATTTTTCTGAATTTTGTTTAAAAACGTGGCCACCAGTGGCCATCTTGGATTTGGCATATAAATTATCAACAATCCAATTAGCACACTCTACAGGCCACATTCCTCACTCTATCTTTTTTTTAATTTCATATGTAGTTTTGGTGTGATGTCCAGATGTGAGTTATCAAACTTTTCTGCATTCCATTGAAAAAAGATGGCCACCACCAGCCATCTTGGATTTGACATATAAATTGCCAACAATTCCATTAGTACACCCGACAGGCCCCATCCCTCACTCGATTTTTTCAGATTTCATGTGTAGCTTTGGTGTGATGTCTTTTCTGTAGAAACTTGAGTGAATGACATTACTGAATCTTTCTAGTCTATTCAGTTCAGTCCCTTCTTTGACAAGTTGAGCTGCAGTGTCATTGACACTTTCATTTTCTTCCATTTCCATCAGGCGTTCGCAAAGACCTTTGAACTTAGTTTTGTCAGACATCAATATATTCCTTTGACACGCTGGACAGGGCACATTTATGATCGGATCACTTTGAAACCTGGTATGCTTGTTTGAGGTGAAATCTAGATGGGAGCTATAAATTTTCTTCCGTTTCTGTCAAAAAATGTTGCTGTTGGCAACCTGTATTGAACTTAGTTTAGTTAGGCATCAATATTTCAATTTGGCACACCCTACAGGGCACATTTATGATCGGATCACTTTGAAACCTGGTATGCTTATTTGGGGTAATCTCTAGATGGGAGCTACATATTTTCTTCCATCCGTCAATAAAACTTTGCTGTTGGCAACAACTTTTGAACTTCGTTTAGTCAGGCATCAATATATTGCTCTGGCACACCCTGCAGGGCAAATTTATGGTCGTGACCACTAGATGGGAATTATTGATTTTCTTCCATTTCCATCCAGAAAAGTTGCCGTTGACAATGACCTTTCATGAACTTAGTGCAGTTATGCTTCAATATTTCCTTTTGGCACATCCTGCAGGACACATTTATGATCGGAATGCTTTGAAACTTGGTATGCTTATTTGGGGGTGACCTCTGGATGAGAGCTATCGATTTTCTTCCATTTCCTTCAAAAAACATTGCTGTTGGCAACGACCTTTGAGCTTAGTTTAGTTTGGCATCAATATTTCCCTTTGGCACACCCTACAGGGCATATTTAACCGGTAGAGTGCTAAATTATTTTTGGCCTTCAAAATTTGTTCACATATATTTGCCTTGTTACAATTTATGGGAGAGTGCCTTGTAGGCACTCTCCCATAAATTGTAACAAGACAAGTCCTTACAGACTAAATAATATCACTTCAAGATAATACGGAGCACATCCTCTGAGTATGAAGCCTTCAAGTTGTAGTACCTTCACCTCAGAATAAAGCCCAAATATGGGCTTCTAGCACTTTACCAGTTAATATGATCAGATTGCTTTGAAACCTGATATGCTTCTTTGGGGTGACGTCTAGATAAGAACTATCAATTTTTAGTCAAGTATGAGCTATTGGGATGGGTTATGATCCGTCATCCATCGGCACATACATCTGTCTGTCCACAATTCCTTTTGCACACCCTACAGGCCACAGCTCTCACCTGATCATACGTGACTCAGGGGCAATGTCTAGATGGGAGCTATTTGATTTTTAGTCGAGTTCTGACGAAGCCAAACTCGACTTATAGTTTGGTGAATGGAGGGCAGTTGGGCATGCAGGTGGGCGTCAACAATTGGTTTCCGGATGATAACTTGATAATGGTTCGACCCATGTACATGAAACTTCATAGGTAGGTTGGCATCGGTGAGAGGAAGAACCCTATTTATTTTGGACTTCTTTGGTCAAAGGTCAAGGTCAAAGTGACCTTGAACATAGTAAATTGTAAACAATTGGTTTCTGGATGATAACTTGACTATGGTTCAACCCTCATTCATGAAACTTCAAATGTAGGTTGGCCTTCATGAGAGGAAGAACTCTATTTATTTTGGACTCACCAGGTCAAAGGTAAAGATCACAGTGACCCTGAACATAGTAAATGAAAACAATTGGTTTCCGGATGATAACTTGATAATGGTTCTGCCCACGTTCATGAAACTTCACAGGTAGGTTGGCTTCAGTGAGAGGAAGAATCCTATTTATTTTGGACTCGCTAGGTGAAAGGTCAAGGTCACAATGACCTTCAACATAGTAAATCATAAACAATTGGTTTCCGGATGATAACTTGATAACGGTGTAACCCACATTCAGGAAACTTCATATGTATGTTGGCCTAGGTGAGTGGAAGACCCCTATTTATTTTGGACTCCCTAGGTCAAAGGTCAAGGTCACAGTGACCTTGAACATAATAAATCATAAACAATTGATTTCCAGATGATAATTTGACAATGGTTCCACCCATGTTCATGAAACTTCATAGGTAGGTTGGCATTGGTGCAAGAAAGAGCAGGTTTTTTCTTGTGCATAAATTATGCAAATTGTCCTTACTTCTCGGGTAATATTTTTGTCCGTATTATGTTGTGTATTGTTACCACCTGTATCTCAGAGATGCTTTGACGCTTCTGTTTAAAATTTTCAGATTTGATGGGGCATTAGGAAAAATCGATGCACGCCAATTTTTTTCAAAAAAAGATTCAAGATGTCCGACTGGCGGCCATTTTTGTTGGAAATTACATGTAATTTGTTATACTCTCAGAACTTCTGAACGACATTTCCGATTTCAATAATTTTTGGTATGGAGGTCTAGCAGCATAAGACAAATATCATATCATACGGGGGTTTTTTCACGTGCATAAATTATGCAAATTAGCCTTACTTAACCTATTTTCTCGGGTAATAGTTTTGTGCGTATTATGTTGTGTACTGTTACCACCTGTATCTCAGAGATGCTTTCATTTCAAATTTCCAGATTTGAAGGGAAGGAACATAAGATAACATATTATACAGGTTTATTTTCTTGTGCATAAATTATGCAAGTTAGCCTTACTATTTGGATGCTTCCAGTAAAACCACAGAAATATGGGTAATATTGGGACTAGTTTGTTGAGTTGTTCCTTTGATATCCATATTTGTTTGGGTTTTATTGAGGAAATATCAATATATTTCACAGTAATCCACCTACTGTGGAGGACAATTGTCTGATCGCTGGCGATCGGCGTTGCACTTATCGGGTTGTTTTGAAACTTGGTATGCTTATTCAAGGTGACCAAGATAGAAACTACTGATTTTCTTTTCTTTTCCATCAAAAACTGTTGCAGTAAGCAACAACCTTTGAATTTAGTGCATTTATGCATCAACATTCTTTTTTGACATGGCCTACAGGGTGCATTTATCATAGGTTTGTTTTTCAACTTGGTGTGCTTATTAAGCAAGACCTCTAGATAAGAGCTATTCATTAGCATTCATTTCTGTGAAAAAAAATTGCCATTTACAATGACCTATAAACTGAATGCATTTGTGCATCTTCATTCGAACCAATAAGATGAACGTATATTTGGTATCGACTGTCATGGCTCATGTAAAGTTTGACGTATAAATCAACTCGGTTCGACCAATGTTTCAAAGCTCGAGCCGACGTGCTACACGTCTCATACCGACATACCGCACATCCAAAGTTTGTTTGTGGTTTATACGTTACGCATCCGACGAAATGTGCGTACGGTACATAAAATTCAGCAACTGCACACACGATTTTGACGTCATTTTTTTTGTCAACGACGTACAAAGAAATCTTGAATGTTGCATAGTTTGAATGCTTTGTTTTTAGTTTCCTGCTTTAAACTGAACGAGACAGAGATGAACGACACCAAGTACATAGAATGGTGACAATATTTTCATTATTTATTGTATTTGACTCTTGATTTCTTTTTTTTATGCTTATAGCTTCCTTGATTATGACTGAATGAAGTCAGTCAAAGGATTTTACCACAAAACTATTTTTTTCTTGATCTGTTCATTTTGTGAATGCAACACATTTGCACTTGTGGATTGACATTTTGCTGATATTGCCAAATCAAGACCAGATCAAATTAAATGAATGACATTAAAACTGTCCATCTTGCGAAGTTTAATGCTGTGGGCAAAATTGCAGACAGAGTCGACGGTTGAAATTCTCTTGCCCTCTTTTGTCAGGACAGATTTGTATGTTAAATTCCCTTGAAATGCTGGGATTGTAGGTGGGCAACAGGTGTGGGAGAAACCTTTCCTTTGTGAGAGCAAATGCCATGATTTTCCCTTCTCATGGCATCAATACTGCAGTAAAGTATACAGTGTTTTATAAACCTGGCGTTTTTCCCTAATTTTAATACCCAACCCCTCCCCCTCCCTCCCTAGTGCCATTGCATTCTCTCCTACGGATGCAACCCATAGTCAATAAAATATCTGTCAATAAAATCACACAAACATAGAGGCCATGGGAACAAGCGCGATGTGTCAATCTGAACCTTCTGCGAGATATTTACCCGGTACTGACGGCTATTTTTACTCTGCACCAGTATCTAACAGAAGCACAAAGAAGCATGTGTACAGACACACACAAACACGCATGAATGCAAGAAAACACATACACACACACATAAATAAACCCTGTCACACACACACACACACACACAAATACACAGCGTCAAGGCCATGCAAGAGAATGATAGCTAAGAACTCGTGGTATGTGTGTGTTGTGGGGGGGGGGGGGGGGGGGGGGGCTGGGGGGATAGTCTCTGAGTGGAAAAAATCATGGGGGCAACTTTACTGGTGGGAAAATCTTGGTGGGAAGTCTCCAGGGGTACTCTCCGGGAGGAGCCTCTGGGCAAAGTTGCAGGGGGTGGGGACGACTCTCTATATTTTACTGTGGGTACTCTCCCCGAGTGCTTCTCTCCTGGGGGTACTCATTTAATGACTAAAAACAAATACATGTAGTGTATTGCTTTGAAAATATTGATGTCACTGGACACTACACTTTGGGTGGTGTCCAGTACCATACGCACTTGCGTGGGTCAAAACGAATACATGCAAAACAAAAGTTGACATCTTCTGACAAAAATGTGGTGAGCTGTAACAAAAGTGGATAGAGTAACAAAAGTCGGTGCAACAAGAAGCACCGATTTTTGTTACATGTGCGATCTTTTTTATTTCTGAAACAAAAGTTGTGAGCTGTTTTTGTAACAAAAGTGGGCAATTTTGTAACAAAATTGGTGACCTGTAGCAAGTGGGCGATTTTGATAACAAAGGTGGTGACCTGTAACAAAAGTGGTTAGAGTAACAAAAGTCGGTGCCACACCTGTTTACCAGAAACGTCTGGATTTATTTTGTTTGACATAACTATTACTTACCAGTTTTCATATTTGTAGTTTGTCAAAATTGAAAGATGAACTTCCATAAGCATTCTTTGGTCAGAAGACCAGATGTATGGCATGACTGATATCATCATCAATAATGAAATTCTAAAGAGTTAACTCTTCAGATCTTCTTGAACACACAAAACACCAAATATTATCGTCCTGTTTAGAAAGAAATGTGTAATAGAAACAACCAGTTTCCTTTTTCAGTTACCATCCATCTTATAAGTACTTACGCAAAAGTGAAATGAATATGGAAAATTGCATGATTTTTTCCCGTCCTTTTTTTTCGACAAATATTTTTAAGAATAACATTCTTCTCGTTGTACATGCTTACAACAGCAATATTTACGAGCGGTATGCATATATGCACATTCTCTGACATAATCGACACGTAAATATGCCACTAAAAAGAAGTGCTGCGGAACATCCAGTGTGAATCAAACATGCACCGACATCGTACCACAGACGAACCATGCCCAGTCCGCACGTCGCGTCTGTGGTGCGACGTATTAACTGGGCCTAATCGCTCTCCATCCAGCGTCCAACATCTGTCGTCCGTCAACATTATGTTTTGGACTTCTCCAAAACCACTGGGCCAGTTCAAGTGATAATTTGTGTGAGTGATCGTCCCGAAGGGCCATTGCATTTTTGTTCAAATCAACATGCTTTGCCCCATAGGGATGGGGTGGGGAAAATGCTCCAAAATTTTTTTGAAATCTTATGAATCAGTGGGTACATTGACTTGATATTTGGTATGGACCTTCCTATTGAGGTGTAGAATCAAGTTTGTTCAAAGTTCGTGGAGCAATATTTGCCTTTGTAATGGGAGGGGCAAGATTTTTGGCACCACGCAAAATTTATATTTTTTGAAACTGATGGTCCGATTTGAACCAAATTTGGTATGTTGTATTATTGGGTCATAAGTACTTGACTCATGCAAAAAAAAATTTCCCCACTGCCCATGGGAATTTCAGGAGCTAAAAATAGGAATATTTTCAAACGCCATATTTCCTAAACCACACAGAACAGAGAACTGTTATTTGGTATGAACCATCCTTTGGACCAGTAGAATTGAATGGTGAAAAAACTGCCATCGGTTTTTGTTAGGGTGTTCTATAGGGGGGCATCAAAAAAATGCTGAGTCAGCATATTTCCAAAAATTTTAAAAATGTTTCTTCAGAACCAATGATCAGAATCTAGTGATATTTGGTTTCCAGCATCCATAGGGCAGGTGGAGTGATTGCTTGTTTTGGCTCAATACAGGAACCCAAATTTTTAAATAAGGCAATATGAGGAATAGTCTTTAAAAAGTCTTCAAAACCACTCCTCAGAATCTTTTAATGTTTAGTATACATCATTGTTATGAGGGTCAGATTCAAGATTGTTTAAATGAAGTCCCTCGGTTAATATTTGGGCTTCTGATGGAAGTCCAAATTTTAACTTCGTGGAATATGAGGAAATTTCTTTAAAAATCTTCTTCAAATCCACCAGTCAGAATCCTTTCATATTTGGTATACAACATCTGCAGAGGGGTCAGATTCAAGTTTGTTCAAATCTAGTGCGTAGGTTAATATTTGGGCTCCCTATTGTAGCCTGAATTTTAACTTAGGCCTAAAAAAATTATACGTTTGTTTCCGCTAACCTGACCGACCCTATTTCAAACCGCTGAGTCCAAGCATTTTATTGAAATCGTAAAAAAAGTGGAAAAAAACTATGGCATTTTTGCCACTTACTAAATCGCGCCACACATATTGATCATTAAAAAATTAAGATTTTATAAAAAAGAAACCCTATTTTATATAAAAGCCTATCGAGCCATGGAACAATATAATATTCAGCTGTCCTCCTATTCTGAATTGAACGTTCGCATGCCTCACTTTATCACGACACAAAAGAAGTGTTAAAATTAGTACACCTCAGCACTTAAAATAAATTGCCTTTTTAAGCGATTGTGGTAATTGAGTGGTTAAGTAACATCATATTTGTCTTGGCTAAGAAAGCACAAATGACTTGCTTTTGTTTATTTGAAGACAATAAAGTTCCCTGCTTTGGTCTTGTATGAAACACTTTTGAGTTTCATTGAGCACACCATTTTGAAGGCATGATGCTATAAGTACAAGTGTAAATTTACAGGGAACCCCTTGGTATTTCACAAGGAAAATTTCCAGGTTTTAAATAGCAGGCATGCCATTGGTCGAAATGTATAATGTGATTAACTATGCATGCTTACTTGAATACAGTCCATGTGTTTGTTTCAAATTAGATGTAAACAATATTCAATCACTTGCGTAATAATGGTCACTGTTGAGACAAAACACTTGAACAGTTGATGAAGAAAAGTAATACATAAACGTTTCATGGTCTGCCAGGGCAGACGGGATGTAAAAAGGGAAAAGACCCAACTTTAAACCAACATTAATAATCCACACTAGTGAAGTAAAATCACTTCTTGTAAACCATGACATTAATTTAAAGCAAGTTGAAATTTATATACCGCCTCACCAGGATAAAACCAACTTTTTCAGGTACCGAATATGATTTTATTCGCCAGTATCAGTGATGGTATTGACAATTTTACCGATTATAGTCGGTATATTGTAAAACCGCACAGCACTACACAGAGGCCTATTTTATGTTGAAAAAGTTATAAACTGAGTTAAGGAAACTGCATTCTGGAAAAAAAAAAATAAATAAAAATAAAAAGTTTTTCCCACCTACCGACCCTATTTTTTTTCATCCCGTTAGCAGAAACAAACATATCTTTTTAGGCCTTAATGCAGTATGAGGAAATTTCTTTAAAAATCTTTTTCTTCAGATCAACCAGTCAGAATGCTTTCATATTTATTTATATATATATATATTGGGGTTTAATAACACTTTCAACAGAAAGGGTCACCTTGTGTTGGCCAGTTTTATGGGTGTAGGAAGCCGGAGTACCCAACGAGAACCACCAAGCAATGGCAAGCAACTGTCACACTCCCCAACGTACTAACTCCACACATGCAGGGTTAGCATTGGTTGAAGAGAAGTGCACCATCGGCGTGCAGTATGCCTTAGTACACCACACCAACGTGCAGCAACATGTGCAATGGGGATTAAGAGTCTGGCCCAAGGACACAATGTGGTTGCCCCAGGTGGGATTCGAACCGAGGACCTCATGGCTTGCAGCCTGCATCTCTGCCTAATGAGAACCCGAATTTTAATTTGGTGCAATATGAGGGAATTTCTTCAAAAATCTTCTTCAGATTCACCAGTCAGAATGCTTTCATATTTTCATATATGATGTACAACTTCTTTTGGTGGTGGTGGGGGGAGGGGGGGGGGGGGGGCAGATTCAAATTTGTTCAGAATGGGTCTCTTGGTTGCATATTTGATATTCAGCATCTCTGTGAGGAATAATCTTTAAAACTCTTCTCCAGAAACACCAGTCAGAATCATTTACAGGGGTTGGATTCAATTTGTTCAAATCATGTCCGTCGTTTGATAATTGGGCTCTCAAAGGGAGACAGAATTTTAACTTAGTGCAATATGAGGGATAATCTTTGAAAATCCTCTTTTTTCAGATCCACCAGTCAGAATCTTTTGATATTTCGTATACATCATCCTTAGGGAGGTTAGATCTAAGTTTGTTCAAATCAAGTCTTTGGGTTTATATTTGGGCTCCTCATTGGAGCTCGAATTTTAACTTAGTCCAATATGAGGAATAATCTTTAAAAATCTGCTTCTTGAGATACAATCAGAATCTTTTGATAATTGGTATACAGCAACCTTAGAGGGTTCAGATTTAGTTTGTTCAAATAAAGTCCCTGGGTTGATATTTGTGTTCCCCATGAGGGGGAGGCAAATTTTAACATGGTGCAAAATTGGTAATATTCTCAAAATCTTTTCCAGAACCACCATTAATATTGTTTTGATATTTGGTATTCAGTATCCTTCAGGTTTGTTCAAGTTAAATCCCAAGGTTGATATTTGGACTCCCCAGTTTTGCATTACTGAAATTCTTGGCATTATTTTTGTGGTAGCATCCTAGTACTGGAAAAAAATAATTAAATAACTTCATTCCTCTGTAGTGTTAACTATCCATTGATGCTAATTAAATCCTTCTTTAAACAATTATGGTCAGGTGAGCACCTCAGGCCCCATGAGGCCTCTTGTTGGTGATAATATCATAAGTGGGATTGAGAACCATTTATGTTTCATATTTCTTCAACAAGAGTTATTGTCCTTGTTATGCCCCCCGACTTGAAAAGTCGAACAGGTATCATCTAGTGGAGACTTCTGTCCATCCATCCATCTTTTCATCTGTCTGTTTGTCCGTCTGTGCCAACATTTTCCCTTGTATCTCAGTCACTGCTACTCAGATTTGAATGATATTTGGTGTTGAGATAGAGCATCTTGGGGGAACGATACCTGTATAGCGTGATTTTTTTCCAGAGTTATGGCCCATTTTCACTCTTTCGACTTAGAAAATTTATGGCGTGTCAGGGGCATTGTCACACACTTTGCGTTGCCCCTCTTGTTGGGCTTAGAATTTATTGTTGTCACATTATCATTTCTTGACTTCACATTTCAAATCAAACTGTTCAACATTTTTACTCCAAATTTAACATGCAGGTTTATAGCGATTATTTCATGAAATGGATTGCACATCAACTTTGCCCAAGTATTTCTTTGAGAGTTGCCCTTGTTGACCTCAGTCCTGGAATTTTTTGTAATCACATTACCATTTATTGATATGGCATTAAAGAAATCAATTCAGGAATTTTTTTCCTAATTCAATATATAGCTTTTTGGTGAAAATAACGTGAAGGAGATTGCGAACAAGGCAACCAGCTGTGTCCAAGTATTTCTTCATTAGCTAATGGCCTTGTTAGACTTAGGTGGTGGGATGTAAATGGCTATCATATTGCACTGAATTTGTTTTGAATGTCTTTCAGATTCTTTCAACAAGCATGTACGGAGTTAAGGTCTGAGTTTTGTTTTTGTTTTTGTTTTTTTTTGCAAAAAGAAAATTGTACATTTATACAATATACATCTGACATACGTCACGACATAGTATATAGAAACAACTTACATTTTAATGTAAGATGTAAACAATATTTACAAAAAGAATCTGGAAACTGAAGAGAAAGGGAGAGAGGAGGGGGAGACAGAGAGAGAGAGAGAGGGAAAGCATTAGGGAAGGAGAGTAGTGCGAGAGAGGGTTAAATTCATAATGTGTAATTTTAAATTGAGACCCATCCCATAATGTTGCACATCGATGGAGTGAAGTAACATAAACTGTTCATTGAAACTGTTAGGTTATTATTCCGATAGGCCTGTGCTTGCCCTGAAATTGGCCCAAGGTGTTGTAAATATTGAAACAAAATTTTTATCAATCCATCCATAATACACATAATAAAATTTTGTTAATTTTGGTCTGCAGTTGATGTCAGTTGGGGCATTGCAGGATCACTTATAAACTGTGCTTATTGGTGAAACAAGTCTTTCTGCCACTAATCCTTTTCCTTTAATGTGGTGAAATCCATGTCATTGTAAAGACTAATTGGAATATTTTTTTTTTCTTGTATGAAGGAGGACCAGTCTATTACAAAGAAAGAAAACCAAATCCACAGCTTCAGAGTAAGCATTGTTTCATCATATCAATTTCTTTATCTTTCAATTCACTCCAAGGGCACTTGGTTGATTTACTAGAACTGAAACTCCCTGGTTTGAAGTTTCATTAATCTCAGCTGCATAAAATTTGAAGGCATTTTTATCCAAAGAAATGAATAAAGAGGTCCACAGTTGCTCAACTCTTGGCCCGATGTACATATAATTTCCTTCGCTGTTCAAAATGACTTCTATTTCTGATCCTGAAATCATCTAATTGCTATTTTTGCCAACTTTTACATGCAATTTCTCAGCACCGAAGCCATATTTTCTCAAAACGTTCCACATGAAAAGATAGGGCATTCATCCAAGAACAGTTTTGCTGTTATATGTTTTATTCAAAATTTTAACCCTCACCCAGTTGTCAGGTCTTGAATTGAAGAACCCTCAACTTGTTCATGTTCATTCAAATACCAAGATTCAAGATTCCCCCATGTCTCTCATCAGGCTCCCAGTCTGCGATTGATGTCCACATATTTAGTGCATAATATGATACACCAAAATCACCACACAAATATTTCAAAATTAACCCCTATTGACCAAAACTGATATGAATTTCAAAATTGACTAACTTCATGGGGAAAATCTTTTTAATTGCAATGCTATTGTAACAATTACTTTGGTGAGGATAGAAGCAACAATGATTACAGAAGAAAATTACTGTTTACTTGTAACCTCCGATATAACCCTCAAGCACAATGAGTGCGAGAATGAGAGTACCATTTGAAAATGCCAAAAGTAGCCAACTTTGGTTTCTTGTTTCTAACATTTTGGAAAGGGTTAATTTCAAACACTTTGCTTTGGTATATGCAGAGATGCTTGATGAACAAATCTGTTGTGGTAAGTTATGCTCTGGGGCTAAACCAAACATATGCTTGGGCCACTTAAAGAATAGTACTGTCAGAAGAAAATGGATTTTTAGTGAAGTTTGCAAATTTCTGTACTCATTTGTCCAGAAACAAGAAGGAAATAGCTCATTGTGCTTTCCATAACTGCATCAAAAATCAATGACAAACAAATTTTGTGTTATAGGTTTTTGTGTCCTGCTTTATCCAATGCCTGTTTTGGCTGTACAAACATGAGTACCGTCAGACAAAATTTATTTCCCGATTTCCTACTTTTCTGTACCCAGTTTCCCTGGGCATGATTTGAATAGTTTATTTTCCTTTGCATATGTGGATTGTGTGTTATAGGGAAACAAATCTTCTGTGATAAGTTTTGGAGTCACACATAATCCAACACATGTTTGGAAGTAGTATCCAGAAAAAAAACTTTTATTTTCGTAAATTTTACTGCATTCTGCATGTATACTCATTTCTCCTGCCATTAAATCCAGACCCACACAACTTTATTTCTGCTGAAATGACTATAAAAGTAACTAACTGTTTGCTGAAAAATATGTTTTCCACATATAGAGGAACTTGCTGTTCATGTTTTAGTCTCACATTTAACACTTCGGGACACTGATGGCTATAAAAAGAGTATCATATTAATATGACAAAATTGGCCAACTTTGGGTGTTTTTTTCTCTCATTTTGGAAAGTGTTAATTTCAAACACATTGCTTTGAGATATGCAGTCTGCCTTTTCACATTAAAAAGTTGGGAAAGCCCATAATTTGTCCAACAAATTACAATTCTCTAGTTTTTCTTCTTTTTTTTTCTTTCAATGATTTTTGTCTACACGAAATCTCGAAAACGGCATGAACGATTTTTCTGAAATTTGGTATATTTGCAGACTTCTGAGTGATCTTGACATTGAATATTACGTAAGTGCTGAAATTTTTCTTTTTGTGCCAAAACCGTGAAAAATGTAGTCAAAATGTCACATTTTGCCACAATTCTCAAAAATGCTCTGGACGATATGGCTGAAACTTTCCTAATATTTGTAGCATAACCAACTGCATCTGGTGACATAGACGGTATTACACACTTCTACCCTATTTTGCCACAAACTTCCTCCAAAGATGCATTTTGGGCAAAAATGGCCAACTTTCACATGCGATTCCTCAGTACTAGAGCCAAATTGTCTGAAAACATGGACCATGAGAAGATAGGGCATTCATCCTGGAACAATTTTGCTGTTATATCTCATGTTAAAATTTTTAACCCTCAGCCAGTTTTGTGGCTTTGAAGTGAAGTACCCTCATTTTTGGGGCAAAATCCACCAACATCGAGTTCACTTTAATACCACTTTCAAATGAGATATTCGGAAACAATTTGCTTGTCTGTATTTTATAATGGTCTTGCGAGCATATTTGCTGTTATAAGTCTTGATCTAATGCAGGGTTTCTGCTAGACCGGCAGCGGGTCCGTCGACTGGACCCATTCCCCCTACCGATCATACAATGATCAGTCAGAAAAGCGGCTGGTTAAAATGTCGAGTACAATGTATCATAACGACACTCGGGATCCTTTGTTTCCATGTAATATAGGCATAATTATGTTGTATACTATGCCTACTATTACTGGCGACAACCTGATGATACCTTATAACCCCCAGACGAGAGGGGGAAACAAAGTTCAAATCCTAAACGTCGTCTATAAAATTTCGGACTCAAATTGTCGTGTTTGCTCCGAAATCACCAGAAATCACTGGCTTTTATTTTGAGTGATAAATGATGTACTCGTTTTGGAAGCTGTCACTTGTTTCAAATGAGTGTGCAGGCTGCTGTCAGTAGTTGTCTGAAACACGTCCACAACATATAGTTTTCACAGTTTTCATAGTGGTTGAATATCATCAGAAAGATACTGATTGAACACTGCCACTTTCGAGCGGTGCACAACTCATTGTGAAAAACGGGTGTTCAAAAATTAATGAGAAAGTGTTAATTAAAAATAAAAAATAATTACAACTCTGGTATTTGAGAATTATATAACAATATAACCAGGGATATGATTTATGACTTATTGGTTCAATAAAACATGCTCATTTATCATTTGCAACATGTGAAGTTATGACTTTCAGTGTAAAATCAATTTTTCGAATGTTGCCAAGGGAGGCAACTATTTTGTTATTCATATTTCGCTGTGTAACTTTTATCTGGTCTTCATATTATGATTTTTTTTATTGAGTTTGTGTGAAGCTATATTTTGTTTTATTCATAAAAAATGTACATATTTAAAAAAACAGCTATTTTTAAACAGACTATGTTCAAGGGGGTGGTATGCAGTGCTTATTGACATACTTACATCCATTTCTGGCTTCGACTTTCGAGAGTAACCTGTACAAGAAAAATTAAAACAACACTGCATGGTTTTCTGTTTGTTTTATTCATTAAATTGAGGATTAAAACCCGAAATCTGAAAATGAAACGTATGTACAAGATAATTATGAGAATTTTTAAAGCAAATTATAAAATTGGTAGGCGGTTTCCAAAGAAACGTAACACACCCAGTGGATACTTACTTGTCTTATATCGCCAATTTCAGACGCATCCCAATGCGACTTGCAAGCACTATTACTCGTCCTGAAGCCCCCCCCCCCCCCCCCCCCCCCCACACACACACACACTTTGCAATTTATCAACTGCAAGCACCCCCTGGGCTTCTACACGAGTCAGTACGGTAATTGCACATGCATGATGTCACACGTCCGCATCATGGTTCTTTTCGAATATTACCGTGAGCGGTTGTAAACAAAGCTCAGTCACTGTTAGAATTTATGGATTTTGTGTTGTTTTGGGTGTGTATTTTTATGAAACCTCCGACCAGATGTAGTATTGTGGTGTCCCGTGGGAATTTAGAGAATTGTAGGAGGAAAATATACATATTTTCCACATCAATTATTCAGCATTTTAGCGACCAGAATGCCCCCAGAGGCCACCAGAGAGCACCTAAAAATCAAAATTTTCCTGGAGGGAGACCCCCCTCTATACGCACGTGCATTCGGCACGTGCGGGAGATGCCTTCGGTGTCTGAGTTTCACTTTCTTTAAACTACCGGACCCACAAATTTTCCCCTAGCGGAAACCTTGTGTAACGTTTAACCCTATGCCCGACCTGGCGGCATAATGATAGGCACCATGAGAAAAACTCTTGTTTTTGGAGAATGTGGTAAGTTCAAGTGATAATTTTCTCCAAGTCTAATTGGTTGAGTGCTGAATGTTTTATACAGTTGTATGCAGCAGTCAAAGTATGACAACGTTTGTTCTATATGTTATAATGAAAAGTTTAACCTCTTTGCAGATTTGAGAGTTCCCATATAGATACTATGAGAATGTCAAAATCTATCCAAAATGGCCCTTTTAACATAATTCTTATATATCCTCTTTAGAATTGGGCTGAAAATTCCCTAGTATCTGAAGCATAATGTAATGCATCTGGCGACATAGACGCTATCCCCGGCATTAACACCTTTTTGCCACAAAAGTTCACACAAAGTGCTTTTTTGGCAAAAATTAACCAATGTTCACATGCAGTTCCTCAGTGCTGGGGCCATATTTTCTCAAAACGTGAACTTTGAGAAGAGAGGACATTTATCCTAGAACAATTTTGCTGTTATATGTTATGTTCAAAGTTTTACCCCTCAGTGAGTTTTGGGGCTTTGAATTGAAGTTCCTCATATTCTTTGAGAAATTCGCCCACTTTCAGTTCCCTATTACTACCATTTCAAATGGAATATCGGAAAATCATTTGCTTGTTGGTATTTATAATTGTCTGCTGAGCATATTTGCTGTTATAAGTCTCAGTGTAAAGTTTAACCCAATGACCGTCCTGGTTGAGTAATGATGATAGGTGCCGTGAAAAAAAATCTCATTTAGGGGGAATTTGGTCAGTTGAAGTGAAAATTTTCTCCAATCCTAATTTGTTATGCACTGAATGTTTTATATGCCTGTATACAGCAATCAGAGTATGAGAAGTTTTGTTCAATATGTTATTATGAAAAGTTTTACCCTTTGCAGATTTAAGAGTTCCCATACAGGTAGCGTCAGCAGGCTAAAAGCTATCAAAATGGGATCTTTTAGCATAATTCCCATAAACCCTCAGAGGGATTGGTCTGAAACTCTCCTAATATCTGCAGCATAACGTAACGCATCTCAGAACATAGGCTGTATCCCCCGCATTAACCTCTTTTTGTCACAAAAGTCCGAACAAAGCACATTTTGGGAAAAATTTAACTAACGTCCACATGCGATTCCTCAGCGCTGGAGCCGTATTTTCTCAAAACGTAGACTTTGAGAGGATAGGGCATTTATCCTAGGAGAATTTTGCTGTTATATGTCATGTTCAAAGTTTTACCCCTCAGACAGTTTTGGGGGCCTTGGAGGGAAGTATCCTCATATTCTTTGCGAAATATGCGTACTTTGAGTTCCCTTTCACTACCATTTTGAATGGAATATCGGAAAATCGTTTGCTTATTGGTATTGACTTCTGAGCTGACATGGAACCATCCTCAAAGAGCAAGCAAAATAGGTGAATCTCTCAATTTCTTGAAATCAAAAAATCTAGTTAGATTCACCTATTTCTAATAGGTGAACCTATTGTTATTCTTATTATTTTTTAGCTCACCTGACTTTCAGTCAGGAGAGCTATAGTGATCACTCACCGTCCGTGTCCGTCGTCGTCCGTGAACATGGTGTTTGCGTCTTCTCCTCCCAAACCGCTGAACCAATTTAATTGATATTTGAGATAATAGTTTGTTATGACATCGCAATTTGATTTTGTTCAAATCAAGTTGCCTCGCCTGGGTAGGGCCACACCCAAAAAGTGTGTTGAAATTTTTAAAAATCTTCTTCTCATGAACCAGCAGTAGCAGAGACTTGATATTTGGTGTGCAGCTTCCTTTTGAGGTGTAGACTCAGATTTGTTCAAGAGAAGTTTGTGGGGCTATATATGGGGCGTCGTTATGGGAGGGGCAAAATTTTTGGCCCCACCCAAAATTTCTGTTTTCCAAACTGAGAGGCTGATTTGAACCAAATTTTATGTGAGGGCTGATTGGGTCATAAGTACCTAATTTATGCTGATTTTTTTTTCCCGTAGTCCCATGGGAACCTCAGGAGCTAAAAATAGAAAAAAATTAAAATGCCCATATCTCCAAAACTGCACGGCACCGAGAATTTTTATTTGGTGTGAAGCTTCCTTAGGACCAACAGAAAGAATTGGTAAAAAAAAATTGCCATCGGTTTTATCATAGGGTACAATTTCGGGACTTTGAAAAAGTGCTGAGTCAGCACTTTTTAACACTGTAGGCAATGGGAAAAACATTAAAAAATCTTCTTCTCCAGATCCAGCAGGCAGAATCTTTTGATATTTGGTATGCAACATTGTAGGGTGGATCTGATTCAAGTTAAAATCGGCCCCCTGGGTTCATATTTGGGCTCAGTATAGGAGCATGATTTCGAACTTAGTGCATTTCAGGCAAATTTCTTAAAAAATCTTCTTCTCCAGATCCAGCAGGCAGAATCTTTTGATATTTGGTATGCAACATTGTGGGGTGGATCTGATTCAAGTTTGTTCAAATCGGCCCCCTGGGTTTATATTTGGGCTCAGTATAGGAGCCCAAATTTGAACTTACTGCATTTCAGGCAGATTTCTTTGAAAATCTTCTTCTCCAGATCCAGCAGGCAGAATCTTTTGATATTTGGTATGCAACATTGTGGGGTGGATCTGATTCAAGTTTGTTCAAATCGGCCCCTTGGGTTTATATTTGGGCTCAGTATAGGAGCCCAAATTTGAACTTAGTGCATTTCAGGCAAATTTCTTTGAAAATCTTCTTCTCAAGATCCAGCGGGCAAAATCTTTTGATATTGGGTATGCAACATTGTGGGGTGGATCTGATTCAAGTTTGTTCAAATCAGCTCCCTGGGTTTATATTTGGGCTCAGTATAGGAGCCCAAATTTGAACTTAGTGCTTTTCAGGCAAATTTCTTAAAAAATCTTCTTCTCCAGATCCAGCAGGCAGAATCTTTTGATATTTGGTATGCAACATTGTGGGGTGGATCTGATTCTATTTTGTTCAAATCGGCTCCCTAGATTCATATTTGGGCTCACTATAGAAGCTCGAATTCGAACTTAGTGCATTTCAGGCAAATTTCTTCAAAAATCTTCTTCAGATCCTGCAGGCAGAATCTTATGTTATTTGGTATGCAACATTGTGGGGTGGATCTGATTCCAGTTTGTTCAAATCGGCCACCTGGATTCATATTTGGGCTCACTATAGAAGCCCAAATTCAAACTTAGTGCATTTCAGGCAAATTTCTTAAAAAATCTTCTTCTCCAGATCCAGCAGGCAAAATCTTGTGATATTTGGTATGCAACATTGTGGGGGGGATCTGATTCAAGTTTGTTCAAATCGGCCCCCTGGGTTTATATTTGGGCTCAGTATAGGAGCCCAAATTTGAACTTAGTGCATTTCAGGCAAATTTCTTTGAAAATCTTCTTCTCAAGATCCAGCAGGCAGAATCTTGTGATATTTGGTATGCAGCATCCTTAGGGGGGTGAGATTCAAGTTTGTTCAAGCCATGTCCCTAGGTCCATATTTGGGCTCACTGTGGGAGCTTGAATTGTAACTTTGTTCGAAACGAGGAATTTTCTTAAAAAATCTTCTTCTTCAGATCCAGCAGTTGGAATGGTTTGATATGTGGTGAGTAGCATCCTTGGGAGGGGGGGGGGGAGGGGAGGGGGGATTCAAGTGTGTTAAAGCCAAGTCCATGGGTCCATATTTTTAAATTTTTCTTTAAAAATCTTCTTCTTCAGATTCAGCAGTTGAATGTTTTGATATTTGGCATGGAGCAACCTTAGGGGGCTGAGATTCAAGTTTGTTCAAGCCAAGTCCCTTGGTTCATATTTGGGCTCACTATGGGAGCCTGAATGACAACTTAGTTCAAAATGAGGAATTTTCTTTAAAAATCTTCAGATCCAGCAGATGAATGCTTTTGATATTTTTTATGCAGCATCCTTAGGGGGGTAAGATTCAAGTTTGTTCAAGCCATGTCCCTAGGTCCATATTTGGGCTGATTGTGAGAGCTCGAATTGTAACTTGGTTCAAAATGAGGAATTTTCTTTAAAAATCTTCTTCTTCAGATCCAGCAGTCGGAATGTTTTGATATTTGGTGTGCAGAATCCTTAGGGGTGTGAGATTCAGGTTTGTTAAAGCCAAGTCCCTGGGTTCATATATGGGCTCCCTGTGGGAGCCCGAATTATGACTTAGTTCAATATGAGGAATATTCTTTAAAAATCTTTTTTTAGATCCACTGGTCAGAATATTTGGATATTTGGTTTCAGCTTTTCTTAGGAGGAGCAGATGCAACTTGTGGAAATCAATTCTCTGGGTTGATATTTAGGCTACCATGTCAGGTGAGTGCCCTCAGGCCCACTGGGGCCTCTTGTTTTTTTATTTCATTAATTTTTGTCTGCTGGATTGTGCGAAAATGGCTTGTACGATTTTGCTGAAATTTGGCACATCTGTAAAGCTTCATGCGAAGTTTCTCACCTGGATCATGGCTTTTCTGAAATTTTTTGTTTTCTGCCAAAGCCGTGGAGTCAAAATGCCACCTTCTGCCCCAATTCTCAAAAACTCTCTTTGGTTGAAATGTTCCTAATATATGAAGCATAACCAACTGCATCAGCCTGGACAGGCAGTATTAACCACGTTGAAGCTATTTTGCCATAAACTTCCCCCGAAGATGCATTTTTAGCCCGACTGTTTACAGTTTGGGGGCTATAGTCATGACTTTCGTCCATCTGTCCGTCCGTCCGTCTGTCTGTTAACATTTAGAGTTGTGGTTAAAGTTTTTTAGTCAAGGTTAAAGTTTTTTTCTTTTAAATTAATATTAATTACTATTGATTGTATCATTCTCATTATGTTTTTCATCTTATTTTGGGAAATATTTAGCCCTTTTTTTGTATGGCAATTTAACTTAGAACTTCCAGGTTAAAGTTTTTGATTAAAGTTTTTTTGGTTTACAAAGTTACACCTTCATTTCTTCAAACACTTTACTGCAGTGTCACTGTTTCTCATTTGGGACAATGTCTACTATCTACTGAACCTTTCTACGGTGATTTTCATTAATATTGGCATGATTTTAACCCCTTTTAAACATGTTTTCAGACTTAGTTTCTTTGTATTTGAAATTAGGCTTTGCCACATACTTTCTTACTTTAATTCTTGCATTGTCAGTACAACGTAATGATTGTATTTACATCAGTTATTTCTTTTATCTGTTTCAGGAAATATTTAACACATTTTTGGCTGTCAGTTTTACTTAGTATTCTTAGCTTAAAGTTTCGGATTAAAGTTTTGCTTTTCAAGGTTGTACCTTTCATTCTTTAAACACTGTGTTACAACGTCATTGTTTTTCATTTGGGACAAAGTCTACTGAACCTGTATACAGAGGTTTCAAATAATATTGGCATTAATTTAACCCTTTTCAAAATGGTTTTCGAACTTAGTTTCTCGAAATTTCAAATTAGACTTCTACCACATACTTTGTTACTTTTTACCCCCCCCCCCCAAGGGAGGGATATAGCATAGAGCTCCATCTGTCTTGTCAGCCTGGCTTCCCACCCCCTGCCAATTAGACTTTTTTTTTTTGCTCCAAAATGCATTTTGAAGCATTTAGAGTGACTTCGTGCAGAATTTTTTTTTAGGTCCATACCCATACACCCCCCTCCCTCCCCCCCCCCCCCCCCCCCAGTGTTAATTAGGCATTTTTTTTCTTTGTTCTAAAATGCATTTTGAAGGATTTAGAATGACAGAACACTGGAAATAAATTGGCTCCTATAATCCCCTCCCTCCCCCCTCGGGGCCATTTAAGCAACATTCTTTCTTTGGTCCAAAATGCATTTTTGAAGGATTTAGAGTGACTACATGCAGAAAAAATTTGGACTCTTCTACCCCTACCCCCCTTTTTTTGCAGTCAGTTTCACTTATTCCCAGCTTAAAGTTTTGATTTTCAAGGTTGTACCTTTTATTCTTCAAACACTGTGTTACAGCGTCATTGTTTTTCATTTGGGCAAGGTCTACTGACGCTGTATACAGTGGTTTCAATTAATATTTGCATTAATTTAACCCTTTTCAAAACAGTTTTCGAATTTAGTTTCTTTAAATTTGAAATTGGGCTTCTAACACATACTTTGTCACTTTTTGTTCTTGCATGATCAATACAACTTTTAATAATTGCATTTACAGACCTGATTTCTTTTACTTGTATGCAGCTCTTTTTTCTCATTACCTGAGCTTCACAGTTTGAAATATGAAGAAATGCCTTTTGCAGCATACTTCTGTTGTATTAAAAAAGTATTACAGTTTGGAAGGAAATGGGAGTGAGGGACTTTTATTCTGTCTTCAAGACTTGGGGGGAGATGGGTGGAATCCATCCACCCCTCCCACCTTCACATGTTATCCAGAAGATAAATCGAGTTCTAATCATATGATTCTCTTCAAATTTGATATTACTTTTTTATATGACCATTTGTAAAAACGGTCATATTATGTAAATGGTCCATCCGTCCGTAAACAATTGGTTTCCAACCAATAACTCCAGTTTGGATTATTTGATTTCAACCAAAGTTGATAGATATATGTGTATTTTCCAGCTAGTACTACAGGCCAAGTTTGAATATGGGTCGTCCCCCCCCCCCCCCCCCCCCCCCCCCACCACCACCACCACCACAGTAATTTAGGCAATTTTTCCAAAGGTGCATTTTGAAGGATTGTGAGTTATCAAATGCAAATAAACAAAATATTGACTACTATAACACACGACCAGAAAAATGAAAAAATAAAATTTGAATGGCAATTTTGTATATCGCGAGTGCAGATATTGCAGATTTCTTAGGTAAAATGGTTAACAAAAAATGGCTCAGACTATTTTGTGCCTATGCATTGCCATTGCTGGGACAGTCGGGCTGCATGCGTGACATCACTCTAGTTGGCTAAAATGGCCAACTTTCACATGCGATTTCTCAGCACTGCAGCCCACATTTTCTCAAAAAATGTCCCATGAGAAGATTGGGAATTCATCCAAGAACAATTTTGCTGTTTTATGTTTTATTCAAAGTTTTAACCTTCACCCAGTTTTCAGGCCTTGAATTGGAGTACCCTCAAATTCTTCATAAAAATTGGCTCATTTTGAGTTCACTTTTGTCACACTTTCGAATGGAATATCGAAAAATGATTTGCATGTTCATATTCATAATTGGCTACCGAGCATATTTGCTGTCATATGTTTAGTTGTAAAGTTTAACTCTATGCCCATTATGGTTGCGTAAAAGTACGTGCCATCCAAAAAAAACCTCCCATTTTTCAGAATTTGGTAAGTTTAAGTGACAATTTACTCCATTCCTAAATGATTCAGCGCTGAATGCTTTCTAATGACTGCATGAGGCGGTCATAGTATGACAACTTTTGTTCTATATGTTATTATTAAAAGTTTAACTCTTGGCGGGATTTGAGAGTTCCTATAAGAGTACTGTTGGAATAATCGTCATTTTCGCCAGTTTTCACATGCAATTTCTCAGCACTCCAGCCATATTTTCTCAAAACATTTCCCATGGAAACTTGACTACGGTTCAACCCACATTCATGAAACTTAGGTAGGTTGGCCTTCATGAGAGGAAGAACCCTATTTATTTTGGACTCACTAGGTCAAAGGTCAAGGTCACAGTGACCCTTGAACATAGTAAATCAAAACAGTTGGTTTCTGGATGATAACTTGATAATTGTTCGACCCATTTTTATGAAACTTCATAGTTAGGTTGGCATCAGTGAGAGGAAGAACCTATTCATTTTGGACTCGCTTGGTGAAATGTCAAGGTCACAGTGACTTTCAACATAGTAAATCGTCAACAATTGGTTTCCGGATGATAACTTGATAATGTTTCGACCCACGTTCATGAAACTTCATAGGTAGGTTAGCATCAGTGAGAGGAAGAACCCTATTTATTTTGGGCTTGCTAGGTGAAAGGTCAAGGTCACAGTGACCTTCAACATAGTAAATCGTAAACAATTGGTTTCCAGATAACTTGATAATGGTTTGACCCACATTCATGAAACTTCATAGGTAGGTTGGCCTAGGTGAGTGGAAGACCCCTATTTATTTTGGACTCACTAGGTCAAAGGCCAAGGTCACAGTGACCTTGAACATAATAAATCGTAAACAATTGGTTTCCAGATGATAATTTGACAATGGTTCCACCTACATTCATGAAACTTCATAGGTAGGTTGGCAATGGTGCAAGAAAGAGCCCTATTTATTTTAGAATCACTAGGTCAAAGGTCAAGGACACAATGACCCTTCACATAGTAAATTGTAAACAATTGGTTTCTGGACGATAAGTTGATAATGATTAAACCCACTTTTGTGCTCTCACAACTCGACATTGGATCGGTGATCTTAACGGCATTTTTCAAAATTTGTGTTACTTGTTTATATACTCATCCAGTAGGCCAAACATTGGGGAGAGTTGTTCAAAATTCGGGGAACGGGGGCAGGTACTAACTTTGAGGGCAAATTGACTTAGTAGCGATATGTCCTCTTTGCCTTCTAGTAAATGGGAATGTGGATTAACACTTTACTTGGCAAATTGACAGCATTTGACCGTATAATTTCAAAGCCGAGCAATTGGGAAAAAAATTATTTTTCAAAAAATTTCATCAAAAACATATATGACCCTCTCATTAGATTGATTTTGTCAAGCTCTTTCCAGTTGACCCCTTGACTCCCAGTTGGGTGAGGGGAAATTTGGTGATGTTTTTTCTGCTTTGACATGTGTTTTGAAGGATTTTGAGCGATGTATATATTAGGACTAACATGGCAGGGATATTTTATGTAGTTATTTTATTTTAACCCTGAAATTAATCGATCTTTCCTAAAACATCAGGCCACACTCCTACACTTGCAGATATCGAGCTAAAATTTGTCACCTGACATAATTTTACCAGAAAAGGGACATGGGATGGGTCATGGTTGCATTTGATGTTACTTTAAAGATAAAACTTCCAACCACAGTAAATCTGGGGACCCGAAGAGCAAGCAGAATAATAGTGAACAGCATGGTGACCTCAGGTAGTTGTAAATAAATGTGAGTGTGTCATAAGCTCCGTTGGCATTGTTAGGGGAACTTCACACCAATTTCTCTGCAAATTGACATTAATTTGAATACAGCTGGAAATGGATTATAGCCAACTGATAGACAACTTCTAAATTGTGAGTTTGTTTTGTTATATCTCTTCTTTACTGTATGGTTATTGCCAAGGAGACCGTCATCAGAGGTATAAGAGAGCACACACCAGCTTGCAGTGATTCTTCCATACAAACATTCTCCTGCCATTCCACCCATGGTAGTTTCCAACAGTTGGAGTGCAGATATGCTAGTACAGTCCATTACTTGGGGCGCAGTGGCTCAATATAGAGGTGCAGGCTGCAAGCCGAGAGGTCCTTGGTTCGAATCCCATCTGGCAACCACGTTGTGTCCTTGGGGAAGTCACTTCACCCCCATTGCCCACGTGGTGGTGGCATTGTGTACTAAGGTGTACTGCACGTCGATGGTGCACTTGTCATCAACCAATGCTAACCCTGTTTGTGTGGAGTTAGTATGTTGGGGAGCCTGACAGTTGCTTGCCATGACCCTGGCTGTTGAAAATGTCATTAAACCCAAATAAATAAATAAATAACAGTCTATTACTGACAAATTTTCATGACTAACAAAGTTACTATGAGCATTATCACAAACGCCTCTCTGAAAGTATTAGGAATGATTTTGTGAGCAAGGAAAAGCCTGTGATTCTACAGAATCACTTGTCTAGTTTTTAAAAAAAAAATTTCCTCACATTTTGTCCGTACG
Source organism: Pictodentalium vernedei (assembly GCA_031216915.1). Taxonomy (NCBI): domain Eukaryota; kingdom Metazoa; phylum Mollusca; class Scaphopoda; order Dentaliida; family Dentaliidae; genus Pictodentalium; species Pictodentalium vernedei. Next base: position 587,080,232 of record CM062297.1, on the reverse strand, counting down.
ATTCTGAAGCCATTTTCACACAATTTGCACACGCATAGAGGGACACAAAACCTAAAAATGTACTGAAGCGAATTTTTCGATTTAACCCTTCTTTGGCCAGAATTGGAAAAAAACTCAAAATTAAGGTTTATTGGCACTTTCTCAAAACTCGCCTTGTAGATTTTTTTTTAAACATTCATCACTGTTAAACCTGACTCTGACACTACAATTGATGTACAAGAGATATTGGATTAAGCATTTGTTAACTCTACACGGGCTGCCCAAGATCAAAATGTTGATAAAATGGGCTGTTTTCAGGCACCTACAGCACCTGCGGGTACACAAGAGATAAACATAACTTCCTTTATTGGAAGTGGAATTCACTGAGAATCATTTTTGTAAGTAATACAGGTATTCAGAAAACCAAGTCTTAACCTGTTTTGGGCTGGTTAAACAGCAATTACCCATCAAAAGCTTAAAAAGTTGTGTTTTCTGTGGATTCCTCTAAAAACCTCTTGTAGATTTTCAAGAAAAATTGGCCATTCGAAGGTCTTGGCATGACATTACAAGCTGCATGGACAGAATATTCCAGCAAGCACTATTTAACTCTCTGTAGGCTCTCAAACATCGAAATTTTGATAAAATGGGCTATGTTCGGGTACCCACAGCAACCAACATGTAGCAAAAAAATAAACATAACTTTCTTTATTGGGAGTGGAATTCACCAAGAATTATTTTTGCAAGTAATAAGGGTGTTAAAAAAAAACTGTCCTTAACCCTTTTGAGCTTTTACAATGATGCCTATCAAAAGCTTGAAATTCATGTTTTCCCTGGATTTCTCTGAAAACATTGTGTAGATTTTCCAGCTGGATTTTCAAGAAAAAATGGTCATTCGCAGATCTTGGTGTGACATTACAAGTTTGCATGGAAAAATATTTCTGTTAGCGTTTGTTAACCCTCTACAAGCTGCCACACATCAAAATTTTATATACATATTTGAGATAAAATGGGCTGTATCCAAATAGCCACAGCACTCAGTGGGTATGTGTCAAACAAACATATCTCCTTTTGTCTGACTTAGACTTATATGACGACGATATTGATATTAACCCTCTTCACCAATAATAATGGTTTTAACTTAAACATTTTTTGTTATCAAACTGAGTCCTTTGAGACTACTATACCTACCTTTCTCAGGACATCAATATAGGTACTTCAGTGATACAGTTAAAAAGAATTCTTCAGACACTCTGGGGTCATGGAAAATCATGGAATCTCATCTGAAAAAGCCATGATTATCAAGAATCATAAAGTCTAGTTGCTACTGAGCTTCCTTTTGAGGTGTAGAATGAAATTTCTTCAAATGGTGTTTGTAAGGACAATGTTTGCCTTGTAACTGTAGGGGCAAAATTTTTGGCCCTGCCTAAAATTTCAATATTCTGAACCGATGTGGTTTTATTAGTTCACCTGGCTGAAAGGGGAGCTTGAGTGATCACTTTCTGTCCATCATCATCCGGCCGTCCAGCATGAACTTGACATTATTGACTTCTCATAAACCACTGGGCCAAATTGAACCCAATTTGAAATGCATGGTCCCTATCATATTTCAATTCAAGTTTGTTCAAATAAAGTTGCCACGCTCCATAGGGAGGGGATGGGGAAAATGCTCCAATTTTTTAGCTCATCTTGACAAAGTCAAGCTGAGCTAATCTAATCGCTTCCCGTCCGTCGTCCGTCAACACCATGTTTTGGTCTTCTCCTCTAAAGCCACTGGGCCAATTCAAGTGAAAGTTTGTGTGAGTGATGGTCCCAAAGGGGCATTTCATTTTTGTTCAACTCAGCATGCCCAGCCCCATAGGGAGGGAGTGGGGGAAAATGCTCCAAAATATTTTAAAAATCTTCTTCTCAAGAACCAGTGTGTACAATGACTTGATATTTGCTATGGAGCATCCATATGAGGTGTAGAATCAAGTTTGTTCAAACGAAGTTCGTAAAGTAATATTTGGCTTTGTAATAGGAGGGGTAAAATTTTTGGCCCCGCCCAAAATTTCTATTTTCTGAACCGATGGTCCGGTATGAACCAAATTTGGGCGTCATATGGGAACATGAAATTTAACTTAGTACAATATGAGGGAATTTCTTCAAAATTCTTCAGATTCACTTGTCAGAATGCTTTCACATTTGGTATACAACATCTCTGGGGGGGGGGGGGGGGGGAAGATTCAAGTTTGTTCAAATTGGATCCATAGGTCAATATTTGGGCTCGCTATGGTAGCCCATATTTGAACTTTACAATTTCTCTTCTTCAGATCCAACAGTCAGAATGCTTTCATATTCGGTACACAACATCTCTAGGGAAGTCAGATTTAACTGTGTTCAAATCAAGAGCCTGGGTTAATATTTGGGCTCTCTATGGGAGCCGGAATTGGCCATTTTGCTGAAGAATTAAAAATTTTGTATTCAGTACCCTCTAGAGGTACTAAGATTAATCCACATAGGTTGTATCAAGGGGCTTCATAGGGGAGCTCTACATTTTACTTATGATCAACTGAAGAAAAGGCATGATGCCCAGATTGTTTTTGTCACTCCTGAGGGACTCAAGGATTGACAGTGTAGCCTATGGAGATGGCTTGCTTAATGTAGACTCATTCTTGGACTCTGTTTAAATTGTGTTCTGTACAAGATGAGCGCTTCAGGCCCCGTGGGGCCTCTTGTTTTTTAAATTTTCTTCTCATGAACCAGTAGGTACAATGGCTTGATATTTGATATGGAGCTTCCTTTTGAGGTATAGAATCAAGTTAGTTCAAACAAAGTTCATTGAGCAATATTTGCATTTGTAATGGGAGGGGCAAGATTTTTAGCCTCGCCTAAAATTTCTATTTTCTGAACCGATGGCCCTATTTGAAACAAATTTGGTATGTGGTATTATTTAGTCATAAGTACTTGATTCATGCAAAAAAAATAATTTCTGTGTCCCCTGTGGGGATCCCAGGAGCTAAAAATAGAAATATTTCCAAACACCCATATTTCCCAAACCACACAGAACAGAGAACTGTTATTTGGTATGAAGCATCCTTAGGACCAGTAGAATGGAATGGTAAAAAAATATTGCCATCGGTTGTGTCAGTGTGTTCTGTAGGGGGGATAAAATGTGGAGTCAGCATATTTGCAAAAAATTTTGTAATTTTCTACAGAACCACTGATCAGAATCTTTTGATATTTGCTATACAGCATCCTTAGAGTGGGTCAGATACAAGTGTGTTCAAATTAAGCCCCTCGGTTCATACTTGGGCTCAATACAGGAGCCCGAATTGTAACTTATGGTATTATGGGGAATAAGCTTTAAAAATCTCCTACAGACCCATATTCAGAATCTTTTAATATATGGTATACGTCATTGTTTCGAGGGTCAGATTCCAGTTTATTCAAATCAAGTCCCTCAGTTTATATTTGGGCTTCCTATGTGGGCCCAAATTTTAACTTTGGGGAATAATCTTTAAAAATCTTCAGATCCGCCAGTCAGAATCCTTTGATATTTGGTATACAACATATCTAGGGTTGGGGGGTGGGGGGGGGGGGGGAGGTAACAGATTCAAGTTTGTTCAATCAAGTCCCTGGATAAATATTTGGGCTCCCTGTGGGAGCCTGAATTTTAACTTAGTGCAATATGAGGAAATTTCTTTAAAAATTTTCTTGTTCAGTTTCATCAGTTACAAACCTTTCATATTTGGTATACAACATCTCTTGGGGGAGGGGGGGGGGGGGGGCAGATTCAGGTTTGTTCAAATCGGTCCCTGCATTAATAATGTAGCCCAGATGTTGACTTCATCCAACATGAGGAATAATCTTTAAAAATCTGTTTCTTGAGATACAATCAGAATCTTTTGATATTTATAACCCACGCAACAAAGTTGCAGGGGTATAATGTTTTTGACTGGTCCATCCGTCAGTACGTCAGTCTGTCAATCTGTCAGTCTGTCAATCTGTCAGTCTGTCAGTCCGTCAGTCAGTGCTACTTGTTTTCCAGACTTTTTTTCTACACGCTTCCACATATTGAGCTGATTTTTGGTATGTGAGTCTAACATGGTGGCCTACAGATCAAGTTTGCATTTTGTTCCGCTCCACTGATTTTTACCAAAATTACGGCCCTTGGACTCTGAAAAATTCATCAAAATTACAGTTTTCCGGACTTTTTTTCTACATGCTTCCAGATATTGAGCTGATTTTTGGTATGTTAGTCTGACATGGTGGCCTACAGATCAAGTTTGCATTTTGTTCCGCTCCACTGATTTTTACCAAAATTACGGCCCTTGAACTTTGAAAAGCGCATCAAAATTACAGTTTTGCAGACTTTTTTCCTACACGCTTCCAGATATTGAGCTGATTTTTTGGTATGTTAGTCTAACATGGTGGCCTACAGAACAGGTTTGGGTTTTGTTCCTCTCCACTAATTTTTACCAAAATTACGGCCCCATAGACTTTGAAAAGTTCATCAAAATTACAGTTTTCTGGGCTTTTTCTCTACATGCTTCCAGATATTGAGCTGATTTTTGGTATGTTTGTCTAACATGGTGGCCTACAGATCAAGTTTGCATTTTGTTCTGCTCCACTGATTTTTACCGAAATTACGGCCCTTCGACTTTGAAAAGTTCATCAGAATTACAGTTTTCCGGACTTTTTTTCTGCACACTTTCAGATATTATCGAAATTATGGCCATTTTAGTATGTGAGTCTACCACAGTGACTTACAGATCAAGTTTGCGTTTCATTCTGCTTGGCTATTTTTTGCGGAAATTATGGGCCCTGGACTCTGAAAAATACAAGTAACAGATTTCCGTGTCATTTTCCTAAAAATGACACTTTTCCGAGCTTAAATATCAGGGCGTGTGAGGTATGTGAGCGTGCTCACTAAGGTTCTATATTTTGTATGCAGCATCCTATGTGTTCCCGGCGAGAAGGGGGGGGGGGGGGTGCAAATTTTAACATGGTACTAAATGGGTAATATTCTCAAAATCTTCTCCCGAACCACCAATCAGGAGCCCTAATTTTAACTTGGTGCAAAAGAGGAATATTGTTTGAAATCTTCTTGATCGAGAACCAGTATTCAGAATGTTTTGTTACTTGGTATACAACCCCCTGGCTGGGCTCAGATTCAAGTTTGTTTAAATTAAGCTCCTGGATTCATATTTGGGCTCCCTATGGTAGAGCTGGATGATATTTGGATTTTGAAATATTGATAATATCGATGATTTCACGATATGCAATAATTTCGTTTAGTGCCATAACCAGCTGGTAGCTCTTAGTAATCCCTGTATTAAGTCCTGTTCTGAGGTACCAGTTGAACCACTACCCTTACCAAAACAAAACGCCGTGCTTTAGCGATGACTTATCATTTTAAAATATGCAAAAAATTGCTTAGGTGAAAAAGTTAAAATGCGAGATATCAATGGTAAGCTTAGCGTTTAAACACCATCTTAGCATTCCTTAAGCATTCGTATCGCTCGAAATATTTAAATGAGGTTAGCATTAAAATGCTAAGCTTAGCATTTAAACGCTACCCAAAAGAAAATGTGACCAAAATTCTCAGTGAAATTTCACCCAAATCTCAGTGAAAATTTTAGTCAACATATCTCCAAAAAATTTTGTAAAATCCTAAAAAAAAATTCTTTAGAATCAGTGAAATTTCTGAAGTTTTAATGAAATTTCACTATAATTTGACTAAAATTTTCATGAAAGTTTTGTTGTAATTTCAGTAAATTTTTTACTGAAATTTCACCATAATTTTCAATAAAATTTCTTATCAACCTACCTTACAATTGTTTACAACAGGCTTGCACTACAGTGGAAGTCCCTAACTCGGAAAAATACTCTCTATTTTCGTCTTTCCCAAGCAATTTGGGAAAGAAAAATGGTGCAAAAGCACCCAGTAGGGCACACTCTTCTATTTGTACTAATCCACGTCTTCCAGAACCAGTGCGCATACGTTTAACCAATGTGTCATTCTATTTTTTTTCCGCCATCTTACAGGATGGGGATGGTTTCGCTCTTCATCAGTGATACCTTTTGACTCGATGTTAACGATGTTTCCTGTTCTGACATGTATGTTCATAGCTGTTTCTTCACTATCCAGACATACAGTGCTATGTTTTATATATTCTCTCGATTATTCACTGTATTTTTCATGATAAATCTCTGTACCGATTTCGCGTGTGATTTTTTGCGTACCATGCCATTTCGGTATTTCATTCAATAATGCTAACCCTTTGGGCTCCGCTTTTAACTGAGTTAGGTGTCAGCTGGGGGTGGTTGTGGCAGCTTTTCTCCCCTCTGTTGAGGGTAGAATTTCTGCCATTTCCCTTTTGGCTGTTGGGGTACTTTTCTGTCCCTGTCGGGCCTTTGTTTCCTGCCACCTTACTCTGGTAGCTGGGAGTGTCCTGATTTATTTTTTCTTTGCATTCACCTTCCCATCTACATTGCTCTTGCCAGATATGCCTAGGATGATACCTTGCGGGCCATTTTTGATGTCTTAGCATGTTAAAGTTTCCCATTTTCATGCTCCACTTTATTTGGGTGTTCTATTGAAAGACCCTGTGAGCTGGGTGGTCTTCCACCTTTTGGGCTTCCTTCTATTGGGTAGTTCGACTCTGTCTTGAGAGAGTTATACCCCCTCCTGGGGGTTTTGCAGTCTTTTTATGGCGTGGATACCGCGGTAGCTGCTGACTTTCTGGCGAAGAGATGCTTGGTTTCAGGACTACTGTCCCCCTCCAGTCGACATCAGAGGCTGTCACTAGGGTTGTGACTCCTCTTTTGGAGCCGAGCTCGGTTGCTCTCTCCCCTTTTCTGCCTTTATCAACAGGTACTGATGTATCATCTCCTGCTACTACTCCGTCGGTGACGTCATCAGCCTCCGATTCAGCTGGCCTCGGTTTATCCCTGTAGGGGTCTGCAGGGATTTCTGCTTCTTGGACGTGGGATATCGGCCTCAACTTACCTGGCTTCAACTCGGCGAAGTCAGAAGTGGTTGCCGGCCGATCCCTCTCCTGAGGTTTCTCAGCCATCGAGCCCAACAGGTTTTGATCGGGATTCAGATGTCCATGGTGGGGTCACTGTAGATTCTGTTACGCTTCCGTCCACGCACTCTGATCCTTCGGCCAGTTTTGCAGGACCGGCACATTTTTGTGCAGCCTGGACGTTCTGTCCCTCAGAGGTCCATGCCTCCCGGGATTGGAAGCAGAGTACTGCTTTCTGATCCCCCTGGTGTTCCTACACCATGGGAGGCATCGGCTGGTATGCCCGACATGGGCTATGTGTCTTCCGACTCAGGCGATGGGTCAGACACACTCGACATTGAGAGCCATCAGTCTTCTGACTTGGGGCGGCTCTTGACTTTGTGTTTGAGTTCCTTCAAACCGTCAGACCAGCCGGAGGTTTCAGACAGGCCTCGATCATCAGTCGCATGCCCACAGCCTGTGGAGCTCCCTGCTTCTTGGCTGCTACTCCGTCAGTGACGTCATCAGCCTCTGATTCAGCTTGTCTCAACATATACCTGCAGGGATTTCTGCTTCTTGGACATGGGATATCGACCTCATCCTTCCCTGGCTTCAACTCGGCGAAGTCAGAAGTGGTTACCAGCCGATCCCTCTCCTGTGGTCTCTCAGCCATCGAGCCCAGCAGGTTTTGATATGGATTCAGATGTCCATGGTGGGGTCACCGTAGACTCTGTTTCGCTTCCATCCACGCACTCTGGTCCTTCGGCCAGTTTTGCAGAGCTGGTGCATTTTTGTGCAGCCTGGACCTTCTATCCCTCAGAGGTCCGCAGCGACTCTCCGGAGTTCCCGCACTTCACAGATCCTCGGGTTATTTCATACCCTTATAAGCATCTGTATTCAGATGTTTCGGCTGCCTCCCGTCACCCCACATCGGGTGTTCTAGAGGATTGTGACCCTTCGCTGGTTTAGAGGGTCAGATGCAAAGCCACTTTGCCGGGCTGTTCCCACATCGATCTGGCAGATATGGGTTGTGACCTTAGGGAGGCCCCTCCTTGCTCACTCCTGGTTCTTTCCAAGAGCCTTCCCATTGCCTCCAGTGAGGCTTCTAATGGTTTCCAGGCGCCCTCCTCGGCGGCGCCTCCTGAGATTGGAAGCAGGGTGCTGCTTTCTGATCCCCCTGGTGTTCCTACACCATGGGAGGTATCGGCTGGTATGCCTAACATGGGCTATGTGTCTTCCGACTCAGGCGATGGGTCAGACACACCTAACATTGAGAGCCATCAGTCTTCTGACTTGGGGCAGCTCTTGACTTTGTGTTTGAGTTCCTGCAAACTGTCAGACCAGCCGGAGGTTTCAGCCATGCCGCAATCATCAGTCGCATGCATGCCCACAGCCTGTGGAGCTCCCTGCTTCTGGACGCCTTCGACCGTACCAGTCAGTACAAATGATCGAAGCATTTGCAGCATTGGACTCAAAAGCTGAGTTCCAAGGATATGAAGACTTCGTTCTTCACTAGGCTGATACCTTTTTGCCACTTGTGCGTTATCGTTCCTACGATTCCGCCAATCTGTCAGTCTGCAAGACTTTGACGGTCTTGGATCAGGACTCCAAGCCAAGTCGGCCATTATTCCTATGGAAGCTTTGGAGTCCATGTTGGTCTTATCCAGAGAGATGCTAGGCATGCTTTCTCTCTTGGATCACGTTGTCTCTGCCTTGGCTGCTTATCTTCCTTTCCTTCAGATAAGTTTGACGACATGCAGGCTCCTTTGCGTGTGTTCTCTAAGACGCTCATGCATCTTACTCACATGCATGCCTTTAACACAGTTGATTTGGATATAGTTCGCCAGAATGCTGTGTTGGACAAAAGCCATTCCCTTCCTGAAGGGCAGGACACTGCTCTTCGATCCGCTTCTTTGCTGGGTCCGTGACTATACCATGATTCCGTGGCGACGTTCCAGGATGACGTCCTGCATCATTCCAAAGATCAGCTGCTGCTTCGCCAGCTTGATCCGCCTTCTGTTGGAGGCCGAGGCCGTTCCAAGCCTAACAAATAGCCTTCTGCTTCCTCTGTGAAGTGTAGGGCTGATCCTCCTGTCGCCGCTTCTTCCTCCTACTCACGTGGTAAGGGTAAACGTCGGCAGTCCAGAGGGAGGTCTCCGGATCCTTCATCTAGCAGAGGAGGTGGTTTCTCCTCTCGCGGGCCTTGCCAGGGCTCGAAATGAAGGTCCTCACCTCGATTCGTTCCAGGTTGGAGGAGGGATATCCGAGTTTGCAGACCGTTGGGCCACGATCCTTGGGTGTTAGATGTTCGGTCCCGTCTGCGGATATCTTTTCAGAGGCACCCCACTCTGTTGAGTCTGCCTCTTCCAACACAAGTTCTTTTAGGCGTTTCACGTCGGAAACTTTTGATCAGGGAGATAGACATTCTCCTGTCAAAGGGGGCGATTGAGGTCAAGAACATTCAGTGGGTTTCATTACTGTATGTTCTTGGTGCCGAAGAAGGACGGCTGACTCCAACCAGTTATCGATTTGAGTATTCTGAACCAGTCTCTCATTGCTCCCAAGTTCAGCATGGAGACTTTCAGGTCGGTTCGCCACTCCATCCACCAGGGAGATTTCACTTCCAGCAGCGACCTGCGAGACGCTTACTTTCACGTTCTGATTCATCGGACATCGCAAAATTATCTCAGGTTTGCCTTTCTGGGGCGAATTTACCAGTTCAAGGCCATACCTTTTGACCTCAACCTGGCACCTTGGACCTTCATCAGACTGATGTCGCATGTGATAGCCTTCCATCGCACTCAGTCCAGGGTGACTACTTCTGCATATCTGGACGATATCCTCCAGAGGCATTCCAATGCTGCTCTTCTGGAGTTCGATGTCGGTCTCTGCTGTTCGGTGACGGATCTCATTCCTCTAGGTAAGCTGCATTCAGACCTCTCCAACACTTTCTCAGTTGTTGGAGGCCGAATGTCTCTCTGGATCTGGTGCTTCACTTACCAGCATCTATCTCTTCATGGTCACCATCTTCCCCGGATGTATGTTCAGTGGATTGTGCAGGGAGTTCCGTTGGACTTGCCCATGTCCGATCGTGTTCTGATGGCTGATGCCAGCGATCTCAGATTGTGCACAACATAAGATCCTCTGGTCTTTCCCTTCACAATGTGTGGGACCAGGATCATGCAGCTCTTCACATCAACCAGAAGGAGCTTCTTGCTCTTCTGCGTTTCCGGCAGTGGATCCCCCACCTTTCGAATTGTCAGGTCCTTCTGTTGTCCAGCAATTCGACAGTGGTCGGTTACATCTGGAACCAGGGCGGCATGCACTCGATTTGCATGTATGAATTGGCTCAGGTTCTTCTACTGCTCACTAAGGATGTCAATGCCGGGGTTGTGGTTCGTCACACATTCCCGGTCGTCTGAACATACTAGCCAACTCCCTGTCCCGACAGGGCAGGTCCATTTCTACCGAGTGGACACTTCACAGGGCAGTGTTCCAGTAGCTTTGCGATCTCTGGGGTCGACCCCACATCAATCGTTTTACGACCTGTTGAAACCTCAGGTGTACACTTTCGTGTCCCTGTGTCTAGATCCTCTGACTTTTTTCATGGATGATCTGTCACTTGATTGGAACGGTCTAGTCAGCTACGCCTTCCCGACGGTTCCGATTCTGCCTCAGGTTCTAGCCAAGATACAAACCTGCAGTTGTCGAATCCTTCTGATCGCTCCCCTGTCGCCTCAGTGGGTGTGGATCAATACATCTCCGCTCTCTGTTGGCGGCAGTTCTGGCACGTCTCCCTCTTCGTCAGAACCTTCTTTGCAAGGTTACCTGAGGAGGTTTCATGCCAGCCTGACTTTATTGTGCCTTCACGCATATCTTTTGACAGGTCTTGTCTGTCTCCTCCATAGAGGTTGTTCGAGACGAGCAGTGGAGTACATTTCTTCAAGGTGCCACTCGTATGTGGGACAGCGTCGTATCGGCACTACTCCATACCTCTCCAAGCTTATTCAGCACTTTTCTTTGAAAAGGCCTAGGATTTTGCAGCTTACCCCAAGATGCTATCTTTCTTGGGTGCTGCTTTGCCTGGGTGTGTGTATTGGGTGGGGGGGGGGGGGGGGGGGGCGTTGTCGAACCTTTATCCCAGGTGGAGATGCATTTTATTTTTTCACATATAAAACAGCTTTTTCTTTGCCTCAGCCAGAAGGGTTAATTAGCTTCACGCCCTCTCTGTTGATCCGGCCTTTTTTCAGGATCTCTGCCAACAGTGTTACTTTACCGCTGATTGCTCCTTTCTTACCAAGAATCAGATGCCAGAAACTACTCAACCTCCAATCTGTATCAGGGCTCTTCCTTCTGCTGAGGGTAATCGCCCTTTGCTCTGTTTGGTTCGTGCAATTCGCAATTCGCATTTACCTCAACCGGACACAGTTCATTAGGAAAGACAGAAAAAGATATATTTCTGTCTCTTATCCCTGGTCCACAGAAGATCTCTCCTCAATCCATTTCAAGATGGATTGGTAATTGTATTACCAATCGTTTTTCTGCCCACGAGGTGTGTGCATTGTCTACTTCCGGGCCTATGCAAACTCCGTCAGTTGTCGGATGATATGCAGGCAGCCTACTGGAGAAATGCTTCTTTCTCCACCTATCTGCGTTTGTTGCAGGAGCAGTCTGAGGATCTTTTTTCTTTAGGCCCTCTTTTCTTCTGCTCTGGTTGTCATCAGCCCTAGCCATTAGGGTTCTTGCAAGGTCAGTTTCAGCCCTGTTTTTGTATCTAATGGTTGTGATGCTATGATTTGAGAGGCCTAGGGAACTCTTCTTCTGTCCACAGTTCCAGTGCAATTGGGTTATGTGGGGGTTGGTTATGTGATTCCCTCCTCCTGTTGTCTATTCAGCCTGTTGTAAACAATTGTAAGGTAGGTTGATAAGAAATTAAAATTTTATAGTAATTTTCCTTTCTCATTATACTTTCCTTTCTCATTATACTTATGGCAATTGTTTACGTGGAGGCCCTCCCGACTTCTTTTTCGGGTAAGAATCCTTCCTCCCTGCTAATCACATACATGGTTGGTTATATGTCTGTGCACTTGTTCCGGAAAGTGCGCAGACATATAACCAACCAGGTATGTGAGGAGAAGATTTCCCCAACTGGGTATGCACCTGTCACACTCAACCCAGTTTGGGCTTATTTTTTCCACTTTTCTTTCCCAAATCGCTTGGGAAAGAAGAAAATAGAGAGTATTTTTCCGAGTTAGGGACTTCCACTGTAGTGCAAGCCTATTGTAAACAATTGCGGTAAGTATAATAAGAAAGGAAATTTAGTATAAAATTTTAATTTTCATGAAATTTTTTTTTTAAATTTCAGTATATTTTTTACTGATATTTCAGTGAAATTTTCATGAAATTTCACTATAATTTTGACTTAAATTTTCATTGAAATTTTGTTGAAGTTCGACTCTAAATTTCTGTGAAATTTCACTATTTCTGACTAAAATTTTCAATGAAATTTATCTGAAACTTGCTGAAATTTCACTCTAATTTTGACTAAAAATTTCATGAAAATGTTGATAAATTTCAGTAATCTATATCATGCATTATATACATTTCAAAACTATGTAAAACTCATGAAACATGGAAGTATATAACCAACAGGGGAACTTTCAATTGAAGCTGGATATGCTATCCTGGGATCTCTGATATTTTGAATGGTAAAGTCAGAGTAACTTAAATGGTAGAGTGCTAAATTTTTTCTCAGCCTTAAGGTATCGCGGAACTAAATATTGAAATTAGAGTGAACCGCCTTAAAATGTTGCACTCGGAAATGATGCAATCTCTAAAAATAAACAGCCTTGGGAAAATCCGTTGTTTCAATAAAAGTTTGAAACATTCTATTGACATCTTGCATGATTGTTGAATATTCCTGATAAAAAAGAGGGTGATTTGATGACTTTTGGACCTAAAAAATACTATTTACTTTTTGTGTGTTTTTGTAGGGAATTCCCTGAAAAATATGTGCACGTGACCGGTACTTCCCTTTGTGTCAGTTTTTCTCTCTTATTTGTTGCATGACCCCCAGTTTTCAGATCAGAAAAAGTTGTCTGAAGGGCTATACCTGACAGAGATATTTGAATGCCAAAATTAAAGTGATGCGATCATATTTTTTTCCACCTGAACGTTATAATGGTCGCCTATGGGAAAATATTTAGTTCTGTGAGACCTTAAGATTTGTTCACACAGTTTTTTGTCTTGTTACAATTTATGCTGGGCTGGCAGATTTAAATATGGGGCTGGGCAAGTTAATTTGAAAAAAGACAAAATGTGACTTCAGAACAAGCAATCACCTCAAATTTGACTGAAATTGGGTCAGTGGTTTAGGAGGAGCAGATGAAGCACCATGTTCACGGACGACGGAGGGTGAGTGATCTATAAGCTCATCCTCACTTTCAGTCAGGTGAGCTAACAAAAGGCCCCACGGGGCCTGAAGTGCTCACCTTGAACAGAACCTGAAATAAACAAGAGTCCAAGAATGAATGTGCATTAAACAATCAATCTCCATAGGATCCATTGTCAACCCTTGAGCTCGTTAGGAGTGACTAAAATAGTCCAAGCGTCAGTTCCTTTTCTTCAGTTAATAATAATGTAAAAAGTGGAGTTCCCATATGGAGCCCCTTGATACAAAGATTCTGACGGGTGGTTCTGAAAAAGATTTTTAAAGATTATTCCCCATATTGCCATAAGTTAAAAATCTGGGCTCCTGTATTGAGCCCAAATATGAACCAAGGGGCTTCATTTTTAAAAAAACTTTTATCTGAAACCCTCCCCCCCCCTATGGATGCTGTATACTAAATATCAAAAAATTCTGACCATTGGTTCAAGAGGAATTTTTTTTTAAATTTGCAAATACGCCGACTCAGAATTTTTTAGAAGTCCCCCCCCCCTCCTCCCAGCCCCCTACAGAACACCCTGACATAACCGATGGCAATTTTTAGCTTAACTTGACATAGTCAAGATAAGCTATTGCCATCACGCGTGCGGAAGTCTGTTAGTCTGTGAGTCTGTGACGTCTGTTCACATTTTCCTTTAGCACGGGCTACACCCCACAGTTCTTGTCTGATCGTCACGAAATTTCATATGCAGGTTTGGGGTCATGTCTAGATGAGAACGTCCCCTTTTGGTCGCGATCGGGCAACCGGTATGGCTGCCCGAGCCCAAAACCCAAAAACCATTAACACAGTCTACAGGTCGTATTTATGAAGGGATTTCATTGTAACTTGGTAGGATGCCTCTGTATAATGTCCAGATGAGAACGTCCCCTTTTGGGCATGATCTATCAACTGTGATGGCTGCCCAAGCCCAAAACCCAAAAACTTTTAGCACAGTCTTCAGGTCATGTTTAATGTGGAGGGATTTCATTGTAACTTGGTAGGATGACTCCTTATTATGTCTAGATGAGAATATCCCCATTTGGGCATGATCTGCCAACTGTGACGACTACCCGAGCCCAAAACCCGAAAACCTTTAGCACAGTCTACAGGTCATATTTATTGAGGAATTTCATTGTAACTTGGTGGGTTGACTTCATACAATGTCTAGATGAGAAAGTCCCCTTTCGGACGTGATTGGGCAACTGTGACGGCTACAGGAGCCCGAAGCCCGAAAACCTTTAGCACAGTCTAGAGGTCATATTTATGAAGGGATTTCATTGTAACTTGGTAGGATGACTCCAAATAATGTCTAGATGAGAACGTCCCATTTTGATCGCGATCATGCAGCCTTGATGGGTGCCTGTGTCCAAAAACCTTTAGCATAGTCAAAAGGTCATATTTATGGAAGGATTTCATTGTAACCTGTAAGGTTGACTCCATATAATGCCTAGATGATGACATCCCCTTTCGGTCGTGATTGGTCATTTGTGATGGCTACAAGTGCCCGAAGCCCAAAAACCTTGAGCACAGTCTACAGGTCATATTTATGAAGGGATTTCATTGTAACTTCTTAGGATCACTCCAGATGATGCCCAGATGAGATTGTCCCCTATGGTTGCGATCATTCACCCATGATGGCTGCCCGAGCCCGAAGCCCAAAAACCTTTAGCACAGTCTACAGGTCATATTTATGAAGGGATTTCATTTTAACTTGGTAGGTTGACTTCATATAATGTCTAGATGAGAACGTCCCCTTTTGGACATGATTGGGCAACTTTGACGGCTAAAGGTGCCCGAAGCCTGAAAACCTTTAGCACTGTCTGCAGGTCATATTTATGAAGGGATTTCATTGTAACTTGGTAGGTTGACTCCAAATAATGTCTAGATGAGAACGTCCCATTTTGGCTGTGATCATTTAGCCTTGATTGGTGCCCGAGCCCAAAAACCTTTAGCATAGGCAAAAGGTTATATTTATAGAAGGATTTCATTGTGACATTGTTAGGTTGACTCCATATAATGCCTAGATGATGACATCCCCTTTTGGTCGTGATTGGTCAACTGTGATGGCTACAGGTGCCCGAAGCCCAAAAACCTTGAGCACAGTCTACAGGTCATATTTATGAAGGGATTTCATTGTAACTTCTTAGGATCACTCCAGATGATGCCCAGATGAGGTTGTCCCCTTTGGTTGCGATCATTCAACCATGATGGCTGCCCGAGCCCAAAGCCCGAAAACCTTTAGCACAGTCTGCAGGTCATATTTATGAAGGGATTTCATTGTAACTTGGTAGGTTGACTTCATATAATGTCTAGATGAGAATGTCCCCTTTTGGACACGATTGGGCAACTGTGACGGCTTCAGAGGCCCAAAGCCCGAAAACCTTTAGCATAGTCTTTAGGTCATAAATAAGAAGGGATTTCATTGTAGCTTGGTAGGATGACTCCAAATAGTGTCCAGATGAGAACGTCCCCTTTTGGTCACGGTCATTCAGCCTTGATGGCTGCCCGAGCCCAAAAACCTTTAGCATGTCTGTAGGTCATATTTATGGAAGGATTTCATTGTAACTTGTTAGGTTGACTCCATATAATGCCTAGATGATGACATCCCCTTTTGGTCGTGGTTAGTCAACTGTGATGGCTACAGGTGCCTGAAGCCCGAAAATCTTGAGCACAGTCTACAGGTCATATTTATGAAGGGATTTCATTGTAACTTCATAGGATCACTCCTGATGATGTCCAGATGAGAATGTCCCCTTTTGGTTGCGATCATTCAACCATGATGGCTGCCCAAGCCTAAAGCCTGAAAACCTTTAGTACAGTCTTCAGATCATATTTATGAAGGGATTTCATTGTAACTTTGTAGGATCACTCCAGATGGTGCCCAGATGAGAATGTCCCCTTTTGGTTGCAACCATTCAACCATGATGGCTGCCAGAGCCCAAAGCCCCAAAACCTTTAGCACAGTCTACAGGTCATATATATTAAGGGATTTCATTGTAACTTGGTAGGTTGACTTCATATAATGTCTAGATGAGAACGTCCCCTTTGGACGCAATTGGGAAACTGACGGCTACAGGGGCCCGAAGCCCGAAAACCTTTAGCACAGTCTACAGGCCATATTTATGAAGGGATTTTAATGTAACTTGATAGGATGACTCGTTTTGGAATAATTTCACTGTAACTTGGTAACTTTTGTTGATATACGTTAACTGTGAGGGCCACATATATTAACTGTGAGGTCATATTAACCCACCCCTCAGATCTTTAGTACAGTGTACACCTCATTATTTTTATCATAAACATAGCATACAGGGAACAGAAATGAACATATTCCCAATTATCACAATTCTTGTCTTATTTCATAATCCTTTCATAAACATTGAACATTATCCTTTTCATCAAACACAACACACAAGTTAAGCTACAGTGTTCACTTTCATTTTAGCTCACCGAAGGGAGATCAACTTATCACTTGCTGTCCGTCGTCCATCCGGCATCATGAACTTTTTTCAAACGACTTCTCCTCTGAAACCGCCAGGTCGATTTGCTCGAAACTTGGTATGGATGTTCATTACCATATGTCAATTCAAGTTTGTTCAAATGAAATGGACATGCCCACTTGGGGCTCCATAGGGGGCATAACTCCGATAGCACCCTATGTATAATAAGAAATTACTAAAAAATCTTCTCCAGCACAAGTGGGCAGAATCTTTTGATATTTGGTATACAGCATTATGGGGTGGATCTCATTCAGGTTTGTTCAAATCGGCCCCCTGGATTCATATTTGGGCTCGCTATAGAAGCCCGAATTCGAACTTAGTGCATTTCAGGCAAATTTCTTTAAAAATCTTCTTCTCCAGATCCAGCAGGCAAAATCTTTTGATATTGGGTATGCAACATTGTGGAGTGGATCTGATTCAAGTTTGTTCAAATCGGCCCCCTGGGTTCATATTTGGGCTCAGTATAGGAGCCCGAATTTGAATTTAGTGCATTTCAGGCAAATTTCTTTAAAAATCTTCTTAAGATCCAGCAGGCAGAATCTTTTGATATTTGGTATGCAGCATTGTGGAGTGTATCTGATTGAAGTTTGTTCAAATCGGCCCCCTGCGTTCATATTTGGGCTCACTATTGGAGCCCCAATTTGAACTTAGTGCATTTCAAGGAAATTTCATTAAAAATCTTCTTCTCCAGATCCAGCAAACAGAATATTTTGATATTCGGTATGCAACATTGTGGAGTGGATCTGATTCAAGTTTGTTCAAATCGACCCCCTGGGTTCATACTTGGGCTCACTATTGGAGCATGAGTTTGAACTTAGTGCATTTTAGGCAATTGCTTTAAAAATTTTCCTCTCCAGACCAGCAGGTAGAATATTTTTTATCAGCTCACCTGACTTTCAGTTAGGAGAGCTACAGTGATCACTCACCGTCCGTGAACATGGTGTTTGCATCTTCTCCTCCCAAACCGCTGAACCAGTTCAATTGATATTTGAGATAATAGTTTGTTATGACATCGCAATTTGATTTTGTTCAAATCAAGTTGCCTCGCCCCTCGGTAGGGCCACGCCCAAAAAGTGTGCTTAAATCTTAAAAATCTTCTTTTCATTAACCAGCGGTAGCAGAGACTTGATATTTTGTGTGCAGCTTCCTTTTGAGGTGTAGACTCAGATTGGTCAAGAGAAGTACGAGGAGCTATATTTGCCTTCATTATGAGAGAGGCAAGAATTTTCGCCCTGCCCAGAATTTCTATTTTCCAAACCGAGAAGCAAGATTTGAACCAAATTTGAAATTAGGGCTTATTGGGTCATAAGTACTTAATTTATGCCCAAATTTTTTTTCCCGTCGCCCCATGGCAACCGCAGGAGCCGAAAATAGAAAAAAATTAAAATGCCCATATCTCCAAAACTACACGGCACTGAGAATTCTTATTTGGTGTGAAGCTTCCTTAGGACCAACAGAATGGAATGGTCAAAAAATCGGTTTTATCATGGGGTACTTTTGGGGGACTTTAAAAAAGTGCTGAGTCAGCATTTTTTAACACTGTGGGTAATGGGAAACATGTAAGACTACATTTCTCCCAAACCACTGCTCCAAAAGCTTTCAAATTTCACATATAACATCTTTGGAAGATTGTTTCACACGTTTATTGAAATCAAATCCCTGGGTCCATATTTGGGCTCTCTATTGGAGCCCAAATGTTTAAATTAGTGCAGTATGAGGAATATTCTTTTAAAATCTTCTTCAGATCTACCAATCAGAATCTTTTGATATTTGGTATGCAGCATGCTTAGGGGGGTGAGATTCAAGTTTGTTCAAGCCAAGTCCCTGGGTCCCAAATTATAACTTAGTTCAAAATGAGGAATTTTCTTTAAAAAGCCATGTCACTAGGTCCATATTTGGGCTCACTGTGGGAGCTCGAATTGTAACTTAGTTCAAAATGAGGGATTTTCTTCTTTTATCAGATCCCCTGGTCAGAATATTTTGATATTTGGTATAAGCTTTTTCTTAGGAGGGGCAGATGCAACTTGTTGAAATCAATTCCCTGGGTTGATATTTAGTTTACCTTGTCAGGTGAGCGCCCTCAGGCCCCCTGGGGCCTCTTGTTTTTTTTACTGTTCAATTTTACTGGTCCTAAGGATGCCTCATACCAAATAAAAGTTCTTTGTTCCAGATGGTTTGGGAAATATGGACAACTGAAAACCTTTCTGTTTTCAACTCCTGGGGTTCCCACGAGGGCAGAGGAATTTTTTTTGCGTGAGTCAAGTACTTATGACCCAATAATACTACATGCTAAATTTGGTTCAAATCGAACCATTGGCTCAGAAAATAGAAATTTGGGGCAAAGCCAAAAATTTTGCCCCTCCCATTACAAAGCGCAAAGGCAAATATTGCTCCATGACCTTCGTTTGAACAAACTTGAATCTACACCTCAAAAGGAAGGTCCATACCAAATATCAAGTCATTGTACCCACTGCTTCATGAGCAGATTTTCAAAATATTTTGGAGCAATTTTCCCCACCCCCTCCCTCTGGGGCTGGGCATGCTGAGTTGAACAAAAATGTAATGCCCCTTTGGGACCATCACTCACACAAACTTTCACTTGAATTGGCCCAGTGGTTTTGAAGGAGTACAAAATATAGTGAAGACAGAAGCCGGATGGAGAGCAATTAGATAAGCTCGGCTTGACTTCGTTAAGGTGAGCTAAAAACCAAGTGCATCGTCCAAACATTTTGTCAAGACTGTCTTAGCGACAATTAATTTTACACAAATGATCTGACCAATCAGACATCGAGTCTTATTGAACAATACCGGTGCTACTAATTTGATCCCCAAAGGCAATTAATGTATTTGATGCAGACAAATAACATCTTTATTTGACTGTATTCTATTCTAAAGCGTTTGAATCACAACAATACTAAGATTTCCCACAATCTTCTACACCCCTCATCCCACTCCACACACACACAAAAGAAAATGAAAGTGTCAATGACACTTCAACTTGTCCAAGAAGGGACTGAACTAAATAGAAAGATCCAGTAATGCTATATAATTCACTCAAGTTTCTACAGAAAAGACATCACACCAAAGTTACATATGAAACCTGGAAAAACATCGGGTGTGAGAGACGTGGCCTGTAGTGTGAGCTAATGGAATTGTTGACAATTTATATGCCAAATCTAAGATGGCCACTGGTGGGCATGTTTTTAAACGAAATTCGGAAAAATTGGAGAACTCATGTATACACTACCCCAAAGCTACATATGAAATTTGGGACTGATCGGGTGAGAGTTGCGACCTGTAGGGTGTGCTAAGGGAATTGTTGGACAATTTATATCCAAATCCAAGATGGCCACTGGTGACTGTGTTGTTAAGGAAATTCGAAAAAATTTGTCAACTCCCATCTAGACATTGCCTGGCTTCCGAGACCCTGTATTGAGCGCAAATATGAACCAAGGGGTTTCATTTTAAAAAAACTTGTATCTAGAACCCCTCCCCTATGGATGCTGTATACTAAATATTAAAAAATTCTGACCATTGGTCACTGGTGGCCATAATGTTATATGTACAATGATGCTTGCCCGAAGTCCGGCTCGACTCTGCGACAGTGACAAACACTCTCGGGGGTTCGAGCTGGAGTCGGAGTAAGGAGTTCACTCCCAAACATTATGCAGAAATATGGGTATTATCAACAAACAAATATATAGAGAGTTAGCGTGGGAAGCATTTGTGGGAAACAAATATACCGGGTATTTTCAGAGCCCATAACCTTTATAACTTATTTTCTAGGATAAAGGAAACATAATTATTTTATATGTTATGTTAATTTCTTTATAATTTCTTTGGATAAAGGATCAACACGCCACTGTTCAAATGTATAAAATAATTCTTGTATATGCAGTTTCTGGAACAACATCTACAAAATCTTTCTACACCACCCCTAGTGGTTTATGTCATAACGCTATTTTGTAAATATTTGTATAATGTATTTTATAAAAGTAAAAATGCCTGAAGATCCGCAGAGAGAGCGGTGAAAGCGCTAGCAGGAATAAATTCAATAATCAATAATTTTGTTGTATTTTTTTTTTGATGATTTTTTCTTATAACTGCCAGCACAAGGATTTGTTTATAAACTTTTGATATATACTCTCCCAAAAAAGAAAGTGTGCATGCTAAAAAATAACACTAAAAAAAAGATATATATCATTTTCATTCATGGAAATTTTATTCAATCACAGATGAATCAATTTGTGATCAACACGAGAAATTTCATTACGCTACGACGAATACTCTTGGTGCCATGGAGAGTCAAAGACACTAAGGGTCAAACACAAAAGTCACACCCTCAATATCTGGTATGACCTCCGTCTGCATCGACTACTGCTGTGCATCTACTGCCTCATGGAAGCGAACATGTTAGCGTGGAAGTGGGTTAGGGTAGGGTTAGGTAGGGTTAGGTTAGGGTTGGGTTAGGTTAGGCTAACCCTAACCCTACTCTACACCACTGCAGTCGAGTACGACGATGACGTAACATCAAAATCGGATGAATTGCAGGTCTTCGAGGACGTAGGCTGTATTCTCTCAGCCGGTTGATTACTGTTTGAGGATGTATCCGTCTCAGGTTAGGGATGTTCCTGGCTGTCGTTGTTGCCGTTTGTTGCCGGTTCCGGAGATGGACGACACGGATATACCGATCTTGTGCAGGGGTGGTAACTCGGGGTCTCCCGGAGCGGGGTCGGTCTCAAACGTCATCATGTTGTGCATGTCGATGGACTGGCCTGTCTACAGTGTTACGGTGTTACGGTGGCAGTTCAAATGCTGGGCAACCTCTCTGTGTGTTCTGCCAGCTCTAATCATACACAGGGCAAGGAGACGTTGATTCATTGTCAATCTTGGCATGCTAATGTGGAGTCGTTTTAACAGCAGCGCAAGTTTGAATGTGAACGATAGGAAGGCCTTACTTTAGTGTTTAAATACCCAAGGATTCACACTGCTGCATGAATTTTCTAACTCTCCACGTGCAAAACATGCCTTTTCACATGCAGCACGTCATTTAACGTTAATGCTATTATAAAGGGGAAAGCTGTTTTTGTGTTCAATATAACTTATTCATGAACAGTTAACACTCTTTACACCTACGAAATTATTTTTTTGGAGTTTGATCAATTTCTGCAATGCACACTTTCTTTTTTGGGCGAGTATATATATCTCTATTTATCCGACGAGTCAATAATATGCAAGCGAGACTTGTTTGATATATTCAGCCTTCTTTACAAATGCATGAACAGTCATAAGCTGGACATAAGCTTTCCTCACCACTTTAAATGTCCCATCAACAAACCAGCAGTACTTTGCCTTTGAAAATAGAAGCAGTTGATTTTCTGTTGCAAAAACCAAGTGTCGTTGATTGCGATGAGCGATGTCTCTTTGAAGAAAGTTGGGAGCAAGGAAATCTCCATTTATCTACAAAATATGACAACTTCATCTTCATTATTGGTATTTAATGACCTTCAGGCATAAAAAGAACATTTATTAAGAAACCTCCCAAAAACAAAATTACTCGAGCCTGCAAAGAATAGATCGACATACAAAATTACTTAATATTGACCACCGTCACATGGATGATGAAATGAAAGTTTCAGCGCGCCAAAGGCGCACAGGGACAATGTGGGATTGAAATCCCTTGCAACCCAAATAACTTTATTTGCTTTATAGCTTTATTTGCGTATGAGTCCACAACAGTCGGAAGCGGAGCCAATAATTGGCTCACCTGACTGAAAGTCGGTGAGCTTTTCTGCTCACTTTTTGTGTGTCGTACGTTGTGAAGGTGGTGTTTGGGTCATTTTCTCCCAAGCCACTGGCTGCAGTTCAATGAAAATTCACAAGAATAGCGGTTATATGGGGGCATTTGGGTTTTTCTTCAAATTGGGTTTCTGCTCATATTGTGGAGGGGGGTGGGGCCAAAATGCACAAAATTTAAAAAAATCATCTTCTCATGAACCAGCCATAGCAGATACTTGATATTTGGTATGCAGCTTCCATTTGAGGTGTAGACTCAAGTTTGTTCAAGAGAAGTTTGACAGGCAATATTTGCCTTTGTTCTGGCAAGAATTTGCCCCGCCCAGAATTTATATTTTCTGGACCGAGAGGCCAATTTGAACCAAATTTAATATGAGGTATTATTGGGTTATAAGTACTTGATTTATTCCAAAAAACTTTTTCCTGCAGCCCCGTGGGAACTTCAGGAGCCAAAAATAGAAAAAAAACAAAAACGTCCATATCTCCAAAGCTGCATGGCACTGAGAATTTTTATTTGGTGTGAGGCTTCCTTGGGACCAACAGAAAGGAATGGTAACAAAAAATTGCCATCAGTTTTGTCATAAGGTACTTTTTTGGGACTTTGAAAAATGCTGAGTCAGCATTTTTTAACACTATGGGCAATGGGAAAAAATTAAAGAATCGTTTGCTTCCAAACCACTGCTCCAAAAGCTTTCATATTTTACATATAACATCTTTGGAACATTGATTCACATATTTGTTGAAATCAAATCCCTCGGTCCATATTTGGGTTCTCTATAATAATAATGATCAGCTGTAATGAAAGTTTGCTACAACAACAAGTACAAATCACACTCGAGTAGAAAAATGTGTTTTTGTAACAGCATACACTATAACACCATTGTAATCACGCGTACAAACACACACAATAAAATATTAAACATAGCTCACACATAATTCAGTGTTTTTATCATCGTGCCGGTAAAGACACTTGAAAAGAAATTAAATCTCAAAAAGTGAATTTAGCTCACACACAGTACAAAAACCTTTATTCATTCACAAAGTACAAATAATAGAGTTGGGTACAAAACGTCCATTGGAGGGTACAAAACGTCCAATAGTTTGGGTACAAAACGTCCAATTGGGTACAAAACATCCTGGGTACAAAACATCCTGGGTACAAAATGTCCAGAAACCGACAGAATGACCCGTAACCAAAACTGGGAAAATGAACTAACTTCGAAACCGTACATTTGTAAATAATCAGTGGTTTGCCCATACCATGCAGAAGGAATAAAAGTATGTTTATTTTTTGTTTGGTTTAAGCAAAAATATCGAGTTACTTTCAGAAGCAAAATGTTGGCTTTCTGTTTTCGAATTCGTCGCGCGACGGTTGCAGGTGATGTTCGCTTTCCGGTGGTCTATATTTCTTCAGTGTGTAACAGTAGCGCACCGGTGGTGCTACTAAATTTCCCAAATTCAGTTAGATTCCTGAGTCATGGCAATTCCGAGCTATTGTAAGCTAAGTCCAAAATACAATAACACAAAAATTCAATAATAACTGAAGTTTATTTATGAATGTTGAAAAATGTATGGATTAATCACTATCCACTGCTGATTCGGTCAATAAGCCCAATCTGTTGATAAAAATCACTAAATTATAATAAACATAATAGTTCACAATTTACCTCAAACTGGGTGTCCATATCCATGTGATGCAACTGGTAAGCAAAAGCCCAACTTATACTAGAGTGTAACCCTACAATTTCATCTTAAGGAATGGAACTCTCCCTAAGTAAAACAACATGTGAGGGGGTTTCTAAAAGAACTAACCTGAAAAGCAGAGAACGTCCAGGTTTTATGTAAACCGTCAGACACTTTATTTCTGATAAAACAGTGGTATTTATACTCTATCCAGGTGTATGACACCCAATAAATGCCAAATTAAGACTGTACCAATGACTGATAATGATACAGTAACCGGCCAATGACAGATATTGTTATTTTGTTTAAGCCAATCAGAGTCGTCAAAACATTTTGGAAAGCGAAAGTAGAATTTTCGAAAATGAATGCTGTAAACACAATGTCAAGTTGTCAGTAATACTTAAAATATATCTTTTGGAACTGCTTCGAGACTTTCACAAGCTGGCGGCGCTGCCACACAAGTTTTTTCAAGAGTGACAAGAAAATTCTGACGCAAGGCTTCGTTGCACAAAAAACTGAATTATTGTGATTTTTCATTTGCTGACACTGTTATGCGATGCTTGCGTTGGCCCATTTCTTGGAGGTTGGGGGTGGCGAATATTTTGTAGGCCCCAGATCCCTGGCCCACTCCACCACCCCCATTACGCTCAGGCATGCATTCACTACCTTAGTTCGTAGGAAATGTGGCTTAAATTGACAATTCCCTATGGGCATTATTTTTGGGGTGGCACGTCTTTTGTTATATTCATATTTTACAAAGAGTGGCATAGGCGTTGACGGGGTGGGGGAGAGTGATGAGATACAGGTTTATTACCTCACCTGACTGAAAGTTAAAGGAGCTTAAGTGATCGCTTTCTGTCCATCGTCTGTCCGTCCGGCGTGAAATTTACATTATCGACTTCTCAGAAACCCGGGACCAAATTGAACCAAATTTGATATGCATGTTCCTTATCATATGTCAATTCAAGTTTGATCAAATAAAGTTGCAACATCCACAGGAGGCACCACAAGGGGCATTACTCTGATAGCACCCATAAATTGTTTTCCAAAATTAATAAATCATCTTCTCCAGAACCATCAATTAGAATCTTCTGATATTTGGTATATGACATCTCCAGGAGGGTTAAGATTCAAGTTTGTTCTAATCCAGTCCCTGGGTTAATATTTGGGCTCCCTATGGGAGCCCGAATTTTTTAACTTAGTGCAATATAAGGAAATTTCTTTAATATTTTTCTCCTTCAGATCCACCAGTCAGAATCCTTTTATATTTGATATACAACATTTCTAGGGGGGCAAAATTCAAATTTGTTCAAGTTGAGTCTCTGGGTTTATATTTGGGCTCCCTGTAGGAGCCCGAATTTATCCACCAGTCAGAATTCTTTCATATTTGGTATACAACATCTCGAGGTGGGTCAGTTTCAGATTTGTTCAAATCGGTTACCTGCAAATATTTGGACTCTCTGTGGGAGCCCGAATATGAACTTAGTGCACTATGAGGAATTTTTTAGCTCACCTGACTGAAAGTCAGGATGAGCTATAGTGATCATTCGCCGTCGGGTGTCCATGAACATGGTGTTTGCACCTACTACACCTTCTAATCCGCTGAACTAATTTTAGTTATATTTGAGGCGATTGCTTGTTCCGACATCGCTTTTTTTTTTCTCAAATCAACTTGTAAGGATGGGGTGGGGGAAAATTCACCAAAATTCTTAAAAAAAAATGTCTTGTCATGAACCAGTGCGTACAATGACTTGATAATTGCTATGGAGCTTCCTTTTCAAGTTTGTTTAAACAAAGTTTGTGGATCAATATTTGCCTTTGTAATGGGAGGGGAAAGATTTTTGGCCCCGACCAAAATTTCTTTTTTCTGAACCGGTGGTCCAATTTGATCCAAATTTAATATGTGGTATTATTGAGTCATAAGTACTTGATTTATGCAAAAACATGTATTTCTATGTCTCCCAGGAACCCCAGGAGCTAAAAATAGCAATATTTTCAAATGCCCATATTTCCCAAACCACATGAAACCGAGAACTATTATATGGTATGAAGCATCCTTAAGACCACTAGAATTGAATGGTAAGAAAAATTGCCATCGGTTGTGTCAGGGTGCTCTATGGGTGAGGGGGGGGGGGGGGGGGGGGGGGGATCGAAAAAATGCAGAGACAGCATATTTGCAAAAATTTAAAAAATATTTTGTCCACATCCACTGATCAAAATCTTTTGATATTTGGTGTACAGCATTCATGGGGGGGGGGGGGGGGGGGGGGGGGGGGGGGGGGGGGTCAGATACAAGTGTGTTAAAATGAAGCCCCTTGGTTCATATTTGGGCTCGATACAGGAGCCCAAATTTTTTTTAACTTAGGATAATATGGGAGATACAAGTGTGTTAAAATGAAGCCCCTTGGTTCATATTTGGGCTCGATACAGGAGCCCAAATTTTTAACTTAGGATAATATGGGAAATGATCTTTAAAAATCTTCTTCATATCCACCAGTCAGAATGCTTTCATATTTGGTATGCAGGATGTTGGGGAGAGGGGGGGGGGCAGATTCTAGTTTGCTCAAATTGGGTCCCTGGGTTAATATTTGAGCGCGCTATGGTAGCCCGAATTTGACAATATGAGGGAATTTCTTCAAAAGTCTTCTTCTCCAGAACCATCTCTTAGAATGTTTTGATATTTGGTATACAACATCTGTTGGGGGGGGGGGGGGGGGGGCACAGATTCAAGTTTATTCAAATCAAGCCCCTGAGTTAATATTTGGGCTTTTTATGAGAGCCTGCATTTTAACTTAGTGCAATATGAGGAAAGAGGAAATTTCTTTAAAAATCCTCTCCTTCAGATCATCCAGTCAGAATGCTTTCACATTTGGTATACAGCATCTGGTGGTGGAAGGGAAGGGCTCAGACTCAAGTTTGTTCAAGTTAAGTTCCTAGGTCAGAATGCTTTTGTATTTGGTATACAACATCTCTAGGAGGGTGAGAATCAAGTTTGTTCAAATCGGGTCCCTGGGTTAATATTTGGGCCCCAATGGTAGCCCGAATTTCAACTTAGTGCAATATGAGGAAATTTCATTAAAAATCCTCTCCTTCAGATCACCAAGTCAGAATGCTTTCACATTTGGTATACAGCATCTGATGTTGGAAAGGAAGGGCTCTGACTCAAGTTTGTTCAAGTTAAGGTCCTAGGTTGATATTTGGACTCCCCAAGTTTTGCATTACTGGAAATCGGGGCATTATTTTTGTGGTGGGCATCCCAGTATTAGAAAAAAATCATCTGGCATGGACAACAAAGTTACAAATAATGAAATAACTTCATTCCTCTGTAGTGTTAACTAGCTGTAGATGTTAATTAAATCCTTCTTTAACAACTATTGTCAGGTGAGCACCTCAGGCACCATGGGGCCTCTTGTTTTAAAAATCTTCTTCTTTAGACCGTGCAGTCAGAATACTTTCATATTTGGTATACAACATCTCTAGGCAGGTCAAATTTAAGTTTGTTTAAACCTGGTCCCTGGGTTGATATTTGGGCTCTCTATTGCAATATGAAGGAATTTCTTTAAAAATCTTCTCCAGAACCATCAATTAGAATCTTCTGATATTTGGTATACAACATCTCTGGAGGGGTCAGATTCAAACTTGTTCAAATTGGTACCCTGGGTTGATATTTGGGCTCCCTATGGGAGCCCAAATTTTAACTTAGTGCAATTTGAGGAAATTTCTTTAAAAACCTTCTTATTCAGATCCACCAGTCAGAATCCTTTCATATTTGGTATACAACATCTACAGGGTAGTCAGATTCAAAGTTGTTCAAATTGAGCCCCTGGGTTAGAAATTTGGGCTACCTATGGGAGCCTGAATTTTAACTTAGTCCAATATGAGGAACTTTTGTTTTAGATCTTCTTCAGATCCACCAGTCAGAATCCTTTCATATTTGGTATACAACATCTCTATGTTGGTCAGATTCAAGTTTGTTCAAATCAGGGTCTGGGTTCATATTTTGGCTTTCTATTTTCTATTGGAGCCCAAAGTATAACTTAGTGCAATGTGAGGACATTTCTTTAAAAATCTTCTTCAGATCCAGCGGTTAGAATTCTTTCATATTTGGTATATAACATTTCAGGGGGGTGGGGGGTGGGGGGGGTGGGGGTGGTCACATTCAAGTTTGTTGAATTTGAGTTCCCCCCGGCTTTAATACTTTGGCTCTCTGGGGGGGGGGGGGGGGGGGTGGGGGCAGGGTAGGTTCAAGTTTGTTCAAATCTATTCCTTGTGTTTTTCTATAAAAGTTGCCTTTTATGACTTCATTCCTTTGTAGTGTTGATGAACCATGTTTAACTGAATGTGACCCCAAATACGTCTTTGAACCACTTTGTCAGGTGAGCAATTAAGGCCCCTTGGGGCCTCTTGTTATCCCCCACCCACGAAGTCAGGAGGGGGGTATTGAAATGGTGTTCGTCTGCCAGTCAGTCTGTCTGTCCATCTTATAAAACTTTGTCCGCTTGACTCCTCCAACAGCTTTCTGTGATGTTTACAAAACTTAGTCTGAAGTGTCATTATCAGGTGTAGATGTGCATGTGATCAGGAATTTTTGATGCAACAAATTTTGCATGGTTATGGTCCTTGGAAATAGCAAAATTTCCATCACAAAGGCTTGTCCACTTAACTCCTACATTTTTATCTCAACTTGGGCGAAGCCAAATTTGAGGTATTTTTTGTCATGGCCTGTCTGGCCATCTGTCTGTCCGTCGCGCCATACACATGGCTCAGGCTAGAGGCCGTATTTATGAACCAATCTTTACGAAACTTCTTGGGTACCTTTGTTATCACCGTGAGACGAGAACTGGTGTTTTGGGGTCCGGTCCGAAATTCAAGATGGCCACTGGCAGCCATTTTGTACAAAATTAGGTGCAATCAGATTTTTGCACAGAACTTCCATATGAAAGCTCTGATTTGAATAATTTTTTGTATGAATGTTTAGTACCATGGGATACATCACATATAATGCGGGTTTTTTTCTCGTGCGTAAGTTATGCAAATTACACTATCTTTGATTTATTTAGTGTTACTTCCAGCACTGTAAGTGCAAATGCCAAGATGGCTCGGGCTAGAGGCCGTATTTATGAACCGATCTTTACGAAACTTCTTGGGTACCTTTGTTATCACCGTGGGACGAGAACGAGTGTTTTGGGGAGCGGTCTGAAATTCAAGATGGCTGCTGGCAGCCATTTTGTACAAAATTAGGTGCAATCAGATTTTTGCATAGAACTTTCATATGAAAGCACTGATTTGAATAATTTTGTGTGTGAATGTTTAGTACCATGGGATACATCACATATAATACAGGTTTGTTTCTCGTGCATAAATTATGCCAATTAGACTAACTTTGATCTATTTAATGTTACTTTCAGCACTGTAACTGCAAATGCCAATACAGCTTGGGCTAGAGGCTGTATTTATGAACCATTCTTTATGAAACGTCTTGGGTACCTTTGTTATCACCGTGGGACGACAACAAGTGAGTTTGGGAGCGGTCCGAAATTCAAGACAGTACTTTAGTTAGTGCAATCAGTTTTTTGTACAGAAATTCTGTATGAAAGTTCTGATTTGAATAATTTTTTGTATGAATGTTTAGTAACATGGAATACATCACATATAGTACAGGTTTTTTCTCATGCAAAAATTATGCAAATTAGATGAACTTTGATTTATTCAGTGCTACTTATACACCGTAAGTGCACTTGTCAATACGGCTCGGGCTAGAGTCTGTCTGTATTTATGAACCAATCTTCACGAAACTTCTTGAGTACCTTTGTTATCACCCTGGGACGTGAACGAGTGTTTCTTGGTGTGGTCAAAAATTCCAAAATTCAAGATGTCTGCCAGTGGCCATTTTGAACCGAAATTAGGTCCAATCAGTTTTTTGTACACAACTTCTATACGGCTCAGGCTAGAGGCTGTATTTATGAACCGATCTTTACAAACTTCTTGGGTACCTTTGTTATCACCGTGGGACAAGAACGAGTGTTTTTGGGTGCAGTCCAAAATTCAAGATGGCCCCCAGCAGCCATTTTGTACCAAAATTAGTGCAATCAGTTTTTTGTACAGAACTTCTGTATGAAAGCTCTGATTTAAATAAATTTTTGTATGAATGTTTAGTAACATGGAATACATCACATATAATACAGGTTTTTTTCTTGTGCAGAAATTATGCAAATTAGATGAACTTTGATTTATTAGGCTGTGTGAAACACACAGACTATTGTTTTTGCACAGATTCTTTTTCTTTTTTTTTTTTCTTCTTTTTTTTCTTTTTTTTACTTCTTCTTCTTCTTCTTCTTCTTCTTCTGTCTTCTGTCTTCTCATCACTTTTTTGTCTGCAAGATAACTCGAAAACGAATTGCCCAATCTTGTTGATTTTTGGCATTCTGATAGACAGCCACAAGTTCTCGGCCACCTATGTTTTTCATATTCCTGGGGTACCAGGGGTGTCTGTAGGGGTGTTTTGAAAGTGGGTCACGCCCATATCTCAGGTGTGGTATGACCTACAGACCTGGGACCAACACCAAATGAGTCGACACTTGCTGGAGGTTCAAAATAGATCTCAGGCGTGGTATGACCTACAGACCTGGGACCAACACCAAATGAGTCGACACTCACTGGAGGTTCAAAATATGGGTCAAGGTCACAGAGGTCATCTAGCGATCATTGAGTGCATTTTTCAGAATTGCTGGAAATCACATTTTTTGACCCCCTAAAGTATTCCTGACGTACCCACATGCATTTTGACGTAAAAAAAGTGTGCGTGGCCAAATTTTTTGAAAGTGGGTCACGCCCATATTTCAGGCGTGGTATGACGTATGGACCTGGGACCAACACGAAATGAGTCGACACTTGATGGAGATTCAAAATATGGGTCAAGGTCATGGAGGTCACCTAGGGGTCATTGAGTGCATTTTTCAGAATTGCTGGAAATCACATTTTTTGATCCCCTAAAGTATTCCTGACGTACATACATGCATTTTGACATAAAAAAAAGTGGGTGTGGCCAAAATTTTTGAAAGTGGGTCACGCCCATATCTCAGGCATGGTATGACGTATGGGCCTGGGACCAACACGAAATGAGTCGACACTTGATGGAGATTCAAAATATGGGTCAAGGTCACAGAGGTCACCTAGGGATCATTGAGTGCATTTTTTCAGAATTGCTGGAAATCACATTTTTTGACCCCCTAAAGTATTCCTGACATACACACATGCATTTTGACATAAAAAAGTGGGCATGGCCTAAAATATTTTGAAATTGGGTCACGCCCATACCTCAGGCGTGGTATGACGTATGGACCTGGGACCAACACAAAATGAGTCAACACTTGATGGAGATTCAAAATATGGGTCATGGTCACGGAGGTCACCTAGGGGTCATTGAGTGCATTTTTCAGAATTGCTGGAAATCACATTTTTTACCTCCTAAACTATACCTGATGTACACACATGCATTTTGACGTAAAAAAAAAAGTGGGCACGGCCAAAATTTTTGAAACTAGGTCACACCCATATCTCGAGCGTGGTATGACATTTAGACCTGGGACCAACACCAAATGAGTCGACACTTGATGGAGGTTCAAAATATGGGTCAAGGTCACCTAGGGGGGTCATTGAGTGCATTTTTCAGAATTGCTGGAAATCACATTTTTTTGTCCCCCTAAAGTATTCATGACGTACACACATGCATTTTTACATAAAAAAAGTGGGCGTGGCCAAAATTTTGAAAGTGGGTCACACCCATATCTCAGGCGTGGTTTGACCTACAGACCTGGGACCAACACCAAATGAGTCAATACTCGATGGAGGTTCAAAATATGGGTCAAGGTCATGGGGGCAACTAGGGGTCATTGAGTGCATTTTTCAGAATTGCTGGAAATCACATTTTTTGATCTCCTAAAGTATTCCTGATGTACATACATGCATTTTGACGTAAAAAAAAGTGGGCATGGCCACATTTTTTGAAAGTGGGTCACGCCCATATCTCAAACGTGGTATGACGTTTAGACCTGGGACCAACACCAAATGAGTCGACACTTGATGGAGGTTCAAAATATGGGTCAAGGTCACCTAGGGGGGTCATTGAGTGCATTTTTCAGAATTGCTGGAAATCACATTTTTTTGTCCCCCTAAAGTATTCATGACGTACACACATGCATTTTTACATAAAAAAAAGTGGGCGTGGCCAAAATTTTGAAAGTGGGTCACACCCATATCTCAGGCGTGGTTTGACCTACAGACCTGGGACCAACACCAAATGAGTCAATACTCGATGGAGGTTCAAAATATGGGTCAAGGTCATGGGGGCAACTAGGGGTCATTGAGTGCATTTTTCAGAATTGCTGGAAATCACATTTTTTGATCTCCTAAAGTATTCCTGATGTACATACATGCATTTTGACGTAAAAAAAAGTGGGCATGGCCACATTTTTTGAAAGTGGGTCACGCCCATATCTCAAACGTGGTATGACATACGGACCTGGGACCAACACCAAATGAGACAACACCCAATGGAGGTTCAAAATATGGGTCAAGGTCACGGAGGTCAACTAGGGGTCATTGAGTGCATTTTTCAGATTTGCTGGAAATCACATTTTTTGACCCCCCCCCCCCCCCCCCCAAAGCATTCCTGAGATCCATACATGCATTTTTATGTTAAAAAGTGGGCGTAGCCATCATTTTTGAAAGTGGGTCATGCTCATATCTCAATCGTGGTATGATGAATGGACCTGGAACTAACACCAAATGAGTCGACACTTGATGGAAATTCAAAATATGGGTCAAGGTCATGGCGGTCACCTAGGGGTCTGCCTGAAAGAGGTCACCAAAGTCATCAAGTGTGTATTATTCAGAAATACTGGGAAATGAAATTTATTACACCTTAATGAATTTCTAAAGTTTATGAACGTATTTCATCACTCAAATTAGTGGGCAGAGCCAAAAATGTCCATTTCTGATTCGAGTATCGAACCCTTTGAATGCTGGTCACATGTATGCCTTTTCTGGTTTCTTATAAATAATTGTTCTGATTCCAGTATGAATATCTGTAAATACTGTTAACGAAAACCCATTTCTGATTTGTTTAAAAATATTTTATTCCTGAAAATAAGCCTCCATAAATTCTCTTTCTGTATAGTTTATTCCTGATACTTTAACCCTTTTGACACAGACTTGAATTTACTGGGTGCAGTAAATTCTGTTTCTCTAGTTCAGGACTACTTTTTCACTGTAAGTGCACATGTCAATACGGCTAGGGCTGGAGGCTGTATTCATGAACCGATCTTCATGAAACTTCTTGGGTACCTTTGTTATCACCTTGGGACGAGAACGAGTGTTTTGGGGTGCGGTCCAAAATTCAAGATGGCCATTTTGTACCAAAATTAGTGCAGTCAGTTTTTTGTACAGAACTTCTGTATGAAAGTTCTGATTTGAATAAATTTCTGTTTGAATGTTTAGTAAAATGGAATGCATCACATATAATACGGGTTTTTTTCTCGCTCAGAAATTATGCAAATTAGATGAACTTTGATTTATAAAGTGCTACTTATACACAGTAAGTGCATGTGTCAATACGGCTCAAGCTAGAGGCTGTATTTATCAACCGATCTTCACAAAACCTCTTGGGTACCTTTGTTATCACCTTGGGATGAGAACGAGTGTTTCTGGGTGCATTCCAAAATTCAAAATGGCTGCCAGTGGCCATTTTGTACCAAAATTAGGTACAATCAGTTTTTTGTACACAACTTCTATACGGCTCAGGCTAGAGGCCGTATTATTGAACTGATCTTCACGAAACTTCTTGGGAACCTTTGTTATCACTGTGGGACGAGAATGAGTGTTTTGGGTGCGGTCCAAAATTCAAGATGGCCACCAGCAGCCTTTTTGTACCAAAATTAGTGCCATCAGTTTTTTGTACAGAACTTCTGTATGAAAGTTCTGATTTGAATAAATTTTTGTAGGAATGTTTAGTAACATGGAATACATCACATATAATACAGGTTTTTTTCTCATGCAGAAATTATGCAAATTAGATGAACTTTGATTTGTTCAGTGCTACTTATACACAGTAAGTGCACATGTCAATACGGCTCGGGCTAGAGTCTGTATTTATGAACTGATCTTCACGAAACTTCTTGGGGTACCTTTGTTATCACCTTGTGACAGGAACTGTGTTCTGTGTTATCACTATGCTATGAGAACAAATATTTTTGCATTCAGTCACACCCACTCTGGGACTCAAAGATTTCTTTTCCAGTTTAGCATCTAACTGTCACCCCACTTTTACAATACTTTACATATATATTTGTTACAGGCTATGGTCAGCATTTATGTACAGACCGTTTCAATACTTTACATCAGGTCATTACCTAGATGTTTGTCATTGCTATGTCACATACTATACATGTACATGTCTTGACAAGTTGAGCTACAGTGTCATTGACACTTTCATTTATTGGATTTTTACGAAACATGGTCTGAAGTATCAGTCTCAAGTGTAGTTGTGCTTGTGGTCAGTTACGGCTCTTGGAAAAAGCAACATTTTCATCACAAAGGCTTGTCCGCTTAACTCCTCCTACATTTTTATTGGATTTTATGAAACTTGGTCAAGAATTTTTGATGCGATGAATTTTGCGTGGTTGGAAACAGCAAAATTTCCATCACAAATGCTTGTCCGCTTAACTCCTGCATTTTTAGCTCAACTTTGGCAAAGCCAAATTTGAGCTTATGCCATGGTCAGTCGTCTGTCGTCCGTCTGTTAGTCTGTCCGTCAACAATTCAATACGGCTCGGGCCAGAGGCCGTATTTATGAACCGATCTTTACGAAACTTCTTGGGTACCTTTATTATGACAGTGGGACGAGAACGAGTGTTTTGGGTCCGATCCGAAATTCAAGTTGGCCGCTGGCGGCCATTTTGTACAGACTTAGGTGAGATCAGATTTTTGCGCAGAACTTCCATATGAAAGCGCTGATTTGAATAATTTTTTGTATGAATGTTTAGTACCATGGGATACATCACATATTATATGGGTTTTTTTCTTGTACGTAAATTATGCAAATTAGACTAACTTTTATGTATTTCGTGTTACTTTCAGCACTGTAAGTGCAAACGCCAATACGGCTCAGGCTAGAGGCTGTATTTATAAACCGATCTTTACGAAACTTCTTGGGTACCTTTGGTATCACCTTGGGACGAGAACGAGTGTTTTTGGGTACGGTCCGAAATTCAAGATGGCCGATGGCAGCCATCTTGTACAAAATTAGGTGCAATCAGATTTTTGCACAGAACTTCCATATGAAAGCGCTGATTTTTGTTTTTGTGTGAATGTTTAGTACCATGGGATACATCACATATAATACAGGTTTTTTTCTCGTGCAGAAATTATGCAAATTAGATGAACTTTGATTTTTTCAGTGCTACTTATACACAGTAAGTACACATGTCAATACGGCTCGGGCTAGAGGCTGTATTTATCAACCGATCTTCACGAAACTTCTTGGGTACCTCTGTTATCACCTTGGAACGAGAACGAGTGTTTCTGAGTGCGGTCCAAAATTCAAGATGGCTGCAAGTGGCCATTTTGTACCGAAACTAGGTCTAATCAGTTTTTTGTACACAACTTCTATACAGCTCAGGCTAGAGGCCGTATTTATGAACCGATCTTTACGAAACTTCTTGGGGACCTTTGTTATCACCGTGGGATGAGAACGAGTGTTTTTGGGTGTGGTCTGAAATTCAAGATGGCCACCAGCAGCCATTTTGTACCAAAATTAGTGCAATCAGTCTTTTGTACAGAACTTCTGTATGAAAGTTCTGATTTGAATAAATTTTTGTAGGAATGTTTAGTAAAATGGTATACATCACATACAGTACGGGTTTTTTTCTCATGCAGAAATTATGCAAATTAGATGAATTTTGATTTATTTAGTGCTACTTATACACTGTAAGTGCACATGTCAATACGGCTCGGGCTAGAGGCTGTATTTATCAACCGATTTTCACGAAACTTCATGGGTACTTTTGTTATCACCTTGGGACGAGAACGAGTGTTTCTGAGTGCGGTCCAAAATTCAAGATGGCTGCCAGTGGCCATTTTGTACCAAAATTAGGTCCAATCAGTTTTTTTGTCACAACTTCTATACAGCTTGTATTTATGAACTGATCTTCACGAAACTTCTCGGGTACCTTTGTTTCCACCTTGGGACAGGAATGAGTGTGTTTTGGGGTGCCTTTGTTATCACAGTGCTATGAGAACAAATATTTTGGGGTTCAGTCAGACCCACTCTGGGACTCAAAGATTTCTTTTCTATTTAGCATCTGACTGTCACCCACCTTTACAATACTTTACCTATACATTTGTTACAGGCAATGCTCAGTATTTATGTACAGACCGTTACAACACTTTATATGTACATTTGTTATCAGGTCATTACCTAGATGTTTGCCATTGCTGTGTCACATACTATACATGTACATGTCTTGACAAGTTGAGCTACAGTGTCATTGACACTTTCATTTTTTTTTTTTGGTGGGGTGGGGGGGGTTCCACACATTTTGTCTGTACGATTCAGAAGCCATTTTCGAACCGATTTTCACACAATTTTGCACA
Source organism: Pictodentalium vernedei (assembly GCA_031216915.1). Taxonomy (NCBI): domain Eukaryota; kingdom Metazoa; phylum Mollusca; class Scaphopoda; order Dentaliida; family Dentaliidae; genus Pictodentalium; species Pictodentalium vernedei. Next base: position 587,043,209 of record CM062297.1, on the reverse strand, counting down.
TGCATAGAGGGGCACAAAATATAAAAATGTACCAATGTGGAATTTTCGATTTAAACCTTCTTTCGCGGGAATTGGCAAAAAACTGTCAAAATTACGGTTTATAGACACTTTCTCGAACCACGTCTTGTATATTTTTTTTTAAACATTCATCATTGTTAGACCTGTCTGTGACATGACCATTCATATACAAGAGATATTAGGCAATGCGTATGTTAACCCTCCACAGGCTGCCAAACATCAGAATTTTGATGACATGGGCTGTTTCCGGGCCCCCACGGCACCCAAACGATACACGAGAGATAAACAAAACTTCATTTATTGGAAGTGGGATTCACCGTGGATCATTTTTGTAAGTAATAAGGGTATTCAAAAAACCAAGCGTTAACCCGTTATGGACTGGTTAAACTGCAATACCCCTCAAAAGTTCAAACGTTCATGTTTTCTGTGGATTTCTCTAAACGAGTCCTGTAGATTTTCAAGAAAAATTGTCCACGCGCAGGTCTTTGGTATGACAATACAAATTGCATGGACAAAAAATGCCGGTGAACATTTGTCAACCCTCCACGGGCTGTTAAAAGTCAAAATTGTGATACGAGCGCAAAATTTATACGGAAACATTTTTGTTAGTAGTAATGGTATTCAAAAGTCAAAGTCTTAATCCATTTTGGGCAGGCTAAAGAGAGATACCCCTTAAAAGCTTAAAATTCCCATTTTCTGTGGATTTCTCTGAAAACAACTTGCAGGTTTTCAAGAAAAATTGACTATTCACAGACTTTTGTGTGACATTACAAATTGCATGAACAAAATATTCTGGCGAGCATTTATTAATCCTCAACAGGCTGCCAAGCATCGTAATTTTGTTGAAATGGGCTGTTTTCGGACATGCACAGCACCCAACATATACCCGAAAGATAAACATAATCTCCCTTGTTGAAAGTGGATTTCACCAAGCACTATTTTTGTAAGTAATAAGGGTATTCAAAAAAACAAGCGTTACCCAAGAGAAAATGTGACCAAAATTTTCATGAAAATTTCAGTGAAATTTCACCAAAATTTTCATGAAAAGCAACAATTTTCACCAAAATTTAGGTGAAATTTTAATGAAATTTCACTATAATTTTGACTAAAATTTTTATGAACATTTTGGCGAAATTTCAGTAAATTTTTTACTGAAATTTCAATGAAATTTCACTATAATTTTTACTAAAATTATCATGAAAATTTTGTTGAAATTTCAGTAAAGTTTTTACTGAAATTTCAGTGAAATTTTTACTGAAATTTCACTATAATTTTGACTAAAATTTTCATGAAAATTTTGTTTAAATTTCAGTAAATTCTTTTACCTAAATTTTAGTGAAATTTTAATGAAATTTCACTATAATTTTGACTAAAATTTTCAGTGAAATTTTGTTGAGGTTCTACTCTAAATTTCTGTGAAATTTCACTATTGCTGACTAAAACTGACTGACTAAAACTAAAAATTTCAGGAAATGTTGATAAATTTCAGTAATCTATATCATGCATTATATACATTTCAAAACTAATTTATATAAAACTCATGAAAGGTGGAAGTATATAACCAACAGGGGAACTTTCATTTGAAGCTAGATATGCTATCCTGGGATCTCTGATATTTTGAATGGTAAAGTCAGAGTAACTTAAATGGTAGAGTGCTAAATATTCTCTCAGCCTCAAGATTTGTCCACACAGTTTTGACTTCTTACAATTTATGCTGGGTTGGCCAATTTAAATATGGGGCTGGGCAAGTTGATTTGAAAAAAGACAAAATGTAAGGTCAGAACAAGCAATCAGCTCAAATTTTACTGAAATTGGGTCAGTGGTTTAGGATGGGCAGATGCAAGCACCATGTTCACATACAACAGACGACGGGTGGTGAATGATCACTATAAGCTCATCCTGACTTTCAGTCCGGTGAACTATCAAGAGGACCCACAGGGCCTGAGGTGCTCACTTTGAACAGAACCTGAAATAAACAAGAGTCCAAGAATGAATCTACATTAAACAATCAACCTCTATAGGATCCATTGTCAACCCTTAAGCTTCTTAGAAGTGACTAAAATAGTCCAAGTGTCAAGCCTTTTCTTCAGTTAATCAAAACGTAAAAAGTGGAGTTCCCCTACGGAGCCCCTTGATACAACATATGTGGATTTATCTTAGTTACACACCTCTAGAAGGTACTTAATAAATTTTTTTTCAATTCTTCAGCTACCATAGCTACCCATAGGGAGCCCAAATATTAATCCAAGCACTCGATTTGAACAAACTTTAATTTCTCCACACTATAGATGTTGTATACCAAATATGAAAGCATTCTGACTGGTGGATCTGAAGAAGATTTTTAAAGAAATTTCCTCATTTTGAACTACATTAAAATCTGGGCTACCACAGGGAGTCCAAATATTAACCCTGGGATCCGATTTGAATAAACTTGAATGTAACTAACTCCCCTAGAGATGTAAGCCAAATATGAAAGGATTCTGACTGGTGAATCTGAAGATGATATTTGAAGAAATTTCTTCATATTGCACTAAGACTAAGTTAAAAGTTTGGTTTCCATGGGGAGCCCAAATATTAACCCAGGCACTCGATTTGAACAAACTTGAATCTGACTCTCCTATAGATGTTGTATACTAAATATGAAAGCATTCTGATTGGTGGATCTGAAGAAGATTTTAAAAGAAACTTCCTCATATTGCACTAAGTCAAAATTTGGGTTCCCATAGGGAGCCCAGATATTAACCCAGGCAATCGATTTGAACAAAGATTTTTAAAGATTATTCCCCATATGGCTATAAGTTAAAAATCTGGGCTCCTGTATTGAGCTCAAATATGAACCAAGGTGCTTCATTTTAAAAAAAACTTGTATCAAAAAAACCCACCTCTATGGATGCTGTCTACCAAATATCAAAAGATTCTGACCATTGTTTTTTTTTTTTTAAATTTACAAATACGCCGACTCAAAATATTTTCGATGCTTACCCCCCTCCTCCCTCCTCCCAACCCCCTACAGAACACCCTGACAACCGATGGCAATTTTTGTTTTCACTGTTCAATTCTACTGGTCCTAAGGATACTTCATACCAAATAACATTCCTCTTCCGTATGGTTTGGGAAATGTGTGCAACTGAAAATCTTTCTATTTTTGGCTCACCAACGTTAGTTGTGTGAGCCTATGGCATAGCCCTCATGTCGGCGTCAGCGTCGGCGTCCGCTCTCAAATATTTTGAACTTTTGTGTACAGGTTTTGATTTTTTGGCTTTTCAAATTTTTTTTTAGTTTCAGCATATTGCTATAGTGGTTCACTATAACATTTAACTCTTTTCCAGGGTATTTTGTCATAATTTTAACCCTTTGAATCAAATTTTAGACTTATTTTGATGTTTGCGTGCAGGTTTTGATGTTTTTTTTTTCCTTTCTTTCAAGTGGAGATTTACCTTGCAGCATATGTCCATGCTTTCTATTGTATGTAAACATGCATCTTAGGGCTATGTTTGTATTATTTAACCCTTTTCCTACTGAATTACTTCAATTTTGGACTTTTATGTACAGCTTTTGGACTTAGGCTTACAGCTTCTTACTTTTATGTATAGGTTGTGATAAAAAAAAAACAATTTCAAGTGAGGTTGACCTCACTGCATATTGCAGTGGTGGTTATTATAACATTGATATCTTTCCAGTGCATTTTTAAAAAATTTTTTAACCCCTTGAATAGAATTTTAGACTTATTTTGACGTTTGCGTGCAGGTTTTCATGGGTTTTTTTTTTTTTTCCTTTCTTCCAAGTGTAGAGTTTCTGCATATTGCTATGGTGGTTCACTATAACATTTAACTCTTTTCCAGGGTATTTTGTCTTAATTTTAACCCTTTGAATCAAATTTTAGACTTATTTTGATGTTTGTGTGCAGGTTTTGATGTTTTTTTTTCCTTTCTTCCAAGTGGAGATTTACCTTGCAGCATATGTCCATGCTTTCTATTGTATGTAAACATGCATCTTAGGGCTATGTTTGTATTATTTAACCCTTTTCCTGCTGAATTACTTCAATTTTGGACTTTGATGTACAGCTTTTGGACTTAGGCTTACAGTTTCTTACTTTTATGTACAGGTTGTGATAAAAAAAAACAATTTCAAGTGAGGTTGACCTCACTGCATATTGCAGTGGTGGTTATTACAACATTGATATCTTTCCAGTGCATTTTTAAAAAAATGTTAACCCTTTGAATAGATTTTTAGACTTATTTTGACATTTGCGTGCAGGTTTTCATGTTTTGTTTTTTTTTCCTTTCTTCCAAGTGTAGAGTTTCTGCATATTGCTATGGTGGTTCACTATAACATTTAACTCTTTTCCAGGGTATTTTGTCTTAATTTTAACCCTTTGAATCAAATTTTAGACTTATTTTGATGTTTGCGTGCAGGTTTTGATGTTTTTTTTTCCTTTCTCCCAAGTGGAGATTTACCTTGCAGCATATCTCCATGCTTCTTAGGGGTTATTATTATATTATTTAACCCTTTAGCTGCTTATTTTCTTTAATTTTGGACTTTTGTGTGCAGGTTTTGAACTTTTTTTTTTACTCCAGCCACCCGTTTACATTGGCCACCTGTTGGTGAGCCACGGGGTACTGATACCCCCTCTAGTTAACTCCTGGGGTTCCCACAGAGACGAAGAACATTTTTTTTCAAGTACTTATGACACAATAATACTACATGCCAAATTTGGTTCAAGTTGGACCATCAGTTCAGAAAATGTACAAAGGGCAAAGGCAAATATTGCTCCACAACCTTCGTTTGAACAAATTTGATTCTACTCCTCAAAAGGAAGGTCCATACCAAATATCAAGTCATTGTACCCACTGCTTCATGAGAAGATTTTTAAAAAATTTTGGAGCAATTTTCCCCACCCCCTCCCTCTGGGGCTGGGCATGCTGAGTTGAATAAAAATGCAATGCCCCTTTGGGACCATCACTCACACAAACTTTCACTTGAATTGGCCCAGTGGTTTTGGAGGAGTCCAAAACGTAGTGTAGACAGAAGCCTGACGCAGAGCAATTAGATAAGCTCAGCTTGACTTTGTCAAGATGAGCTAAAAACCAAGTGCATCAGCCAAACATTTTGTCAAGACTGACTTAGCGACAATGAATTTTTCTCACATGATCTGACCAATCTGACATCGAGTCTTACTGAACGATACTGGTGCTACTAATTTGATCCCCAAAGGCAATTAATGTATTTGATGCAGACAAATAACATCTTTATTTAACTGTATTCTATTCTAAAGCATTAATTGGAATCACGACAATACTAAGATTTCTCCAAATCCCCTACATCCCCCCCCCCCCCCCACCCACCCAACATACACACACAAAAGAAATTGAAAGTGTCCAAGACACTGAAGCTCAACTTGTCCAAGAAGGGACTGAACTAAATAGAAAGATCCAGTAATGCCATGTAATTCACTTAAGTTTTTTCAGAAAAGACATCACACCAAAGTTACATATGAAATCTGAAAAATGATCAGGTGTGAGAGATGTGGCCTGTAGTGTGTGCTAATGGAATTGTTGACAATTTATATGCCAAATCTAAGATGGCCACTGGTGGCCATGTTTTTCAACAAAATTTGGAAACATTTGTGAGAGCCCATGTACATGTACACATTGCTCCAAAGGTACATATACGAAATTTGGGACTGATTGGGTGAGAGTTGCGACGTGTAGGGTCTGCTAAAGGAATTGTTGGACAATTTATATCCAAATCCAAGATGGCCACTGGCGGCTATGTTTTTCAAGGAAATTCAAAAAATTTGACAGCTCCCATCTAGACATTGCCGGGCTTCCGCGATCCTGTTTTGGGGTTCGTAAAACAGACCAATTTCCCTAACCAATTTTCCCCAGTTGGCTAGTGCAGATGTATATTGTTATGCACTTGAATAAAAATGTGAGTGAATATTCACATACTCTGATTGTTGACTAGGGCTGTCACGACTATCAATTTTCATAGGCGGCTAATCGCCACCATTAATCGACGGTTACTCTATTAATAGTCGTTTCCCAAAAATTCAATAAAGTTTAAACCAGCTCTCATATACTTGCAAATTTGAAACTGATGATGTATGAAAATGTTGAGATAAAGTGGAAATACCAAATGTCTCCCAATCAAATCTGAAAAATTTAAACTGAACGTTTGTGCAAATGTTTCATTTCTGTAACTAATTTCCAGAATTTTGAACATGAACTTCCATCCATTCCTACACAAGTTAGTTAAAACTTAATTTGGGCGATGACAAGTGTAGTGACCATTGTGGCAACTTTCTCACTTTTGCAATTACGTTTTTTTCAATGGGGTCATTCGAGTGTACAAGACTGAAGATTCTATTTACTCTGCGCCTGCAGTCACTTCCGAAACAGCAAATTATTCGAATGGTTCACCGTTTGAATAAAGGACTCTTCTCCGGAGTAATTTTCTGATCAAATGACTATGCTTTAAAGCCTTTTTAAATAAATTAACATTGCACACTTGTGCAGAAAACAAAGGCCACTTGATTTTAGAAGTAACTACATGTAGGTTAATAATCAGTCTCCTCATTACACAATGCAATTTAAACCTGACTTGTACCACTTTGAAAATGAATGACGATCGACTAAAATTAAAAACTGTCAACTACTGCAATAGTCGACGGTTAGTTGACTAATCGAATAATTGCAACAGCCGTATTGTTATGGAAAAAAAACCCCTACTAACGTCCTGATTAATAATTTCATGATATCTATATCCTACTGCTACTACGTCTTGGAATACATTGTGACATGACGGAACTCAATCCATGTGGAAAAAATGATGCAAGATGACCCATGTTCATTTACAATCGAATGACTTGAGAGATTGTAAACAAGGTCAAATGTTGATTCAGAAATAGATCACGAATGGTTGGAGCTGCCAAGTATTAATTTATATTATCGCTAAAATATGACTGGCGCCAATCGGCAACAGCTCTAACATTACAGAAAGTGTCTCCAGGCATAACTTTGTCTCATTTTAAGAGAAAAAATTCACATTTTCCTCGTGACTTTTACCAGTATTTTTGTGATCAGAATGCCTCCATAGGCCACTTTAAAGCATCTAAAATTCAAAATTTTCCTTGGGCAGAACCACCCCAAACCCCCTTTTGGTGTCTGCTATGATGATAATTTCCCCAATATCTAAAACGGACCCAATATATTTAACTTAGCAGAAGCCCTGCATTGCCGCAAAGCCATGCATGAACTTTGGAACCAATCAGGGGAGAGCTCTGGCCTGTAGGGTGTGCTGAGGGAATTGTGGACGGACAGAGGAATGTACGGACAGACAATGGATCGCAACCCATTACAATAGCTCATTCTTGACAATGTCAAGTTGAGCTAAAAAGCAGTGCTGGAAATTAACAAAATTGACGTATGCAGTTTTAAGCTCCTTTGAAATCAGAGACGGGAGTAAATTGCACCCATAAAATGTTAATATATGAGTTTTCAAGGGAATACTGTCACCAATGCACTAGACACCGTAAATATATTAAATATATAAGGAATTGCTGAATTATGGCAGTAACTTGCCCGTAGCCACAGAGTGCTGCTTTCTCAAAACAACACACATTTAATTGTTTCACGATTTATTATTTTCTATAGTTACACAATTTATTATTTTTTTTAAAAGTGTACGGATATGCTATAATATGAAGTTCACCAAAGAGAAGTAAATAACATAGTAAAACGTATTCAGGGATTTTACGTAGTGAGCAAACTTGTACAGTACACGGAGGATGGATCATGATCAAATCAGCAGACAGGTGGAATTTACATCTATTTAAAAATCCATAGTTGCTAAGAATGATCTTGAAAACCACAAGCAAATTTTCTGATGGACCATCAGACCAGTCCAGTGGGTCGACAACAGAGTTTGCTTGTGGTTTTTATGCTTTTCCTCAAGAACGTTGATTTATAATGGGTAGAAATTCCACCCACAGGGTGATTTGATCACAATCCCCATACAATATATATTTTTTCATCTGATAATAGGATTGTTTTGAACTTGGTGTGCTCATTAGGCGACACCTCCAGATAAGAGCTGTCGATTAGCATTCATTTCTGTGAAAAAAGTTCCTGTTTACAATGACCTCTGAACTAACTGCATTTGTGTATCAGCATTCTTCTCTTCCTTTAGCCAGCCTTACAGTTTACATTTAAAAATGCATGGATTACTTTGACGTTGTGCACACACAATGCAGTTATGTTGAAGTTTCACCAAATAACATTGAAACCAATGATCTTCAGTTTTGCCATTTCAGTTTTAACTTACCAAGTTCAAGTTTTTCAAAGTATTCATATCAACCATTGTCCTTCAGGTTAGTGACGCTATTATAACAACATATATCATCGTCTCAACTCTATTGCTAAGCATTCGATCTGAACTGGATCTTCATCAGGACACTCAAATTAGGAAGAACTACATGTCAACAGTACAAAAAACAATTGCAAAAAAGTTTTTCAAGTTGAGCTACAGTGTCATTGACACTTTCATTATAATTTATAATGCATGTTCCTTTCCTGTGGGAATCCAGCAAGGGGAGCATTGCTTGACAACAGGATTTTTTAGACCTAATGCCCTTTAGATTGATTCATTTCTGAGGGGTGCTTTCACACTCACGCTCCAATGACATACCTAATTTGCAACCAAGGTACACTTTTTCTTCCACTCATAATTTCTTGGCTGTAGGATATACTTAATTTTTTCTATGCCACACTTTCGGCGCTCAGGGTGGCCTGGGGTATGACAGAAATTATTAGATATATCATACTGTTGATATTTTAACACTGCTTGAACAGGTAGGACTGGGAGTGAGGCATACTGTTACATAGACTATTAGCAAAATAGACCATGATATTGCAGCCTTAAACTAAATGGATTGTTTCATTCCATTCAGTAATTGGACTTCATGGCTTTGCCTACCTGAGCTCAGAATGGATGCAGGTTTGGGGTGTAATGTAATTATTAGCTTCCTATGATTGTCATTAAAGTTACTCTTTGTACATTTTGTCACAATAGCTAAACTGACAGAGAAGCTGATTATGTTTAGTATTATATGCAAAAAATACATTTGTATGATGATTATAATACACTTTCCAAAATTATATAACACACTTTCCAAAATCATTTTTCTCCTGAAATTTTAGCTCCCTTAATAAATGAAGGTGTGCAAATTTTTATTCGCCTTGTGTTTACAGAAATGAAGCACTGCTCTTTAGTATCAACAACTACTACCAAGACATATGAATATTTGATGGTTATTTATTCCATTTTTCTTTTTCAGATTTCAAAGCTATTGATTTAGAAGATTTTCTTGGAACAAGAAGTTTTAAAAAAATTACAGGAAGTTCCTAATTTTCCATTGCAGAGTATATGTATATAAACAAACAGAAAGAAACAAATAAAAACTTTTACAATCCATCCAACTCATTTGTCATTATGGCAGTATGTATCTGTAAATAAATAAATAAATAAATAAATAAATATAAAATTGTTATTGTGAAGATTTTCTGCTAAAATAACTGCCACAGGTTATTTGTTATGTGTGTGTCAATATTGAGGCCTTCATAGTTGTGGGAATTGAAATGAATTATGGATGTTGGATGAGACGGGTTAACCTTATGCACACTGATATCAAAATTTCAGTCACTGAGTTCTGTCAAACAAGTTTTAAAAAAATTACAGGAAGAACATAATTTTCTATTGCGAATTATATGTATATAAACAGGAAGACACTAAAATAAACTTTTACAATCCATTCAACTCAATTGTCATTATGATAGTATATATCTGTAAATAAACAAGTAACAAAATGATGCTAGATAAGCATCATGGTGGGGCAGGGAGGGGGGGGGGCTTTTTAAACAAACATTTTTTCCAATGTACTCAGGTTAGGCATTTGTAGAAACTAAATAAGATTTAGTTAAATTAATAGAGTAAGACAATTGGAAATTGACAAGATACCTGTTTATTAAATTTAAATTTTTAAAAGTCAATTTTAAAAGCTTGAAACAATAAACAAAACATGTGGCTGTATATGCATAAAATAAAAATTGAATCTTTCAGGTGACAAAACTAAAAATGAGCTATTTTGGTCCTAAACTAGAGTCTCATGTAAGCTTAATTGGTGCGCCAGTCGGAAGTTGTATGAAGGGTATTGACCAAGTAATAATAATAACACTTCAGCCGGCCGCTGATTTGTCGCGGTTCTCGTATGAGAAGGCCTTGGTTACCCATGTTCTACAACTGCCTCCCTATTCCCGCGCTTCTTCTCTCCTCCCAACACTCGGAGACGAACTGCTTGATGACATCCCTTGCCCCATTCTTCCCAATCTCTTCGATTAGTATATTAACCCTCTCCTTTGAGTCGCCCCCTAACCACATGTCCTTCATTCTCCCATCCCACTTCCCCATTATACTCCCCATGAATCTTGTTCTTTTAGACTGGTATTTTGGGCATTCTATAAGAAAGTGTTCCAGGGTCTCCACCACGCCCAAGTTACACATCTGGCACTCCTTTTCACTGTTTTTCCCAATTTTTCCCCTCAGCTCCAGGGACCCGCGACCTCAGCTTGAACAACAGTGACCCCCCAAAGGTGCCATCAAGGTACTCTTCAAAACCAGGCTTCTCTTTATCATGCAGGCCACCCAAAGATCTCTTTGATTTGACCCCCTCTTGCCAATTACAGTTACAATCCTCCATGACCCTTTCTCTGACGATCTTTTTGCCCTGGTTTGCCCCAATGTCAAGGTCTGAGATCTCCAATGAGTAGTTTCCTACTAGCTCCCTCACTTGGACCATCCACCCCGTCTTGATCTTTGAGTTGAAAGTTCTCAGGAACATTACTTTACACCATCGGCTATATTTACCAAATAATTAAGATAACCAAGTTTCAATAGGTCTATCCTGTCCTTGATCCTCGTCCACCCAAGCTCACCCCTGATCGCTTCTAGCGCTGCGGCATTTCTCGAGCCTGTTATCCATCGGCCTGCATCGTTCTGCAGGATTTCCAAGCTCTTAACAGCTGTGTGGTTTAGGGGTACAACTTCCGTACCGTATGTTATACTTGGCAGACCCACCATTTCCCAAATAGTTTTCACCACAAAAACCTTATTGAAACTGTTTCTCTCTATAAGTTTCATTTGGTTAAGGATTCGCTTCCCCTTCAGAATCAATTTATTTGTGTGGTTTCGGTAGATGCCTCTTCCTGTGATGTTTATATTTACCCCCAGGTACTCATAGTCACTAGTCTCTCCTACACTAAGAAGTCTACTGCCACCTTCCGGAATGCAGAACTCCCCCACTCTCCACCTTCGAGTGGGGTCCACTTTGTGGCCCATAACTTTGCTCTTGCTTTCATTAAGTTCGAGTCTCCATTTGCTCCCATATTTCCCAACAATTCCCAGCATTTTCGTTAGCCCCTCTTCGCTTTCTGACACTAGCACCATATCCTCTGCAAAAAATAGCCCTGGGATCTTCAAGTCACCAAATGCAACCCCCTCATCGCTATGCAGGAGTTCATCTCCTAAACCTTTGATGTACAATGCAAAAAGAATTGGCGAAAGTATACACCCCTGTTTTAGGCCTATCTCCATGGGCACACGTTTTGTTGTAATGTTTCCCAGGCTAAGTTCACTCTGTACATCTTTATATAATGCTTTCATAATCCCAACAAACTCGCCACCCAAGCCCAGAGCCTCCAGCTTGCGCCACATAGCCTCCCTCCATACTCTATCATATGCCTTTTTAACATCCAAAAAGGCCATGAACATCTTTTTCTTTTTTGCTTTCGCGGATTCTATCATTTGGGATAGCGTGAAAAGATGGTCAGTGACTCTCCTTCCCTTCCTGAAGCCATTCTGGATTTCTCCCAAAAAACCCTTCTCTTCGATCACCTCCTCTAATCTCCCATACAGGACTTTACAGAAGACTTTTCCAATGTTGCTGCTGACAGAGATTCCTCGATAGTTATCAAAGACGTCTTTTTCCCCCTTTTTGTGAATAAATGTCACTTTACTTTCCCTCCACTCCTTTGGGACCTCTTGTTTTTCTATGGCTAAATTGAATAGGGCAGTTAGGCTTTCTAAGAGTTCCTCTCCCCCTTTTTTGATAAACTTGTTAGGAATTTTGTTCACCCCTCCCGCTTTTCCGTTCCTTAATTTCGAGATCACCCTTCGCACCTCCTCAGTTTTGATTTCGCTGCACACGAAGTTCGATAGATTTTCCTCGACCTGGTTCGGACACTTTGGTGGGTTCCCCATGCCCCATCGCTTATCGTTTACCTTTTCCCAGTGCTTGACTAGTTCTAATGCAATTTGATCTCGCTCTTCTGTAACTCTGCCATCTACTTTAATGCTCTGTGGGTTATTCCCTTTGTTACATTTGTTCACCCATTTCCAAAATACGCTCGAACTCTACCCACCCACCCCCCTCCCAAACACCCCCCACCCCCCCACCCCCCACCCCCCGTCATTCTTATCGTCCTAATAAGACTGCTATTTCGCACTCTCCGGTTGTTGTCTTTAATCTTGTTTACTTTATTTCGTGCTTATTGGTATTTTTACTTTGCTACCATGGCCTCATTGCTTTCCACCCCCTTAAGTTTTCTACTTCTCCTGTATGCAGCACATTTAGCTTTTCTAACCTTTATGGCCCTTTTCAGTTCTTCGTTCATTCTGTACCCAAGTTCCCGTGTTGGCACCCTAATCTTTCCTACACTTTCCTTCCCTGCCTCCACTAGGCTCGCAACTATGGCGTCGGCCATCTTCTGGACACTGCTCCCCTTGTGTACGGCTGCAAGCTTTGGTTTCAGTTTTTCTTCAAACTTCACCCAGTCTGCATCCTTTTTGAGTTCCCAAACCTCCTTGAAGCTTCCTTTGCTTTTTCTCTAGGTTTTTGGCCCTCATCGTCACTGTAATCAAGTTGTGATCACTATCCAACTCCATTTTTCCCTCATCGTCCACTTCTACCCCTATCACCTCCCTCCATAAATTCATATCTGTGAGAATGTAGTCGATTATTGATTTTCTGTTGTTTCTCTCCCAGGTCCATTTCCCCTTACATCTAGCGTCCCTGTTCAGAATCTTCAGACCGAGCTCATTTGTGAAGTTCAACAGCTTCCTTCCATTCCTGTTGACTTTCTTGTCCCCAACCTCTATGCCTTCTTCCTTATCACCTATGTGTCCATTAAAGTCGCCCATCAGAATTATATCGAGCCCCCTATTTTCTAGTTCAGTGATATTGGATCTTAGTGTTGAGTATATCGAGTCATTCCACTCAGGTTTACTTCCCTCCACCGCACAGTACACAATCCCAAGGGCAATACTTTTGTTTCTCAGACTGATCTTTACCCATACAATTTCTTTTGACACCTCAGCCGAGGTGATGATATCTTCCAGATCTGTGATCAGCGATGGTTTTAAATCCTCTTTAATGTACATGCCTACCCCTCCCCCCTTTTTCTGGCCTTCCGTTTGCCTTACACCTATCCACACACACCCGCTTACTTGGTCTACCCATTCCTCGTGTCTTACCCACGTCTCGCGAAAGCCCATGACATCAAACTCCTCTGCCTCGATCAATGTAGCAATTTCACTTACTTTCCGGTGGAGACCCTGGATGTTGCTATAACCCACTTTCAGGGTACCGAGGTTCATTGGCTTCCGCCTACTGGGCCCATTGTTTTCTGGCGCTAGTCCTGGTAAACTTATTCTGTCCCCTCACTCTTGATTACCCCACCTATGTCCACTCTAGTTATACTTGCCTCTGTCCTCCCACCCCGCTCCTCTCCAAAAAAGGCTCTGCTACACGTAGAATTTTATCCCCCAATACCCATTTCCCCACCCTGCTAAGATGCAGCCTGTCGCACCTGTACATGCTCCCATTGCCCCAAAATGTGTCCCAATGGTCGATAAAGGGTATTCCCAGATCAACACAGTTGTCCTCCAACTCTTCATTTAGGGCCAAAATCCTTGAGTCCCATTCATCCCCACCTCCAAGGATAGGAAGGACCCCGGATACGACTACCCTTGCATTCCTACTTAGCAGTTTGCCGACTAAGCCTCTATACAACTCCACCAAACTTACTGACCTTCTCTCCCTGATATTGTTGGTCCCCACATGGACCACCACTACCGCTTCTGGTCCTGACCCTGCCACAATGCTATCTACCCGGTCCCTGAGATCCTCCACCTTCGCAGAAAGCACAAGACTGTTTGATTGGAACTATCAGGACCACAAACTACATTGTCAATCCCACGTACAATGCTGCTCCCTGCTACAACTAATTTTCTTCTTCTGGCCCCAGTTCCTATATCATCTGCACCTCCTCTCATTTTGCAAGCTCCTGGCCCCCTCTTTCTCTTGACCGCCCTCCTTACCCAGTCTGGCCTATCATCATCAACTACCATCTCACCCCCCACACTTTCCCCCTGACTCTCATCCCCAGGGGTATCTGAGTCTAAAACACTAAACCTGTTTTCTAAACACCGCCTAGCAACCTTGGCAGCCTTACGCCAACTCTGGCTTCTGGACTCGACGCAGCCCTGACCTGACGCCACCTTCCGAATTTTCCTACTAGAACCCCCCTCCTCAGTTACACCCCCCACATCAAGCATTATTCCCTCACGTTTCCTGCTTCCCAGTTTCCTCCTTGAGTCCACAACAACCTTCCACCCACCTTCAACCACATCATCGTAGGTAACCTTCAACAGGGTAACTCCAGATACACCGGCCCTCCCCAACCTCCCTCTCAGCTCTGCAATATCCCGCTCGAATCCAACACACTTCTCTAACAACTGTAAAATATTCCTGCAATTCGCACATACCCCACTACTCTCCATTGGCCGGCCACCACCATACCTCATATTCCACTGTCTGCACGCCTCCGTATCCTCACTCTCCCCCACCTGCACCCCTCGACTCACTTCCCCCAGACCTCCCTTAATACCCATACTTACCTCCCTCTGGACAATCGTCTTGCACTTACCATTCATGATTACAAATATTATACAGAATCCAATGACCGAAAATGACAAAAACACCAGGGCAACAAACATACACGAAAAAAGGTAACTAAGGTAAACAAACAACAAAATTGGAAAAACCTATCAACTAAACCTCCTTATTAAACCCTACGGTCCTCCCCAAACACACTTGCAAAACTAATATAAAAACTTCCCTGAAATAAAACTAATATTTAAAAAAATACTTATAAACAGTTCCGAGTAGAAAATTTTCTTCTTCTCTTCGTGAGTAGTATGAATGGGAGTTTTTTGGATGATCTTTGTATGAAAGGCTTGTGACTCATTTTGATTAACAGCACATTGAATCCATGACAGTACTTGATAAAACATTTAAGCAATTTATTGATTATTAGTATGTGAAACGTGAAAATTTTATCAAGTTTTGTCTCTGTAAAACAATGCGTTATGTGTTTATGCACCCCAAATGCTCCATTTATTTATATGAAACCTGTAATGAATCAGTTTCAAAGTGATAGTACTTGATAAAACCTTCAGATATTTGATCATTAGATCATGATCAAAGGTATAAAGATTTTGTCAAGCACTGTTAATGTAGAATAATCTGTTACATGGTTATGCACCCCAAAATGAACAAATTTTTTTCAACCCTGTAATAAATCAGTTTCACAGTGACAGTTCTTGCTTCTGATTCTAACAGCTGTAGACAAGCACTGCCAAACTTCCAAGGGTTGTTCTGTCACTGCAGTTTGAAAGTCTGATTTTATGGAAAAATACTAAGGAATGGATTTGAACAACCTTGAACCTAAACCCTCCCCCCCCCCCCCCCCCCCCCCCCCCCCCCCCCGAGAGCCCAAATATTAAGCCAATGACTTAAATTGAACAAACTTGAAATTGATCCCCCTAGAGGTGTTATATACCAAATATGACAGGATTCTGACTGATGGATCTGAAGAAGAAGATTTACTCATATTGCAAATAGATAGCCCAGATATTAACCCGGGTACCCGATTTGAACAAACTTGAATCTGCCCCCCCCCCCTAAAGATGTTGCATAACAAATATGAAAGCATTCTGATTGCTGAAGATGAAGATTTTTAATGGAATTTCCTCATATTACACAAAGTTAAAACCCAGGAACTTTTCGATTTGAACAAACATGAATCCGACCCTCCTCTCCCAGAGATGTTCTGTACCAAATACCAAAAGATTCTAATTGATGGTTCTGGAGAAAAAGATTTTTAAAGACATTCCTTCATATTGAACTTGGTTCCCACAGGAAGCGCAAACATCAACCTGGGACTCGATTTGAACAAACTTTAATCTGATAGCCCTAGAGATGTTGTATACCAAATATGAAAGCATTCTGACTGGTGGATCTGAAGATGAAGATTTTTAATGAAATTTCCTCATTACATAAAGTTAAAATTCGGGCTTCCATAGCGAGCCCAAATATTAACCCAGGGACTCAATTCGAACAAACATGAAACTGCCCCACCCCTCCGAGATGTTCTTGACCAAATATCAAAATATTGTAACGGTAAAGCTGTGGGCCAGACCTAGCATGAATAACAATGGATAGTTGTCACTCATGTCATGACAGTAGGTATAAAAGGTGGATTCTGGACCACTTGTACACGATTTTGTACATGTACACGTACATCGATGTACACCTCCATAGGATTTAGTGTTAAAATCGTGTACAAGTACACGAAAATGTCGTTTTTTATGGTGGTACAGAATCCGCAAGCGGATTCTATACCACTGGATTCTATATACATGTCGCTCAAGAGTGAAAAAAATGTATGAAATTTTAAGAAAAATGAGGTCGATTGTCTGGTCTAGAATCCGCAAATGGGTTTCCCCCATAGGATTCAGTGTTAAAATCGTGAGCAAAAACGTGTTGCGGATTCTGTACCAGCATCAAAAAATGGTTTGCGGATTCTGGACCATCTGTATCTGTACACGATTTTAACACTGAATCCTATGGAGGTGTACAGGGAAACCCATTTGCGGATTCTACATCAGAAATCGACTCATGTACAGTACATGGAAAAAAGGTGGTACTGAACCCGCATCGCGTTTGGGACGGTCTCGGGTTTTTATTCAAATGAGTGTCAATTGTCAGTAAAATGGTTTAACCAAAAAACTATTCTATGGATGAAAGCGGAAACAGTTCAAAAGATTAATTGATATGATTTAAAACGCATTTTTGAAAGCGTTACATTACTGATGTGTTTATTTGTGATTTTTGATTATTCGAGTTTTCCTCATGGTAAGAATAAGTGCGGTTGCGATTTAACACTTTCGAGAGCAAAACTCATTTAGAGAGGTTTATTTTGTAAATGTTTTTTTTCTCAACTGGAATCGGTTTTGAGGTGAGGAAAGAAAAAAAGTGATTGATATTTCTAGGAGAGAAAAAAAAATATATAAATAAATAGTTATTTATATATTTATTTATTGATGTTTAAGGTCACATATTTATGCACAATGGCTAATCATGACCGTGACAGTTTTATGGGTGGAGGAAGCCAGAGTACCCGGAGAGAACCACCGAGCAACGACGAGCAGCTGCCAGCTCCCCAACATCGTAACTCCACACTGCAGCACAGGCAGGGTTAGATTGGTTGAAGACATGCGTACCATCGACGTGCAGTACGCCTTAGTACACGGCGTCATCGTGCCCCCACATGGGCAATGGGGGTGAAGTGTCTTGCCCAAGGACACAACGCGGTTGCCGCAGGTGGGATTCGAACCGAGGACCTCTCGGCTTGCAGCCTGCACCTCTACCTACTGAGCCACCGCGCCCCCAAATAGTTATTTAAAAATAAATATATCAAATCGAATAGATAATAAAAAAATACGTAAATTATGAGCGCTTCCCAGACTATTAGAGCAAGGTTTCTTTTAAAAATGCTGATGAGAGCCTACGCATTCTGCGTGAACGAACAACTAGGTCGCCTCTTGTTAGAACGATGCATCGGATGTCAGGATCACCTAGACTTCGATCATGAGAATCGTTTGTGTCTGACGATGGAAAGGGAAGATATGGTCGTCAAGTATTTCGAACCGGCGTTCGAACGCGTTCAAATCGACGAAGTGATCGCGTTTTGGAAGAGATTACTCTTTTGTAAGGATCGAGACAAGCCCACAGTTTCGGAAGAACTGAAATTGGCGCGTAGAAGTCTGACTTTAGAAGACAAGGGATGCATCATGAAATTATTGTTCAATGAAGCATACGTCTAAGTTTTCTCGTTGATATAAAATAAGGGAGAATAGAAAATATAAATAAATACACACATAAATTTTTTATCTAATATTAGAAAGAAAAAAAAACACAAAAAATGAGAACCAGAAATAAATTGTATCCGACGTTAGATGACGACGAGGAGGAGAAGCTGAACGGCGTTTTGCCGACGGCACCGTCGCTAGAAGAAAAAGAAAGAGGAGAGAGGTATCGCATCGATCAAATCAGTAGAATTCAAGCGTATCTAACTCGAGAGAGAGATTCTCGCCGTTCTCTCAAGGAGAAGTATTCGCGTTTCCTGAAATTCGTCAACGCGGTCGACACGACACTCATCACGATTTCCATGGGTTTACACGTGGCCGGCATCAGATTGTTGTCGACCGCGGTCGACATTCCGATCGTGTTGACCGTAGAAGGAGTGGCTCTCGCCGCCGGATTGTTTAGCACGCTCGGAAACTTTTTGAGTAGGAAATTATATCTGAAGGCGAGGAAACACGACAAGATTCGCGTCTTGGCCGACTTCAAGATCGACACGATATCCGAAATGATCTCGATGGCGTTGAAAGACGGTAGGATATCGGACGGAGAATACTTCACGATATTGGGTGAGAAAACGAAATATGAAGCCATGAAAGAAGCCGTGAGAATCAAGACTCGTCAGATCATCAAGGAAGAGATGAAGGATTCTCTCGTGGAAAAAGGGAGGAAAGAGGCCAGGGAGGAATTCAGTAGGATGATAGAACTTAAGAGCAGCGATTGAAAAAAAAAAATATATATATAATAAGAACAGAATTTTTAAAAAAAAAATATTAAATTTATATATAAAATAAAAACGAAATTAATTTAAATAACTCTCAAAAAAAGTATTGCGTAAAGTGTAAGAGAGTTACCGAGACGAGTAATTCTCAAGAAGTACGAACTAAAAATAACAGACAGATGCTTCGTGGAATTTGCAACGTGTGTGGTTCTATCAAGACTCGATTCGTCAAAAAAAAGAACGCGAGCAAAGGTAAAGGCATCGTGAATAAAATGATCAATAATCAAGTGTTTCTGAATGCCACGAGATGTCCAGCAATCGATTACAACGCGTCGTTCGACAAGAACGATTTCTGCAGACTGTACAGCGACGCCGCTGATTTTAGAAAGAAGTATCACGGTCTAGACGAATTGATGAGCAACCCTAACATATCTCCCGACGAATACAAGTCGATGTATCCCATGTTCGTATTCGACGTCAGTAAACAGAGTGAACGACTCAAGAGTAGCGTCTTGGATATTCAGATCAAGATGCAATTCGATAGGAACATGCCGAGAAAAACCGAAGCCTTCGCCCTGGTCCTGTCGGATAGAGAATTACAATTCGAATCGGATGGAAATAAGATGTCGATCATTCGATGAGAGACGTGTGTGAAAAAAAAAAATCTATAAATAAAAATTTTAAAAAATTATTATAAAAATGAATGATAAAGAAAGAATACTTAAGAAGAAACAGACGTGTTTTGATTAAAAATATTTCGCAAGATTCATTAGCAATAATTCTAGACACTTTAGTCGAAACAGAATCTTTGATATTGACTGATTATATGAGACGTGAAATCGAAAGTAAAATCTTGATAGAAGATAAGACCAGAAAACATTTAGACACGTTGACGTATAGAGGACTGACTGCTTTTCGAGAATTTATAAAAGCTCTTCGAAATGCTAAAATAAAAAAAAATTTTTTTTTAATCAATTATTTTCACGCGTTCACTGTTTGTTCAAAGGATCTAGTTCGATCAGTAGACTCACCACGGAACTGGCGGCTTCAGGATTATTGGTTTTCGTAACGAAATTAATCCTGTCTCCGGCGTTCACTTTGAGAGGCGTGCCGAACGTGCTAACATTCGTGTGTTGATTCTCAGTCTTTTCGACGCTGTATTTCTTATCGCTCTCTACTCCATTCACCACGAGATTGACGACTGCTCTGTTATCCAAATCTGAGGAAGCCAGAGCCATTCGAATGATTTCACCTCCCAATGGCATGGGATATCCCACCTGACCATGTTTCAATCCGCTACCTCCATTTCCGAAAGACTACTCGGTTTTTCCCTCCTCTAACGTGCTGGCCTCTTCGGCTCACACGGTGATAAATTTTCTAGCATATTTGAGTCTTTCCACCACCGAAATTAGGGTGCAGGCGTCCGTCATGTTCACGGGATCCGGTAGATTCGTGAGCGCGTGTCCGCCCATATCTAGTTTACCTTCCATGATGTCACCCTTTCTCCAGACCGAGTTGTTGTCCACGTACTTCCTGCTGACTGTGCTGGAATCGAATTCGGGATCGTGATTGAGTCCAAATAAATTCTGACCGTTCATGTTGATACCACCCCCATGGTTCTGCCAGATTGTTTGTTCAGGTAGAGATCGTCCACTTGCGATTCTACGTATTCTTGTGATCGTATCACGGCAGAATCTACGTAGCCCTTGTTGACTGCGGTTGAGTCCGCATCCGTGTCGTCGACCTTCGACAGATTCAATATCTTATTGAATCCCGCATTCAGATCCGATTTCATTTCTCGTCTGTCAGACTTTCTCTGTTCCAGATCTACGTAGTGTTTGGTCGCCACGTCCTTGGGATTCGTGGGAGTGGCCACGTTCGTTATCTTGTTAGAATTGGTGTTCAGTTCCGAGTGCATCGTTTTCTGAACGTATCTATTTCTCAGATGTTCGCTGAATCACGCGTGAGAGTCGTCCGCGTATTTCTTGGTCGCGGCATCGGTGGGATCTAGAGGATTTGCGACGTTCACCAAACGTTTAGATTTCAGATCAAGATCGTCGGTCATGGCTTTATCCACGTAATTATCTAGCATGATTCATTCAAAATCCGCGTTCCCCCGTCGACGTATTATTTTGGTCACAGCATCTGCGAGATCTATCGGCTCGGGAAGATTGTAGAGCTTCTTATCGTTCATGTTCAAAGGTTCCTCTCGAGGTTCATACCTCCGAACGTAATGTTCGTCCAAGTTGGCAACATCGTAACCATTGTCGACTTCGAGCGTCTTCCTCTTCTTTTTAGGTTGACTTTTGTCGTCACTTCTACCAAATTTATCGACTGGCATGTTGTTTTTTGAGATTTTTGTTTTAAAAAAATATATTTCAAACGCAGTTTATTAAAAAATGAATTATTTCACTTATTTTATTTTTTTGTTTTTATTCGATTCAATTTTTTAAAATAATTTTTTACCTTCATATACTATAAAAAAAAAATCTCTCTCTAATGTAAATCATTGAGAATATCTTGAAACCGATCTCCTTCAGACTATCTCTTGAGAACGTAGAGACATAAGTGATGTGGCGATTGCACTCGTTCTGTGTTGTAACGAACCATCGATTTGTTGAAATAGTTCTTTATTTCTTTCGGCGGTGAGATTCTGCAGCTGTCGAAATAATAATTCTTCTTCCCATTCTTGAACCACGCCACCCAGTGATTCCCTTCACCCGATAAATCGTCTAGATTTAAAATTCCGCATTCCGATTGTCGAGGTCTTCTCTTCGGCAAGTCATCTCTGGAAAACACGCCTAGAAAATCTTTGATTTTCAAATCCTTCGCCGCATTCGACAGATCGATGTTGGATAGGGGTTCGTTAGGTAAGACGACACCTTCTACGGATATCTCTATTTTCTTATTCATAAATGTGTATATTTTTTTTTAAATTTATTTATTTTATTATAATTCACTAAAATGACGGGGTTTTTTTTATTTTTTTATTTTTCTTTTTAAACTAACTCTCTCGATGTATCTATCGATTTCCATAATCTTGAATCCGTCTAATTCCTCTTGATTTTCTGGAATCCTATCATCCTTAATCATATCTGGAATCCTATCATCCACAATCATATCTGAAATCCTATCGTCTAAAATTAGATCCAAAATCCAATGTCCGCGTGACAAAGTGCTTATTTTATCGTCTAACACGAATCTCTTATCGTCGCCGGCCGTCAGCAAAATCTTGTTGACTGTTTCGGTATACAAGTCGTGATTTTCGCTTCGAATCGATTTCATAGTCTTATACACTGGACCACTTCCTAACAGACAATCTTTATACTCTTGGAAAGAGATGTTTTTCTTCACCACGCACGCTTTAATCCCTTTCTTGATCTCTTCATCTTCTAGACGATAAGCATACAGTTTGGGTCTCAAGCCCACGAATTCGAGGATTTGTTTACCACCGCTCTCGTCCTTAAATTTACCTAACACCTTCTTGTTGTCGTTCGATTGAATGTTGGACGGGTGATCGATGGGATAATTGCTTGTGTCGAACCACGCGGCCACGTCTGGAGATATATCTTGGTAGACATCTTTTGTCTCTATCTCGTAAACTAAACTGTCCATGTCGGTGAACAGTAGTTTGGCATTATCACCAAATTTTCATTTAATGTAATCGTAGTGAAACTCGTACATCAATCACTTGCTGATATCTAAGATGATCGGTCCGAGATAATACGGTTTCTCGAACTTCAGATGCGTCTTTTGCATGTGAACGGCAACTAGATTTTTGTCGAATATAGTTCAGTGTTTGTAATTGGGTTTCGCCACTAATTTTTTTGCTCTTTTCTCAGACGTGACGAGTCGAACGTCTGTTCTCTTCCTGATGTTTTCCATCGATTTACCATACACGCAGTTGTTCAGGAGTTTGAAGAAATCTTTTTCGAAATTGTTCTTGGCTCGAATTCTGAGATTCGTGTTGAGATCGATGTATTTTTTCATCCAAGGCTCTTCGTTGAATCGAATGATGCGATGTATGTTGACTAATTTCATCCCGTAATCGACGTATTGTTTCAAATTCTCACTGTAGACGACGTAGTTACGTTTGTTAGATAAATTGGGAATGAGTTTTTCCTCGTCTCCTTCGTTCGGTTCCATTCGTTCGGGAGCCAGCGGATAATCGTTGTGTAGATCGTGTAATTCTTCCAGATAGTTCAAATCGACTTCTAAAAGGCAAGGATAGTCTCTCCATTTTTAGCTTAACTTTGGCGAAGCCAAATTTAAGCTTATGCCATGGCCCGGCGTCCATCTGTCCGTCTGTCCGTCAACAATTGGATACAGCTCGGGCTAGAGGTCGTATTTATGAACCGATCTTTACGAAACTTCTTGGGCACCTTTGTTATGACTGTGGGATGAAAACGAGTGTTTTTGGGTGCGGTCCGAAGTTCAAGATGGCTGCCAGCTGCCATTTTGTACCGACGATGCAGAAATCTGTTTTTTGTACAGAACTTCCATATGAAAGCTCTGATTTGAATAATTTTTTGTATGAATGTTTAGTACCATGGGATACATCACATATTATACGGGTTTTTTTCTCGTGTGTAAATTATGCAAATTAGACTAACTTTGATGTTTTTTGGTGTTACTTTCAGCACTGTAAGTGCAAATGCCAATACGGCTCGGGCTAGAGGCCATATTTATGAACCGATCTTTACGAAACTTCTTGGGTACCTTTGTTATCACCGTGGGACGAGAACGAGTGTTTTGGGGTTCGGTCCGAAATTCAAGTTGGCCGATGGCAGCCATTTTGTACGAAATTTGGTGCAATCAAATTTTTGCACAGAACTTCCATATGAAAGCGCTGATTTGAATAATTTTTTGTGTGAATGTTTAGTACCATGGGATACATCACATATAATACGGGTTTTTTTCTCGTGCAGAAATTATGCAAATTAGATGAACTTTGATTTTTTAGCTCAACTTGACAAAGTCAAGCTGAGCTATTGCCATCACTTCTCGTCCGTCGGCGTACGTACGTACGTACATACGTACGTACATTAGTACGTTAGTACGTACGTCCACAATTTCCTTTGGCACACCTCACAGGTCGCATTTATGATCAGATTACTTTGAAACTTCTTATGCTTGTTTGGGGTGACCTCTCGATGGGAGATATCGATTTTCTTCAATTTCCATCAAAAAATGTTGCCGCGGCCAACGTTCTTAGAACTTAGTTTAGTCAAACCACAATATTTCCCTTTGGCACACCCTACAGGGCACATTTATGATTTGATTGCTTTGAAACCTGATACGCTTATTTAGGGTGACCTCTAGATGGGAGCTATCGATTTTCTTCAATTTCCGGCAAAAAATGTTGCCACGGCCAACGTTCTTAGAACTTGGTTTAGTCAGAAGACTCGATATTTCCCTTTGGCACACCCTACAGGGCACATTTATGATTGGATTGCTTTGAAACCTTTCATGCTTGTTTGGGGTGACCTCTAGATGGGAGCTATCGATTTTCTTCAATTTCTGGCAAAAAATGTTGCCACGGCCAACATTCTTAGAACTTAGTTTAGTCAAACCACAATATTTCCCTTTGGCACACTGCAGGGTACATTTATGATTTGATTGCTTTGAAACCTGGCATGCTTGTTTGGGGTGACATCTAGATGGGTGCTATCGATTTTCTTCAATTTCTGTCAAAAAATGTTGCCGCTGCCAACGTTTTTAGAACTTAGTTTAGTCAGACCACAATATTTTCCTTTGGCACACCCTACAGGGAACATTTATGATTTGATTGCTTTGAAACCTGGTATGCTTGTTTGGGGAGACCTCTAGATGGGAGCTATCGATTTTCTTCAATTTCCATCAAAAAATGTTGCCGCAGCCAACATTCTTAGAACTTAGTTTAGTCAGACCACAATATTTCCCTTTGGCTCACCATACAGGGCTCATTTATGATTAGATTGCTTTGAAACCTGGTATGCTTATTTACGGTGACCTCTAGATGGGAGCTATCGATTTTCTTCCATTTGCGTCAAAAAATGTTGCCACGGCCAACGTTCTTAGAATTTAGTCTAGTCAGACCACAATATTTCCCTTTTGTACACCCTACAGGGCACATTTATGATCGGATTGCTTTGAAACCTGGCATGCTTGTTTGGGGAGGCCTCTAGATGGGAGCTATCGATTTTCTTCGGTTTCTGTCAAAAAATGTTGCCACTGGCAAAAAAACTGACATTGGTCCCAATGATCTTCAATTTTGCCATTTCATTTATAACTTACCAAGTTCAAGTTTGTCAAGTTGAGCTACAGTGTCATTGACACTTTCATTCAGTGCTGCTTACACACAGTAAGTACACATATCAATACGGCTCGGGCTAGAGTCTGTATTTATGAACCGATCTTCACGAAACTTCTTGGGACGAGAACGAGTGTTTCTGGGTGCGGTCCAAAATTCAAGATGGCTGCCAGTGGCCATTTTGTATCGAAATTAGGTCTAATCAGTTTTTTATACACAACTTCTATACAGCTCAGGCTAGATGCCGTATTTATGAACCGATCTTTACGAAACTTCTTGGGTACCTTTGTTATTACTGTGGGATGAGAACGAGTGTTTTTGGGTGTGGTCCAAATTACAAGATGGCCACCATCAGCCATTTTGTACCAAAATTAGTGCAATCAGTCTTTTGTACAGAACTTCTGTATGAAAGTTCTGATTTGAATAAATTTTTGTATGAATGTTTAGTAACATGGAATACATCACATATAGTACGGGTTTTTTTCTCGTGCAGAAATTATGCAAATTAGATGAACTTTGATTTATTCAGTGCTGCTTATACTCTGTAAATGCACATGTCGGGCTAGAGGCTGTATTTATGAACCGATCTTCACAAAACTTCTTGGGTACCTTTGTTATCACCTTGGGACGATAACGAGTGTTTCTGGGCACGGCCCAAAATTCAAGATGGCTGCCAGCGGCCATTTTGTACCAAAATTAGGTCCAATCAGTTTTTTGTCACAACTTCTACACAGCTCATATTTGTGAACTGATCTTCACGAAACTTCTTGGGTACCTTTGTTTTCACCTTGGGATAGGAATGAGTGTGTTTTGGGGTGCCTTTGTTATCACTATGCTATGAGAACAAATATTTTGGGTTCAGTCACTGTGAGACGCGAAAGATTTTTTCTAGTTTAGCATCTGACTGTCACCCACCTTTATAATACTTTACCTATACATTTGTTACAGGCAACGCTCAGTATTTATGTGCAGACCGTTACAATACTTTATATGTACCTTTGTTATCAGGTCATTACCTAGATGTTTGTCATTGCTGTGTCACATACTATACATGTACAAGTCTTTGTCTTGACAAGTTGAGCTACAGTGTCATTGACACTTTCATTGCATCTCTTCCTGTTCTGTTACCCATTCGAAATTTCCAATCGGTAAAGGATGACTCATAGCCCAACCGTACAGATTATTAGCGTCCCAATACTGTATGTATTTATTCGATCGTTTCGAATCGAAACCTTCTTTCATGTAGGGATTGTTAGCTTCAGAATATCTGTGGGAGATCATCGAGATGCCACCTCTCGCAGCCCTTTCGAACATGGGCAACATGTCCACGTCAGATAATAATTCCAATTGGACTTCAGTGGTCTTCAACAGAGCGTCCCATGCCAGACCGAGTGCGGTGAAATACCAAGCGGGATCCAGATCGTAATTTCGACGACAAACGTCTCGAAAACTTTCGAACTCGTCTGCCAAGAGTAGAATGTCAGTCTTTAGATAGAGATCGTGATAATCTCTCATGGTTTTCATATCGAATGATTTCCACACATTTTTAGCGTGTTCGTAATTCTCGTCGGAAATGTTGGATTCGTATAATTTCGAATAAAAATCTTCTTTCGAAGGTAGTGCGGTGTCGGCGAATCTCTTTAGATCGTTCATGTAATCGTAAGGATAGACTCCTATCCTCAACATAACGTCTACTCGTTCTCCAAAATGTTCGCTCGTGATTTTAAATTTATCCTTGCTCATGTTATCGACTAATTTTTCCAGAGCGGCCGACATGAATTTAAAACTGTCGATGAAACGTATGCTTCTACGAATGAATTTCGTTTTTTCTTTCAACGTCTCTCCGTCGATTACTCTTTTTTTCTCCATGAGCTTCCATTTCGTGAAGGAAATGTATCTTTCTTCGCTGTTCGCGATGCAATTTAATTCTTCGTGGGAGGTGCCGAGATTTTTCACGAACAGATGACTGTCGTAACCCGAGCGATTGTGAAATATCACCGGATAGAAAACGGCATCTCGATATTTTAAATTACACTTGCTGTGAGCCGGACCGCGATACAGACCCGTATAATTATCATGGTCTCTGACCTTCTTATTTTCCTCTGAATTCTCGTCGAACGATTGTCTGCATATGTGACATTCGGTGGCTCTGTTATTTTCGTCCTGCTGCTCTCGCGTGATGATCATTTTCGCCGGAGTTTTGAATTTATTGTATAACATTTGAATTTTCGATTCTAACTCTTCCACGAACCTTTGAGCCACGTCGTCGTCTTCGCACTGTTTCGTGTAGGTGAAGGGATCCATGTGTTGCGAGTCGAAAGCGCATTTCACGTAAATGCAATAACCCGAAGGTATGTGTTTTTGATATCTTTCGACGTAACTTTGAAGAGCGTTGGGTTGGCAGGAACTCATTTTCATGGTGAAGCTTTTGAAATCGGCATACACGATGAATGGTACTTTTAACCTTCTATTGCGATTTTCAAACTTCACGATGGTGTTGGGTTTGGGCATTTCAATGGTGACACCTTGATTTTCATTGCAATATTCCTGATGTTTCGCTAACGATTTTTAGCTCTGAAACATGTTCATGCAGTTATAACATAAACATATCTTTCCTTTATGTTTATTATTTTGTCTCGACAGTAATCGGCTCGGATGTTTAACCCAACAATAATGACGATTGTCACCATTCGAAATCAATAATAAAATAATCGTCTTTTCTCTTTCGAGATAAGAAGTCTGTCTGAGAGGATAGATCGTTCGTTTTTCATCGTCATATCCCAAGACGTTCACTGCTACGGTGGGATTTTGAGCCTCGAAACGTTCGATGTGTTTTGACTGCGTTGGAAAAGTCACTCCGGTCCAATCGAGATTTTTAGAAGTCTCCTCGTAACTAGAAACTCTATCGGAGTGCATTTTGACAGGGTATAAAGCGGAAGTGACTGCCCATTTAAAACACTGATCATCTTTATTTCTCACATTGACCACGGAGTGTTTTTTAGCTAAAAAATACGGTAATTCCACGTAGGAAGACCCTTTCAACGAATCGTTTTTAGTTATATGAATTTCGAGTTTCAACACCTCATCGAATGTCCAATTACTACCTTCATGTTGATAATTCGCGAGAGACGTCAACATCTTGTCTTTCATCTTTTCGAAAACATCCGATAAATCTGAACCTCGAAGTACGGATTCGGCGATAGATCTGAAATATGCATTTTTCACGATGCTCTCGCCAGACTTCACATCGATTTTATTCCTCACGCAATGGAGTATCATCTTAATTTTTTGTCCCACGTTGATGTGTTCGCGAAACAAATCCAATACTTTTTTCTTCACCCGTTCCATAAACAATTTTCGGATCGATTTTCTTGAACGAGGGAACCACGTCGAAAGTTTTAAAACGCCTTTGATCACACTCTCCCGTTCTATGGACTTCGATTGGAATAGTTCCGTGACGAGTCGTGCTACATATTCTTCTCCTTTCCCTTCGTCGATTGCTCGTTGAATTTTGCTCGATATATCTCGTTTGTCTAGAATCTGAAGTGCATCACTCGTTTTCGTTTTAGTTTTTCTTTTCTTTTCTTTTGAAACTTGAAGTTCTTCAACGGCTTTTCGTTTAGTCGTTTTCTTATTTTTCACAATCGAAACGTTTTTGGTTTTTTTCGACGTCGGCATTTTGATTCCTTTTACTATCTTTTTCTTCTCATTTTTCACAACCGATGCATTTTTTGACGTTGTTGCTATTGACATTTCGTTTGCCTTTCCATCGTTTCGCAAATATTCCTGTATGACTTCGTTTTTTTTTTATTTAGTTCTATGATTTCTGAAATGTGGAATTTTTAATAGTTTACAAATCTCGTTTAACTGAGGTATGGTTTTCTCATTTAAATTTTCCATTTTTTTGTTTGCTCCATTTGTAAGAATATTTTTTTTTCGAATTTTGTATTTAAATAATTTGTTAAAAAAGTTTGGTTTTTTTTTTTACTTTTTATATATAAAAAAGTTTTTTTTTTAATTTTAATTTTCTTTAATGTAAAAATTTTTTTTGGATGAAATTAATCAATTTTTTATGTTCCTTAACATGAAAAAAAATTGAATTAATACGAGAAAAAAGGATGTTAAAATTTAACTTTTTATTTATATATAAAGAAAAAAAAACTTTTACAAAAAATTTTTTTTACATTAAAGAAAATTAAAATTAAAAACAAACTTTTTTATATATATATAAAGAGTAAAAAAAAAAAAAAAACTTTTTTAACAAATTATTTAAATACAAAATTTAAAATATATATTATTTGCAAGAATTCATAAAACAAAAAACTAAATAATCAATCATGACAACAACACCTAAAAGATGCGAACTGAAATTGAAACGAGTCGAAACGTATAAGAAATTCGGTTATAAAATCTACAGATTACAACGACACGACTCCATCGAATTGAATTAGGTCGAGACGAAGGGCTTAGAGCATAAACAATGACGTTTTTCATTTTATGTGGGGGTGGGGGTCACGCCCATCATAAAAATCGAAGTTTCGAGAAGGTGGTCACGTGACCTATCAAATTGAAGGTCTCGACGAGAGGATTAAGAATATCGTAATTTTAACCCTCGTCGTGGGGGTGGGGTCACGACCAGAGCCGAAAAACGTCTTCCTTTTTACAAATCCAGGCATGTGAAGTATTAATATGAAGGGCTCGATGAATACATTACAAAAATGACGTTTTTCATTTTATGTGGGGGTGGGGGTCACGACCATCATAAAAATCGAAGTTTCGAGAAGGTGGTCACGTGACCTATCAAATTGAAGGTCTCGATGAGTGGATTAAGATCGTAATTTTAACCCTCATCGTGGGGTGGGGTCACGACCAGAGCCGAAAAACGACTTCCTTTTTACATATCCAGGCATGTGAGGTATTAATATGAAGGGCTCGATGAATACATTACGAAAATGACATTTTTCATTTTATGTGGGGGTGGGGTCACGACCAGAGCCGAAAAACGTCTTCCTTTTTACAAATCCAAGCATGTGAGGTACTGATATGAAGGGCTTGATGAATACATTACAAAAATGACATTTTTCACCATCGCCGTGGGGATGGGGTTAACACCGATCAGAAATTCAAAAGTTTCAAGAAGATAGTCGTGTGACCTATCAAATTAAAGCTATCGACAAGGATATTATGAAAATCATAATCTTTCCCTTCTTATAACGGTGGAGTTGGGACCATCTTGAAATCGAAAATATTAAGAAAAGGTAGTTATGGAACATATTAAATTGAAAAAACAACAAGTTGAATCTGATGCATCATTCATTTTTGATATCTGTGTTAAAACGTGAAGTATGTTTTCAAAAAAATATATGATTGTTATGCAAATTGGAGATGCACTCGCTTATTAACAAGTCACGCCTTAAGATGTTTCCTTCAATAATAACTCTGTTTACTGAACCCTAGATTTGTCAATAAAAAAATTATAAGTTGTTCTTCTAACGTTTCTACATATTGAGGATAGCCTATTTCACCATTTCCGAAAAAAAGTGTCAATCCAAACTATTTTTTTTAGGAAACAATGCCCACGTCGAGAAGACATTACAAAACTAAACGAGTTTTATCTTGACTAAATTCAAATAAAACCATTTGTCACGTGTTAGAAAAGATTTGTAAACAGTCTAAACGCACGTGTGGAAAAGTTGTTTTGTTTTGTTTTTTACAACAGGAGTTAAAATATTTTAAGATGGGTGGCGTTACAGCAACAACAAAAAACAGTGTTTACAATGTGTCAGCGTATGACTGAATGAAAATGAGAAAAAAGCTCTTTTTCTAACCACTTGATAGCAAAGCATTACATCAGATGTCGCGATATTGATGTCATCCAACGGCAGCCAAGACATTAAGCTTTTTACGTCGACATACCACTTGTCCAAAACAATTTTCTTTTAACGCTATAAAACAGGTGAAATACATCTCGGTAACGACTCCCTTTTTTTTTTGGATCAGACACAGTTGTTGATGGAAAGTTGACTGGAGAGTCGTTCAAAACAATTGATCAAATATATCGAACGAAAACGACTCATTTTCTAACTACGATTGTCGCCGTATTCTAAACGTCATCGATTTACCGAAATGAGCACAATATCTCATGTTTTTTTTAAAAGATTTTTTGATGACATAAAAAGGTTGCATGCGCAGCAAAAATAACCATGCGCGCAGGCCTGAAAAATATAGAGGTTCTTTTTTCTCGTGTAATGTAATTGATAATACATCAATATTTTTTAAAAAAAAATCAGTTTTTAACTGATAGTAGTGTTGTTGTTATGACTAATAGGTTAGGGTTTTATTACGAGTGCATCAAGGTGGACAGCTCTATTCCATTCCCTCACCCAAGTCCTTTTGCGTGAAGACTTTTTTTTTAAATCAATTCAAGGAAAATGTGGTAATAAATGTACTAAACGAACATAAATGTGATAGAAAAGATACCATAAGTGTAAAAAACGACATCTCATGCAATAACCTGTTCTAAGCTGTTAAAAAACGCCCTTAACATCATTCCATTCATCTCCGTACTATGTAAATTTATTTTCGGAGACTTCACTTCAGCTGGAGCAAATGTAAGGAAAATTGTTTTAATAAATGCACTAAACGACCATAAATATGGTAGAAAGGGTACAATATGTGTAAACAACGACGTTTAATGCAATAAACTGTTCTAAGCTGTTAAAAAAAAACTCTCTAAACATGATTCCATCCGTCTCTGTGGGTTAAACTAATTAAACGTAAGGAAAATGTGGCCAAAAATGCAAT
This sequence comes from Pictodentalium vernedei, assembly GCA_031216915.1. Classification (NCBI taxonomy): domain Eukaryota; kingdom Metazoa; phylum Mollusca; class Scaphopoda; order Dentaliida; family Dentaliidae; genus Pictodentalium; species Pictodentalium vernedei. The sequence goes on along the minus strand of CM062297.1, from coordinate 587,011,055 downwards.
AAACTGTTCTAAGCTGTTAAAAAATGTCCTAAACATGATTCCTCCATCTTTCCCAATAGATTAAACTAAGTAAATGTAAGGAAAATGTTGTAATGAATGCAATAAACTGTTCTAAGGAATCAAAACACCCGCCCTAAACTTCTTTTGATGTATTTTGTTGGAGACTTAGCTTCACCTGGTGAAAATGTTAGGAAAGTGTGGTAATAAATCTATTAAAAGACAATAAATGAGGTAGAAAAAGTACAATATGTGTAAACAACGACATTTAATGCAATGAACTGTTCTAAGCTGTTAAAAACGCTCTAAACATGATTCCATCCTTCTCCGTAGATTAAACTGAGTAAATGTAACGAAACTGTGGTCAAAAATGCAATAAACTATTCTAAGGAAAAAGAAAACCCGCTTCAATGCATTTTTCGGAGACTTAACTTCGCCTGGTGAAAATGTAAGGAAAGTGTGGTAATAAATGTTTTAACCGACCATGCATGTGATAGAAAAGATACCATATGTGTAAACAACGACATTTAATGCAATACACTGTTCTAAGCTGAAAGAAACGCCCTAAACATGATTCCATCCTTCTCCGCAGATGAAACTAAGTAATTGTAAGTAAAATGTGCTCAAAAATGTCTTAAACGGACATAAAAGTATTGAAATTTGAACATAAATGTAAACTACGACCTTAAAAATGCAATTACATCAGGTATCAAAGAATGCTTCCTAAACTTGCTTACGTATATCTTCGTAAACGAAACTTTACCTGTATTGAAAAAAAAACAAGAAAATATTGTAATAAATGTATGAAACAACCAAAGATGTGATAGAAAAGATACCATATGTGTAAACAACGACATTTAATGCAATACATTGTTCTGAGCTGTAAGAAACGACCTAAACATGATTCCATCCTCTTCGAAGATAAAACTAAGTAAATGTAAGGAAAATGTGGTAAAAAAAATTCAATAAACTGTTCTAAGGAATCAGAAATCCCGCCCTAAACATGTTTCAATGCATTTTCGGAAACATAACTTCACCTGGTGTAAATGTAAGGAAAATGCGGTAATAAATCTATTAAAAGACAATAAATGAAGTAGAAAAAGTACAATATGTGTTAACAACGACATTTAATGCAATAAACTGTTCTAAGCTGTTAAAAACGCCCTAAACATGATTCCATCCTTCTCCGTAGATTAAACTGAGTAAATGTAACAAAACTGTGGTCAAAAATGCAATAAACTCTTCTAAGGAATCAGAAAACCCGCTTCAGTGCATTTTCGCAGACTTAACTTCACCTGGTGAAAATGTAAGGAAAGTGTGGTAAGAAATGTTTTAAACGACCATAAATGTGGTAGAAAAGACATTTAATGCAATAAACTGTTCTAAGCTGTTAAAAAACGCCTTAAACACGATTCCATCTTTCTACGAAGATTAAAGTAAGTAAATGTAAGGAAACTGCGGCCAAAAATGCAATAAAGTGTTCTAAGGAATCAGAAAACCCACTTCAATGCATTTTCGCAGACTTAACTTCACCTGGTGAAAATGTAAGGAAAGTGTGGTAAGAAATGTTTTAAACGACCATAAATGTGGTAGAAAAGACATTTAATGCAATAAACTGTTCTAAGCTGTTAAAAAACGCCTTAAACACAATTCCATCTTTCTACGAAGATTAAAGTAAGTAAATGTAAGGAAACTGTAGCCAAAAATGCAATAAAGTGTTCTAAGGAATCAGAAAACCCGCTTCAATGCATTTTCGCAGACTTAACTTCACCTGGTGAAAATGTAAGGAAAGTGTGGTAAGAAATGTTTTAAACGCCCATAAATGTGGTAGAAAAGACATTTAATGCAATAAACTGTTCTAAGCTGTTAAAAAACGCCCTAAACATGATTCCATCCTTCTACGAAGATTAAAGTAAGTAAATGTAAGGAAACTGTAGCCAAAAATGCAATAAAGTGTTCTAAGGAATCAGAAAACCTGCCAGAAATTTGTTTCAATGCACTTTCGGAAACATAACTTCACCTGCTGTGAATGTAAGGAAAATGTGGTAATAAATGTACTAAACGAACATAAATGTGATAGAAAAGGTACCATAAGTGTAAAAACGACATCTCATGCAATAACCTGTTCTAAGCTGTTAAAAAAAACGCCCTTAACATCATTCCATTCATCTCCGTACTATATAAATTTATTTTCGGAGACTTCACTTCAACTGGAGCAAATGTAAGGAAAATTGTTTTAATAAATGTACTAAACGCCCATAAATATGGTGGAAAGGGTACAATATGTGTAAACAACGACGTTTAATGCAATAAACTGTTCTAAGCTGTTAAAAAAACTCCCTAAACATGATTCCATCCGTCTCCGTAGGTTAAACTAATTAAACGTAAGGAAAATGTGGTCAAAAATGCAATAAACTGTTCTAAGGAATCAGAAAACCCACCAAAAACATGTTTCAATGAATTTTCGGAAACATAACTTCAGCTGCTGTAAATGTAGGGAGGTGTATAGGAAATATATATTTTTTTATGTTGGACAATTTAGTTGAGGGTTATAATCATAGTTTTCCATAGCAGTATTCAGAGAGAGAACTCCCGTTTCAGTATCATTAGAACATGAAGTGGCAGTATCTCAACTTGAGCATTTTATCTCTGGTAAAATCTGTCAGAGTCTCAGAGATTAGGTCTTATTACTCTACTGTGTAAAGAGATAGGGATAATGTCGAGAATTTGAAATTCTAGGGGGTCCCCTACCCCTACCTAATGTAGGTTATAAAATCCTTACAAAAAGCAGCATTGTCCTTACGATAGCGCAATGTGTTACAGTGTATTGCTCGCCTGGATCGGACCTGGAAATGATCAATGGGTTTTCGTGAGCGAAAGAGGAAAGAGGAGAATTCGAAGTTCCTCTGGAGGTAAAAAAAAAAGATGAAAAAATTGTTCGATCCGTTCATGGTTAGGGTTGGATTTCTGTTTCCTTAGAACAGTTTATTGCATTTCTTAGCGCATTTTCCTTGCATTTACTTAGTTTTATCTTCGAAGAAGGATGGAATAATGTTTAGGGCGTTTCTTACAGCTCAGAACAGTGTGTTGCATTAAATGTCGTTGTTTACACATATGGTATCTTTTCTACCACATTTATGGTCGTTTAAAACAGTTATTACCACACTTTCCTAACATTTTCAGCAGATGAAGCTAAGTCTCCGAAAATGCATTAAAACAAGTTTAGGGCGGGTGTTTTGATACCTTAGAACAGTTTATTGCATTCATTACATTATTTTCCTTGCATTTACTTAGTTTAATCTATTGGGAAGGATGGAATCATGTTTAGGACATTTTTTAACAGCTTAGAACAGTTCATCGCATTAAATGTATTAAATGTCGTTTACTAAACTTATGCTACCTTTTGTATCACATTTATGGTCGTTTAATACATTTATAACGATATTTTCTTCTTTTTTTTTAATACAGGTAAAGTTTCGTTTACCAAGATGTATGGAAAGAAGTGTAGGACATGTTTTTTGATACATTAGTTAATTGAATTTAAGGTCGTCGTTAAAATTTATGTTCACTTTTCATTAATTCAATGACCCTTTAAGATAATTTAGAACCAATTTTCCTTACATTTAATTAGTTTAATCTACGAAGACGGATGGAATCATGTTTAGGGAGTGTTTTAACAGCTTAGAACAGTTTAATGCATTAAACGTCGTTGTTTACACATATTGTACTTTTCTACCATATTTATGGTCGTTTAGTACATTAATTACCACATTTTCTTTACATTTACAGCAGCTGAAGTTATGTCTCCGAAAATGCATTGAAACATGTTTTTGGTGGGTTTTCTGATTCCTTAGAACAGTTTATTGCATTTTTGACCACATTTTCCTTACGTTTAATTAGTTGAACCTACGGAGACGGATGGAATCATGTTTAGGGAGTTTTTTTAACAGCTTAGAACAGTTTATTGCATTAAACGTCGTTGTTTACACATATTGTACCCTTTCTACCATATTTATGGGCGTTTAGTACATTTATTAAAACAATTTTCCTTACATTTGCTCCAGTTGAAGTGAAGTCTCCGAAAATAAATTTATATAGTACGGATATGAATGGAATGATGTTAAGGGCGTTTTTTTTTAACAGCTTAGAACAGGTTATTGCATGAGATGTCGTTTTTACACTTATGGTACCTTTTCTATCACATTTATGTTCGTTTAGTACATTTATTACCACATTTTCCTTACATTTACAGCAGGTGAAGTTATGTTTCCGAAAGTGTATTGAAACAAATTTTTGGCGGGTTTTCTGTTTCCTTAGAACACTTTATTGCATTTTTGGCTACAGTTTCCTTACATTTACTTACTTTATTCTTCGTAGAAGGATGGAATCATGTTTAGGGCGTTTTTTAACAGCTTAGAACAGTTTATTGCATTAAATGTCTTTTCTACCACATTCATGGGCGTTTAAAACATTTCTTACCACACTTTCCTTACATTTTCACCAGGTGAAGTTAAGTCTGCGAAAATGCATTGAAGCGGGTTTTCTGATTCCTTAGAATAGTTTATTGCATTTTTGACCACAGTTTCGTTACATTTACTCAGTTTAATCTACGGAGAAGGATGGAATCATGTTTAGGGCGTTTTTAACAGCTTAGAACAGTTTATTGCATTAAATGTCGTTGTTAACACATATTGTACTTTTTCTACCTCATTTATTGTCTTTTAATAGATTTATTACCGCATTTTCCTTACATTTACACCAGGTGAAGTTATGTTTCCGAAAATGCATTGAAACATGTTTAGGGTGGGATTTCTGATTCCTTAGAGCAGTTTATTGAATTTTTTTACCACATTTTCCTTACATTTACTTGGTTTTATCTTCGAAGAGGATGGAATCATGTTTAGGGCGTTTCTTACAGCTCAGAACAGTGTATTGCATTAAATGTCGTTGTTTACACATATGGTATCTTTTCTATCACATCTTTGGTCGTTTCATACATTTATTACCATATTTTCTTGTTTTTTTTCAATACAGGTAAAGTTTCGTTTACGAAGATAAACGTAAGCAAGTTTAGGAAGCGTTCTTTGATACCTGATGTAATTGCATTTTTAGCTCATCTTGACAAAGTCAAGCTGAGCTAATCTCATCGCTTCCCGTCCGTCGTCCGTCGTCCGTCAACACCATGTTTTGGTCTTCTCCTCCAAAGCCACTGGGCCAATTCAAGTGAAAGTTTGTGTGAGTGATGGTCCCAAAGGGGCATTTCATTTTTGTTCAACTCAGCATGCCCAGCCCCATAGGGAGGGAGTGGGGTAAAATGCACCCAAATATTTTAAAAATCTTCTTCTCAAGAACCAGTGTGTACAATGACTTGATATTTGCTATGGAGCTTCCATATGAGGTGTAGAATCAAGTTTGTTCAAACGAAGTTCGTGAAGTAATATTTGGCTTTGTAATAGGAGGGGTAAGATTTTGGCCCCACCCAAAATTTCTATTTTCTGAACCGATGGTCCGGTATGAACCAAATTTGGTTTGTGGTATTATTGGGTCATAAGAACATGACCCATGCAAAAAAAAAAAATTCCCGCATCCCCATGGGAACCCTGGGAGCTAAAAATAGAAATATTTTCAAACGCCCATATTTCCCAAACCCCACGGAACAGAGAGCTTTTATTTGGTATGAAGTATCCTTATGACCAGTAGAATTGAATGGTAAAAAAAAATTGCCATCGGTTATGTTAGGGTGTTCTGTAATGGGCATCGAAAAAATGCTGAGTCAGCATATTTGCAAAAATTTTAAAAAATCTTTTCTCCAGAACCAATCATCAGAATCTTTTGATATTTGGTATACAGCATTCATAGGGGGGTCAGATAAAAGTTTGTAGAAATAAAGCTCATTGGTTCATATTTGGGCTCTCTACAGGAGCCTGAAGTTTTAACATAGGGTAATATGGGGAATATTCTTTAAAAATCTTCTTCTTCAGAACCACCAGTCAGAATCTTTTAATATTTGGTATACATCATTGTTATGAGGGTCAGATTCTAGATTGTTCAAACCAAGTCCTTAGGTTAATATTTGGGCTTCCTATGGAAGCCCAAATTTTATCTTTGTTCAATATGGAGGGTAATTTAAAAAAATCTTCTTCTTTAGATCCATCAGTCAGAATGCTTTGATATTTGGTATGCAACATCTCTATGGGGGTCAGATTCAAGTTTGTTCAAATCAGATCCCTAGGTATATATTTGGGCTCACTATGGTAGCCCAAATTTTTACTTAGTGCAATATGAGAAAATTTCTTTAAAAATCTTCTTCTTCAGATCCACCAGTCGGAATACTTTTATATTTGGTATACAACATCTCTAGGGGGGGGGGGGGGGTGTCAGATTCCAGGTTGTTCAATTCGAGTGCCTAGGTTAATATTTGGGCTCCATATGGGAACATGAAATTTAACTTAGTACAATATGAGGAAATTTCTTCAAAAATCTTCTTCTTCAGATTCACTTGTCAGAATGCTTTCACATTTGGTATACAACATCTCTAGGGGGGTCAGATTCAAGTTTGTTCAAATCGGATCCATAGGTCAATATTTGGGCTCGCTATGGTAGCCCAAATTTGAACTTAGTGCAATTCGGAGAAATTTCTTTACAATTTCTCTTCTTCAGATCCAACAGTCACAATGCTTTCATATTCGGTACACAACATCTCTAGGGAAGTCAGATTTAACTGTGTTCAAATCAAGAGCCTGTGTTAATATTTGGGCTCTCTATGGGAGCCAGAATTGGCCATTTTGCTGAAGAATTAAAAATTTTGTATTCAGTACCTTCTAGAGGTACTAAGATTAATCCACATAGGTTGTATCAAGGGGCTTCATAGGGGAGCTCTACATTTTACTTATGATCAACTGAAGAAAAGGCATGATGCCCAGATCATTTTTGTCACTCCTGAGGGACTCAAGGATTGACAGTGTAGCCTATGGAGATGGCTTGCTTAATGTAGACTCATTCTTGGACTCTGTTTAAATTGCGTTCTGTACAAGATGAGCGCTTCGGGCCCCGTGGGGCCTCTTGTTAAGGTCGTAGTTTACATTCATGTTCAAATTTCAATACTTTTATGTCCGTTTAAGACATTTTTGAGCACATTTTACTTACAATTACTTAGTTTCATCTACGGAGAAGGATGGAATCATGTTTAGGGCGTTTCTTTCAGCTTAGAACAGTGTATTGCATTAAATGTCGTTGTTTACACATATGGTATCTTTTCTACCACATGTATGTTGGTTAAAAAATTTATTACCACACTTTCCTTACATTTTCACCAGGTGAAGTTAAGTCTCCGAAAAATGCATTGAAGCGGGTTTTCTTTTTCCTTAGAATAGTTTATTGCATTTTTGACCACAGTTTCGTTACACTTACTCAGTTTAATCTACAGAGACGGATGGAATCATGTTTAGAGAGTTTTTTTTAACAGCTTAGAACAGTTTATTGCATTAAACGTCGTTGTTTACACATATTGTACCCTTTCTACCATATTTATGGTCGTTTAGCACATTTATTAAAACAATTTTCCTTACATTTGCTCCAGTTGAAGTGAAGTCTCCGAAAATAAATTTACATAGTACGGAGATGAATGGAATGATGTTAAGGGCGTTTTTTAACAGCTTAGAACAGGTTATTGCATGAGATGTCGTTTTTTACACTTATGGTACCTTTTCTATCACATTTATGTTCGTTTAGTACATTTATTACATTTTCCTTGAATTGAATTAAAAAAGAAGTCTTCACGCAAAAGGACTCGGGTGAGGGAATGGAATAGAGCTGTCCACCTTGATGTACTCGTAATAAAACTCTAACCTGTCAGTCATAACAACAACACTACTATCAGTTAAAAACTGATTTTTTTAAAAAAAAATATTGATGTATTATCAATTACATTAGACGAGAAAAAAGAACCTCTATATTTTTCAGGCCCGCGGGCATGGTTATTTTTGCTGCGCATGCAACCTTTTTATGTCATCAAAAAATCTTTAAAAAAAACCATGAGATATTGTGCTAATTTCGGTAAATCGATGACGTTCAGAATACGGCGACAATCGTAGTTAGAAAATGAGTCGTTTTCGTTCCATATATTTGATCAATTGTTTTGAACGACCCTCCAGTCAACTTTCCACCAACAACTGTGTCTGATCAAAAAAAAAAAGGGAGTCGTTACCGAGATGTATTTCACCTGTTTTATAGCGTTAAAAGAGAATTGTTTTGGACAAGTGGTATATCGACGTAAAAAGCTTAATGTCTTGGCTGCTGTTGGATGACATCAATATCGCGCAACTGATGTAATGCTTCGCTATCAGGTGGTTAGAAAAAGAGCTTTTTTCTCATTTTCATTCAGTCATACGCTGACACATTGTAAACACTGTTTTTTTGTTGTTGCTGTATTTATATAACGCCACCTATCTTAAAATATTTTAACTCCTGTTGTAAAAAACAAAACAAAACAACTTTTCCACACGTGTGTTTAGACTGTTTACAACTTTTCTAACACGTGACAAATGGTTTTATTTGAATTTAGTCAAGATAAAACTCGTTTAGTTTTGTAATGTCTTCTCGACGTGGGAATTGTTTCCTAAAAAAATAGTTTGGATTGACACTTTTTTCAGAAATGGTGGAATATGTAGAAACGTTAGAAGATCAACTTATAATTTTTTTATTGACAAATCTATGGTTCAGTAAACAGAGTTATTATTGAAGGAACCATCTTAAGGCGTGACTTGTTAATAAGCGAGTGCATCTCTAATTTGCATAACAATCATATATTTTTTTGAAAACATACTTCACGTTTTAACACAGATATCAAAAATGAATGATGCATCATATTCAACTTGTTGTTTTTTCAATTTAATATGTTCCATAACTACCTTTTCTTAATACTTTCGTTTTCAAGATGGTCCCAACTCCACCGTTATAAGAAGGGAAAGATTATGATTTTCATAATATCCTTGTCGATAGCTTTAATTTGATAGGTCACACGACTATCTTCTCGAAACTTTTGATTTTCTGATCTGTGTTAACCCCATCCCCACGGCGATGGTGGAAAATGTCATTTTTGTAATGTATTCATCAAGCCCTTCATATCAGTACCTCACATGCTTGGATTTGTAAAAAGGAAGACGTTTTTCGGCTCTGGTCGTGACCCCACCCCCACATAAAATGAAAAAATGTCATTTTCGTAATGTATTCATCGAGCCCTTCATATTAATACCTCACATGCCTGGATATATAAAAAGGAAGTCGTTTTTCGGCTCTGGTCGAGACCCCACCCCACGACGAGGGTTAAAATTACGATCTTCTTAATCCACTCATCGATACCTTCAATTTGATAGGTCACGTGGTCACCTTCTCGAAACTTCGATTTTTATGATGGGCGTGACCCCCACCTCCACATAAAATGAAAAACGTCATTTTTGTAAGTATTCATCGAGCCCTTCATATTAATACCTCACTTGCCTGGATTTGTAAAAAGGAAGACGTTTTTCGGCTCTGGCCGTGACCCCACACCACGACGAGGGTTAAAATTACGATATTCTTAATCCACTCGTCAAGACCTTCAATTTGATAGGTCACGTGACCACCTTCTCGAAACTTCGATTTTTATGATGGGCGTGACCCCCACCCCCACATAAAATGAAAAACGGCATTTTTGTAATGCATTCATCGAGCCCTTCATATTAATACCTCACATGCCTGGATTTGTAAAAAGGAAGATGTTTTTCGGCTCTGGTCGTGACCCCACCCCACAACGAGGGTTAAAATTACGATATTCTTAATCCACTCGTCGAGACCTTCAATTTGACGTGACCACCTTCTCGAAACTTTGATTTTTATGATGGGCATGACCCCCACCCCCACGACGAGGGGAGATAACTTTGTATGATTAAGTTTATGAGAATCAAGCAATCTGATTGGTTAATTAGCGTTAGGAACGTGAAATGATTGGGTGATTACTTATTTCAAGCTCTTCGAGCTTTTGGTTTTTGGTATACATTGCTCTAGCCATTATATCCACGTTATTAAACACGATTCACCTCACAAATCTCACGAGGTGAATCGGCAAATCGTTTTTTCACCGATCAAATCGCACCCTATACCAGAATCTATCGAATTCAATCTTTATAGTCAACTCTATTGTGAGCCTCCTCAAAAACAATAGCGGATTCTGTCCCAGAATTCGCAAACCACCTTTTTGATGCTGTCCTAGAAGCCGCAAAACGTTTTTTGCTCGCGTTCACCAACGATGGATCGATGGTCTGATCCACGATGGGAACATCGACAAAAATTTTTAAGTAAAAAAGAAAAGTGAAAAATGTACAATTTCATACATTTTTCACTTTTTTGAAAAACGTGTACATTCGACACGTTTGTTACGCCCACTTTTGTAGTAACTGTCCACTTTTGTAGTAGCTCACCACTTTTGTAGTAGAAAACGCCCACTTTTGTGGTAGCTCACCACTTTTGTAGTAACATGCCCACTTTTGTAGTAAAATGAGGTCTCCACTTTTGTAGTAACCATTGCCCACTTTTGTCATAAAAAAACAAAGTCACCACTTTTGTAGAAACTTTTTTACCACTTTTGTAGTAACATTTTCAAAAACTGTTAGACTTTGAAAATTTTGAACAAACCATTTCATTTCAGATGTCCACACGAAATGATCAGATTTTCATCTTCATCTTTTTATTTTAGGTTGAGCTCTCTTTGTTGAGATTACCATGACGGGGATATATTCGGTCTGTCTGTTCGTCTTTCAGCCAGTACTATGGGCATATGTGGGTGGGGTGTCAGGTCGTTTTAAAAAGCTTTTGTGGGGTTTCTATTTGTGATTACATATTGTGTATTTTATATTCAAGTATGTCGTTGTGTGATAAGGCATGCCGCTCATTGAGTATGTCCGTACATTTAACCAATGCTAACCCTACTTCAGTGGGATTACTAACTTGAACAGTTTGACAGTGACTCGTCTCTGTCCGATAGTTTTCCCCGGCTTCCTCTCCGTGACACTGTCCAGCACTCTATGACTCTGGCTGTTTAAGTGTTTAACCAAAATTAATCAACCTTGGCATTTCCCAAGCGTTACAAAAGGTTTTGACGATACTATGTTTCGGCAGTTTCATTTCAGATTCACCCTTTTTCATTCAGATGAGAAGGGTGTGAATTGGCAGGGACTTAGATCAAAGATTTTCAGATCGACGAAACGGAACTCTCTGCCCAAAGTTTCATAGGTTAATTCTTTGTAATTTTGATAACATAACATTTCTAACAGACCGGATTCCCTGTGCTGTTCTTTGATGTTGAGGTGCTGGTCCTTTGGGGGAAAATCGTCGACTTCTATCATGTCGAAATGGTAAAGATACGCGAAGTTGTCGATTTCTATCATTAAAAAAGACTCACCTGTAGCAAAACCATAATAATGACATTTTTGCAATTTTGCTTTTTAGTGGGCTCTTTTTTTATAACTGAAACTGCATCTTTGTGCTATTTTTCTTGTAAAGAGAAGATTATTTTCCCTTGTGAAGAGAAGTTTTTATTGCGATATTTAATCTGAAGACGACTATTCAATACAGGTGAATATTACGTACATAATTATGCACGCGCGCTTTCAAATTAAACGTCGTTGGCAAATGTAGGAAAATCCTGTCGAGGAAAGACTTACATAGCGACGAGCAGGGGTGGAGGTGGAGGTGGTGGTGGTGGGGGGGGGGGGGGAATGGGCGGTGGTTAGGTCCCCAAAGTCAAAGATGAGAGCGGTTGTCACAAATTCTTAGAGAACACTTCGGCTGGTATAAGGGGCACTGACACTGACATCTGATTTAGGAAACAGTTTCCGTGGACCAAAACATAGCTGAATAATCAAATATATGTAATGTTTGAATACTTTTCATCTCTGTGGTGTGGTGCGATGAGTTAATTCATGAGAATTTTCTTCTGTATTCACTCGGCCATCCTTTCATGATAGACGCGAGTAGTAACACGGGTGTCAATAGAACACGTTTGTCCCACAAGACATGTTCACAAAAACGTTCTAGAATGTGAAGGGAATTTGAAAACGTTCTGACGGCGCCGACGTTATGACGTCATAAGAGGGTCCCATTTTAAACTCTAGTATGAATACATGCGGGAGGCCTATAGCGCGCCAGTATTGGTAATCGCTTCTATATACATAGAACTTCTCTAGGGATAAGGGTATTGATGTGTGAATTAAATTAATAGAAATGGTCGAGGAGTACCTTTTAATATCTGGCACTGACGACTGTGGTAATGGCTTGGGCTGTCTGGGAGACTCTGTATAGAAATCTACAGAAATAGGTGTAGGTGCATAATTCTGGAAAAATATAAGTGGTCCGGGGGGCTATTCTGTTGGGTTGGGTATGAGTATATATAGGTGGCCTACGGCGACTGGGCAGTTCAATATAAAGAACATCAACTACAAAAGACTAAGGCCTACACCCTCGTTGCCAATCCCTTGTATTGCTTTGGGCAAGTTTGTCCCCTCTCCCCTGGAGTTGAGAAATGTGGCCGGAGTAGCCCATCTACTTCACTTTTAGGTCGTAGGATGGCGCCAATAGTTCAAATATCTCAAGAAATTCTATCTACTGTGGCAGACACAGGTATACACAGGAGGTCTTCGGCACGTCAGGACTGGTACAGACAACTCTATACATAGGGCATTAAAAGCAAAGAAACCATCCCACTGGCCGCTCCCCCGGAAAAAAGCAATTACTCGTATACCTATGATCCTATTTTACCTACTTCGTTGTCCGCCGTGGGTTCACTACATTACCGTATTTCCCTTTGTAGCCCAAAGGTTTGTATTATAGTACGAGATAATATTTTTAGGTCCCGTTTCCTTAACTTTGACACCCAAAATGCGTTTGTGAAAGCTATGAAAATGGGTGCGATGCTTTGAGACGTATGGAAAATAGAACATTGCGCTAATTTTCATCGGTCTCATGGACTCAATTGCGGACACCAAAAAGCCTGACGCTTATATACCCTCGCTAAAAGGAGGTACTAAAATTGGGACATAGATACAAATAGTTGAAATGGGGCGCTGGGACACCAAAATAGCGAAATGAGTCAAAGAGTAGTATGAAAAAGAGAGAATTGAGCGCACATCCTAATAGCTTCCACAGACTCATTTTGGGCCGCCAGGGGCCTGCCTGATGTTTAGCTATGGGGTGTTAACATAGGACGTTGGAATTGGGGTTACTGAGAACAGTGACTGGATAAAGACCCAAAATTAGAAATTTTACAGCAATTCAAATGCTGGAAAAAGACAAACTGTCTTTTTGACTCATTTGGGAGGGAGGGGCAGTGATATTATTTGCATTGGCACGTTATCACTTGGTTATAGTACCGCCAAATTAAACATTATTATACAGGAAACTTGGAAATAGTGGCTCTTCATCAAAAAAGAGCCGGAGGGAGGGGGTGAAAGGGGATTATTTGTATTTGTGTCTCTTATGGGTTTATTATACTACCATTGAATTAAGCAATACTATATACGGTACTCCTGTATTTGACGAACAATTATATCTTGGTCAGCAACCATGTTCAGCCTAAAAGTTATCAAATGAGAGAAAGGGGAGGTAGGTTCTTCTTTGACAAAGAACGGAAAAATAACCAATTTTGAGCTCTTTGGGGTAATTGATTGTGGTCGAAGTTAATGGGACGGGGCCTGAAAACATTCGCCTGTACTAGTACAGACCTTTAGGCCACAATGTGAAATGCGGTTACCAGGGAAACCAATATTGCGGACATCATTTCATCAAAGTAAGGAAAATAAGGCGAGGTCGGGCTTTTTATAGCACTACTACACTACCGGAACGTACTCTTATGTACTTGAATTGTGTCTAGTACATACCCCCTGTACTAAACTGGGGTGTAGGTAACAAAGCGACTTCGTGATGTCAATAGGGAATTCAAACCATTACTACGGTCAGCCCTAAAAAGCTCTATCTTAAAACCCCGATCCTAATAAAAGATGTCGGCCTGAAGAAGTTGGTCCGGGGAACCGGAGAAATCGATTTCAAAGAAGTCGCCTGCAAAAGTCGGCCTTGCGAGGTGAGGAGAAGTTGATACTGGAGTGAGATGTCTGTCCCGAGGTCAGGAGAAGTCGGCTCTGGTGTTTGAAGTCAGCCCGGAGTCATGAGAATTCGCCTAGCCAATGTTGTACACGAAAGGTAGAATGGTAACAGAGCGCTTCAAATATGATTTTATTTTATCTATTTTTAGGGGGGGGGGGGGGGGGTAATTTCAGAGGTACAAATGTAAGCGGCAAGTTTCATACAGAATGCCTGGCGGCTGGTGTTAAGGTAACAAGCAGAGGACAGCGCCGACAGGACACCAACAAACTGTGTTTGAGGAGAAGATTAGGGACTGACATATCCCATTATTTCCAAATTAGGAGATACTATGTCCTAATTAGGAGTTATTGTCTCCTAATTAGGGCTATTATCCCCTAATAAGAACTTATTTTCTCCTAGTTGGGGCTTATTATCTCCTAAATAGGAGATGCTAGGTCCTAATTAGAAGTATTATCCCCTAATTAGGACATAATTACTCCTCAGTAGAAGTCATTATCTCCCAATTTAGAGTTCATATGTCCTAACTAGGAGTTATTATTTCTTAATTAGGACTTAGTAACTCCTAATCATGAGTTATTATCTCCCAATTTGGACTTAGTATCAGGCATTTCTTTTTTATTGTGGCACATGTTTGCTTCCATACAATCCAACTGAACACAATCCAGCCCGGACAAAGTCGGGCACTCCATGTGGTATATCTATCTATACTTTATGTACACTTCATCAAATATTTTATATAACTTCGTCAAATTGCCGTCATGCTCAGAAGTTTACTTCCTTCTAAGCGGCTTTCATTTTTGACTAATACTTATTCCGTTACGTTAAGTGCCGTACCAATGTGTATCGCGTCATGGGAACGTAAAATTTAGCGTCATGCTGATCCTAATTGTTGAATGGGAATTATAAAATTGATCGTGATACGCGTACGTCTTAGAGATCGATTTATTATTTGGCAAGTGGCTGCCTAGCTCCTAATCACGAACCCGTCTATAAAATCGCCGATGCATGTCTTCCTTGCGTGGCAACAAGTAAAGATGTGTTCCGCATTTACACGTTGTTCACTGTTTTTAATTGTAAATTATGGACAAACAAGACCGTATCGTATCTTCCTAAGGTGGTAACGAGTGGAGATATATTCCGCGTTATTGCGTGCATTTTTTGTTCTCAGCCTTAGAATTAGAAGCATTCATTCATTTATCTCAACCTCGCCCTGGTAACAGAGGCAGAAGCGAGTTCGCATGCAGTATTCACACATTCAACCATTCCTTGACCCGAATTGTTCAAACGCGTTGTTCTCCATATTCAAGTGTATTGCTTGTAAAACCACCGTATCATATCTCCCTTGGGTGGTAAAGATATGTTCCCCGTTTCATGTTGTTCCCCGTATCCGAGTCTATTACGCGCAAAATAACCGTATCATATCTTCCTTGGGTGGCAATAAGTAAAGATATGTTCCGCGCTTCACTTTGCTTTCTGTATTCAAGTGTAAATTATGAAAAAAATACCGTATAATATCTTCCTTGGGTGGCAACAAGTAAAGATATGTTCCGCGTTATTACGTAAAAAGCAAATATGAGTTAGACACTATTTCTAAAACCTCGCCCTGGTAACAGAGGCAGAGGCAAGTAAGTTCGTATACCGTATTCACACATCCAACCACTCCTTGGCCCGAATCATTCAATCATTTAAAAGCGCGCCTCCATATCTCCGCCCCAGTACCCAACCCGCGTCAATCAGACATCAATACCGCTGATGAAAAATATAATTTTTTATACCCTCCTTGCGTAGTAATAACCTCCCACCCCCCCCCCCCGCCCGATCCTTCCAGGGTGTGTAAATGTCTTGTCCCCACCCACTATTGCAGCATATATATGACCTCCACCACTGATCTAAGTGCAGTCCCTCCTATAATGTCTACACTGACAATCGTAGGCTAGGGTTCCATACACCCCCCCCCCACACCACATACACATGATGTACGCACTGACATATACCAAATGATCACAATCTCGCAACATATATACATATACAACATATACACGCTATGTTCAACACCAATGCGTGTCCCGGACCCGAACCACACACCCGTGCCAAATTTCGTCTCGATCGGCCCTGCCGTTTTCGAGTCTATAGAGAACAAACAAACAGACAAACAAACAAACAAACAGACAGACAAGATTACTCAAATATATATATAGATTGGCTGGGTGCCCGACTTCGTTCCGGTTTTTGTGCCCGCGCATGCACAAAGATTGGTTTCCACCCCACAGCCGACGTTGACGAAGGACCGTAAATATAAACCCAAGTTTTGTCCCGATCGGCCCAGTAGTTTCCAAGATACTCTCAGCGCATGCGCGAAGTCGGGCCCCACCCCACATCTGAGTAGCCTAAAACCTCCGCGGACCCAAACCACACACCCATGACAAATTTCGTCCCGATCGGCCCAGCCGTTTCTGAGTCTATAGAGAACAAACAAACAGGCAAACAAACAGACAAGATTACTCAAATATATATATAGACTAGCTGGGTGCCCGACTTCGTCCGGGCTTTTGTCACTGCGCATGCGCAAATATTGGCTCCCAAATCATTACCTGATTGACCGTACATACAAATCCCAGGTTCCGTCCCGGTCGGCCCAATAGTTTTTGTGATCGTTACTGCGCATGCGCGAAGATGGACACCCACCCCATACCCGCTGATGGCAAATGACTACACGATGGACCCGACATACAAATCTCAGGTTTCGTCCCGATCGGCCCAGTAATTTTCAAAATCGTTACTGCGCATGCATGAAGACGGGCCCCCACCTCACGTCCGAGTAACCTAAAACCTTTCCTGGCCCAAATCACACAACCATGCCGAATTTCGTCCCGATCGGTCCAGCCGACAAACAAACAAACAAACAAGATTACTCAAATATATATATAGGGTAGTTGGGGGTGCCCAACTTCGTCCGGGCTACAGAGATAGTCGCTGCGCATGCGCAAAGATTGGCTAACACGCCATAGTCGATGGTGGCAAAAACACTACCCGGTGGAACGTACATACAAATCCCAAGTTTCGTCCCGATCGGACCTGTAGTTTCCGAAATCGTCACTGCGCATGCGCGAAGACGGCCCCTACATAAACACCCGACGGTGGCAAATCACTACCCGATTAGATTAAACATATTTTTATTTGCCATTAATAAATGCAAATCAGGATTAGAGAACAAGTGCTAGTCACTTAGAAAACTCTCCGCTCCTGTACATAGAATAACAGAAATACAATGGCAGAACAAAATTATGAAAAACAAATTAGGATAGATAAAAAGAAAGACTTAATTAGATAGTGAAAAAGTTACCAATAAAAAGGAAAAACATAAGGAAAACAGAAAGAAAGAAAAAACCTGCTCCATACTACACTATATACATATAGTGATGATGCCCTCCCTTCACACACCCTGCTTCCGGTGTCTCTGGCTGATGCAGTGCCGCAAGAAACAGTATCAACTACATGTATAAAACCAGTCGGTACGTCATGTATGTTGTGCCACCTGACCCGTATTGAACGTTATTACTGTCATATCCTACATGGTTGCATCTATGCGCCGTGGTCTGGGTTAAACCGGAGTGAGTCCCGAGTAAATTTTTGAACAGACAGGAAAATACATGCATTACTGTTGAATGACAATGATGGGCTCCCATAAAGTAACAAATCTATTGTAGCCCTGTCACTTGTTACTCGTCTCAATTCGTCAAATAGGGTTTGACGAATGTCGTCATAGTTGGTGCAGTGCAGAAAGTAATGTTCTGCATCCTCAACGCCTCTGCCACAAGAACAGATTGGGGAAGTACCAATGTAATTATTATATTTATCACCATTAAGGTCACTACAACCAGTCCGTAGCTACCCGATATTCCCTATATACAAGTTTCGTCCCGATAGGCCCAGTAGTTTCCGAGATCGTTACTGCGCGTGCGCAAAGACGGTTCTCCCCCCCCCCCCCCCCCACTTCCACCCCCGGTCCGATGGGTGGAAAACCTTCCCAGGACCGAACTACATACGCATGCCAATTTCGTCCCGATCGGCCCAGCTGTTTCGAGTCTATTGCGAACACAGACAGACAGACAGACAGACAAGCTCATATATATAGTACACTAGCTGGGTGCCCGACTTTGTCCGGGCTTTTGTCACTGCGCATCTGCGCATGCGCAAAGATTGGCTCCCACCCCATAGCCAAAAGACCATACATACAAATGCCAGTTTTCGTCCCGATCGGTCCAGTAGTTTCCGAGATTGTCACTGCGCATGCGCGAAGCCGTGCACCACCCCATAACCGACAATGGCAAATGATTACACGATGAACTCTACATACAAATCCAAGGTAGTTTCCGAGATCGTCACTGCGCATGAGCGAAGACGGGCCCCCACCCCACGTCCGAGTGGCGTAGAACCTTTCCGGGCCCGAACCACACACCCATACCAAATTTCTTCCCAGATCAACCCGGACGTTTTCGAGTCTATACCTACAGACAGACAAATAGAGAAGCAAGATTACTCGAATATATAGATTGATTAGATGGGGGCCCGAAATTGTCACTGCGCATGCGCAAAGATTGGCTAATACCCCATAGCCGACGGTGGAAAATCACTACCTGGTGGAACGTACATACAAATCCCAGTTTTTCCCCGATCGCAAAAGTAGTTCCGAGATTGTCACTGCACATGCGCGAAGGCGGGCCCCCACCCTGGGTCCGATGGGTGGAAAAGCTTCCCGGGACCGGAATATATACGCCTGCCAAGTTCCGTCCAAATCAACCCATTCGGTTTCGAGTCTATAGCGAACACACAGGCAGAAAGACAGATATGTGCAGACGGGCCCCCCACCCCATGTCCAATGGGTGGAAACCTTCCCAGGACCAATCTACATGTGCATGCCAAGTTTCGTCCCGATATGTCCAGATGTTTTTGAGTCTATAGCAAACCCACAGACAGACACACACGCAGACACAGACAAATAAACTCAAATGTTTAATAGACTAGCTCGAGGCCCTACTCCGTACAGGAATGATTTACATGGACAGCTGAGCCGAGCATGAGCAATTTGAGTGGCCCAGGACACTGCCGGATGGAACTTACATACAAATCTCAGGTTTTAAGCCAATCGGCACAGTAGTTTTCGTGATTGTCACTGCGTATGCGCTAAGATGGCCCCCACCCACATGTCCGAATAGATTAAAACCTTCCCGGGTTGTGATGGGGGGGCCATCTTCGCGCATGCACAGTATTGATCGCGAAAACTACTGGGCCGATGGGCACAAAATTTGGTGTTTGTAGGGTCATCGGTTAATTATTTGCCACCGTCGGGTATGGGGTGGGGGCCTGTCTTCGCGCATGCGTAGTAACGATCTCGGAAACTACTAGGCCGATCAGGACAAAACTTGGGATTTGTATCTATGGTCTATCGGGTAGTGATTTGCCACCATCGGCTCTGGAGTGGGGGACCTATCCTTGCGTATGCGCTATGACGTTCTCGGTAACTACTGGCTCGATTTGAGCGAAACCTGGGATTTGTATGTATGGAATTAACTGGCCTCTGTCGGCTATGAGGTGACAGCCTATCTTTGTGCATGCGCAGTGACGATCTCGGAAACTACAAATCCGATTGGGACGAAACCTAGAATTTGCATGTACGTTCCACCGGGTAGTGATTTGCCACCGTCGCTATGGCGTGTTAGCCAATCTTTGCGCATGCGCAGTGACGATCTCTGTTGCCCGGACGAAGTCGGGCACCCCAGCTAGTCTACTATATATTTGAGCTTGTGTGTCTCTGTGTGAGTGTGTGTGTGCGTGTGAGGGTGTGTGTGTGTGTGTGAGAGGTTGTGTGTGTGTATGTGGGTAGGTGTGTGTTTGAGGTTAAAAAATTGCACTGGCACAGACATTTCCTACTGAATCGTTTTTTTTTTTCCTTATAATATGCCGCTGTGTGTGTGTGTGTTCGTTATAGACTCGAAAACGGCTGGGCCGATCGGGACGAAACTTAGCATGCGTATGTAGTTCGGTCCTGGAAAGGTTTTTCACCCATCGGACCTTGGGTGGGGGTCCGTCTTCGTGCATGCACAGTAACGATCTCGGAAACTACTGGGGCGATCAAGCCGAAACTTGGGATTTGTATGTAGGGCCATCAGGTAGTGATTTCAGAAAAAAAACTTTGTTTTATAATAGAGAAACCCGTCTGAATTTAAAGACACTTCAACAGCAGAATCGTTCAGTGTCGATAAAAGCTCTACAAGCGGGGGAAACCGGAGTCCCCCAAGCCTCTCTTCCCATCCCCACCCTCACAGACAACGTCGCGGTGAGCACTGACGAGCAGCTATCAGCTCTCCAACATCAAGACGTACACAATCGACGTGCAGTGCGCCTTAATGCACGGTGTCATTGTGACCCACATGAGCAAGCGAGTTCAGACAGCCAGCGATGCGTACTAACAATGTGTATTCCTTTGACGACATTTGTGTAAGGAACGGGAAAATGATAAATTCGAAGATTTTAATAATTTTTAGATGAGCTTAAAGAGTAGCTAAAACCGTATTCTAAAATCGCATGCCTCAAGATCCCCCCCCCCCCCCCCCCGATTTACAGAAGCCATAACAAGACGCATAAAACAGAGTTGCTCTAAAATATCCGCACAAGCAATATTTATAGTATAATGCAATATTCAAGTATTCATGCATACTTGCAGACAGACTGGGAGGAACATACCGGTTGAAAATGCGTTTTTTGGAATTGATATGTGCAGTCAGCTACCACCGGACTGAAGGTGTCAAAAACTGACCACTTACCCAACATAAAGACGAAAACGGCCCAAACATTGACCACATTAAGCCTAAAATAGCCTTAAATATTCTAATGATATCCAGATGTATATACAATGTGTAGTTTCATTGAAAATAGGTGGAACTTATATTGGAAAAAATACGAAATTTAATAATCTCAATAAGTGCCGTGTTAGGTAAAGGGTTAAAGTGCCAAATTTTTTTGCATGGATTTCCCAAAGCAATTGGTCAATATAAGTTTGGGTCGAATTATACAAAGTTCCATTAGTGAGAAAGGGCAAATTCTTTGATTTAACTCTGATCATATCAATAATTTTAGCCTTTGAAAACTGGGGAATATTTTACTACAAAAGTGGTAAAAACGTTACTACAAAAGTGGTGACTTTGTTTTTTTATGACAAAAGTGGGCGACGGTTACTACAAAGTGGAGACCTCATTTTACTACAAAAGTGGGCGACGTTACTACAAAAGTGGTGAGCTACCACAAAAGTGGGCGTTTTCTACTACAAAAGTGGTGAGCTACCACAAAAGTGGTAATTACTACAAAAGTGGGCGTCATACACGTTCGCCAACGGGTATTTGAACGTTAAAAGTGGGATCTAGGAGTCTCAAAATAACAGCGGATTCTGGGACACCGGCATTTTTTGAGAACGTGTTCGCGATTTAACACTGAATCCTACGATGGTAAATGCACCATGTACGTGTTTTTGTACGGTACATGAACAACGTGTCCCAGAATCCGCCTTTATTACCTACTGAGGTGTACATCGACGTACATGTACATGTACAAAATCGTGTACAAGTGGACCAGAATCCGCCTTCTATACCTACTGACGTTGTTTACATTTTACGTCACTTTTTGTCACTTTATGGTCGTTAATTGCATTCATTGTCATTTTGTCACTATTTTTATGGTCGTTTTTAGTTTTAGTCTCCCAAAACGTACGGAACAGTTCTAAACATGTTTTGACTGTGGGTTTTGCTCCCTTAGTACAGTTTATTACATTTTAGGACGTTTTTTACATTTAAGGTCACTTTTTATTGACTTCATGGTTGTTTAATGCATTTATTGTCACTTTATCGTTACTTTTATGGTCGTTTATCACATTTATGCCCACTTTTTCATAACATTCATTATAGGGAGGTGAGGTTTAGCCTCCCAAGATGTATGGAACAGTTCTAAACATGTTTAGAGCGATTTTTTGATATCTCAGAACAGTTTATTACATTTACGACGTTCTCTACTTTTAAGGTCAC
Source organism: Pictodentalium vernedei (assembly GCA_031216915.1). NCBI lineage: Eukaryota > Metazoa > Mollusca > Scaphopoda > Dentaliida > Dentaliidae > Pictodentalium > Pictodentalium vernedei. The sequence goes on along the minus strand of CM062297.1, from coordinate 586,988,850 downwards.
TTTCTAATAATGTTATGATCGATTAATGCTTTATTGTCACAATTTCATTACTTTTAAGGTCGTTTTCACATTTATGACCACTAACCTTTACGGCAGTTGAAGTTTAGTCTCCGAAGATGTACGGAACAGTTGTAAACATGTTTAGAGCGTGGTTTTTGATACCTTAGAACAGTTTATTACATTTTAGTTCGTTGTTTACATTTAATGTCACTTTTTGTAAAATTTATGGTCTTTTATTACATTCATTGTCACTTTTTAAGACTTTTATAGTCGTTTATCACATTCATGCCCGCTTTTAAATAACATTTATTAAAGGCAGGTGAAGTGTAGTCTCCCAAGTTGTACAGAACAGTTCCAAACATGTTTAGAGCGATTTTTTTGATATCTTAGAACAGTTTATTACATTTTAGGACGTTCTTTACATTGAAGGTCACTTTTTATTAACTTTTTGGTCGTTTCCTGCATTTCTTGCAACTTTTTCATTACTTTTATGGTCGTTTTTCACATTTATGACACTTTTCAATTGCATTTGCGGCAGGTGAAGTTTTAGTCTCCCAAGATGTACAGAATAGTACTAAACATCTTTAGACCATGCTTCTTAATCCCTTAGGTTAGGTTATTACATTTTAGGTCGTTGTTTACATTTAAGGTCACGTTTTATTAACTTTACGGTCGTTTATTGCATTTATTATTACTTTTTTGACTTTTATGGTCGTTTATCACATTTATGCCCACTTTTTCATAACATTTATTAAACGCAGGTGAAGTTTAGCGTCCCAAGATGTATGAAACAGTTCTAAACATGTTTAGAACGATTTTTTTATATCCTAGAACAGTTTATTACATTTTACGACGTTCTTTACTTTCAAGGCCACTTTTTATTAACTTTATGGTCATTTAATGCATTTATTGTCACTTTATCGTTACTTTTATGGTCCTTTTTTTCACATTTTTGGCCACTTTTCAATTACATTTACGGCAGGTTAAGTTTTAGTATCCCAAGGTATACGGAACAGTTCTAAACATGTGTAGAGCGAGGTTTTTGGTACCTCAGAACTGTTTATTACATTTTAAGTTGTTGTTTACATTTTAGGTAACTTTTTATCAACTTTATGGTCGTTAATTGCACTCATTGTAACTTTTTCTCTACTTTGATGGTCGTTTCTCACATTTATGACCACTTTTCAATTACATTTACCGCAATTGATGTTTAGTCTCCCAAGGTGTATGGAGCAGTTCTAAATATGTTTAGAGCTTCGTTTTTCATATCTTAGAACATTTTATTACATTTTAGTTTCGTTATTTACTTTACGGGTCGCTTTTTGCTAACTTTATGGTCGTTCATTACATTTAATATAACTTTTTAAGACTTTTGTAGTCGTTTCACACATTTATGCCCACTTTTCCATTCCATTTAGAGCAGGTGAAGTTTAGTCTCCAAAGATGAATGGAAGAGTTCTAAACATGTTTAGGGCGGTTTTTATGATACCTTTGAACAGTTTATTACATTTTAGGTCGTTGTTTACATTTTAGGTCACTTTTTATTAACATTACGGTCGCTTATTGCATTTATTGTTACTTTTTAAAACTTTTAAGGTCGTTTATCACATTTATGTCTACTTTTTCATAACATTTATTAAAGGCAGGTGAAGTTTAGCCTCCCAAGATGTATAAAACAGTTCTAAATATGTTTAGAGCGATTTTTTGATATCCTAGAATAGTTTATTACATTTTAAGACGTTCTTTACTTTTAAGGTCACTTTTTATTAACTTTATGGTCGTTTAATGCTTTTATTGTAACTTTATCATTACTTTTATGGTTCTTTTTTTCACATTTTTGGCCACTTTTCAATTACATTTACGGCAGGTTAAGTTTTAGTATCCCAAGGTATACGGAACAGTTCTAAACATGTGTAGAGAGAGGTTTTTGGTACCTCAGAACTGTTTATTAAATTTTAGGTTGTTGTTTACATGTTAGGAAACCTTTTAATAACTTTGTGGTCGTTTATTGCACTCATTGTAACTTTTTCACTACTTTTTTGGTCGTTTCTCACATTTATGACCACTTTTCAATTACATTTACCGCAATTGATGTTTAGTCTCCCAAGGTGTATGGAGCAGTTCTAAATATGTTTAGAGCTTCGTTTTTCATATCTTAGAACATTTTATTACATTTTAGTTTCGTTGTTTACTTTACGGGTCGCTTTTTGCTAACTTTATGGCCGTTCATTACATTTAATATAACTTTTTAAGTCTTTTATAGTCGTTTCACACATTTATGCCCACTTTTCCATTTCATTTTGAGCAGTGAAGTTTAGTCTCCAAAGATGAATGGAACAGTTTTAAACATGTTTAGGGCAGTTTTTTTTATACCTTAGAACAGTTTATTATATTTTAGCTCGTTGTTTACATTCAAGGTCACTTTTTATTAACATTACTGTCGTTTATTGCATTTATTTTTACTTTTTAAGACTTTTCTGGTCGTTTATCACATGTATGCACTCTTTTCCTTAACATTTATTAAAGGCAGGTAAAGTTTAGTCTCCCATGATGTATGGAACAGTTCTAAACAAGTTTAGAGCGATTGTTTGATATCTTAGAACAGTTTATTACATTTTAGGACGTTCGTTACTTTTAAGGTGACTTTTTATTAACTTTATGGTCGTTTAAAGCATTTATTGTCACTTTATCATTACTTTTAAGGTCGTTTTTTCACATTTTTGGCCCCTTTTTAATTACATTTACAGCAGGTGAAGTTTTCGTCTCCCAAGGTATACGGAACAGTTCTAAACATGTTTAAAGCCTGGTTTATGATCCTATAGTACAGTTTATTACATTTTAGATCGTTGTTTACATTTTAGGTCACTTTTTGTCACTTTGTGGTCGTTAATTGCATTCATTGTCATTTTGTCACTATTTTTATGGTTGTTTTTCACACATATGACCTCATTTCAATTCCATTTACGGCAAGTTAAGTTTTAGTCTCAAAGGTATACGGAACAGTTCCAAAAATGTTTCGAGTGGGGTTTTTGATACCTTAGAACAGTTTATTACATTTTAGGTAGTGGTTTACATTTAAGGCAACCATTTATTAACTTTATGGTCGTTTATGGCATTTATTGTAACTTTTTTATATTTTTCTCGTTGTTTAACACATTTATGCCCGCTTTTCCATAACATTTATTAAAGGCAGGTGAAGTTCAGTCTCCCAAGTTGTACAGAACAGTTGTAGATATGTTTATAACGATTTTTTGATATCTCAGAACAGTCTATTACATTTTAGGACGTTGGTTACATTTTACGTCACTTTTTGTCTCTTTATGGTCTTTAATTGCATTCATTGTCATTTTGTCACTACTTTTATGGCCGTTTTTCACGCATATGACCACTTTTCAATTACATCGTTTTTCACGCATATGACCACTTTTCAATTACATTTTTTAGTCTCCCAAGGTGTACGGAACAGTTCTAAACATGTTTAGACCGTGTTTTTTGATCCCTTAGTACAGTTTATTACATTTTAGGAAGTGCTTTACATTTAAGGTCAATTTTTATTAACTTCAAGGTCGTTTATTGCATTTATTGTCATTTTATCATTAATTTCATTGTCTTTTTCACATTTATGACGACTTACATTTACGGCAGTTGATGTTTATTCTCCAAAGATGTACGGAACAGTTCTAAACATGTTTAGAGCGTGGTTTTTGATACCTTAGAACAGTTTATTCCATTTTAGTTCGTTGTTTACATTTATAGTCTCTTTTTGTTAACGTTTTGGTCGTTTATTGCATTTATTGTCACTATTTAAGTCTTTTATAGTCGTTTATCACATTCATGCCCGCTTTTAAATAACATTTATTAAAGGCAGGTGAAGTGTAGTCTCCCAAGTTGTACAGAACAGTTCCAAACATGTTTAGAGCGATTTTTTTGATATCTTAGAACAGTTTATTACATTTTAGGACGTTCTTTACATTGAAGGTCACTTTTTATTAACTTTTTGGTCGTTTCCTGCAGTTCTTGCAACTTTTTCATTACTTTTATGGTCGTTTTTCACATTTATGACACTTTTCAATTGCATTTGCGGCAGGTGAAGTTTTAGTCTCCCAAGATGTACAGAATAGTACTAAACATCTTTAGACCATGCTTCTTAATCCCTTAGGTTAGGTTATTACATTTTAGGTCGTTGTTTACATTTAAGGTCACGTTTTATTAACTTTACGGTCGTTTATTGCATTTATTATTACTTTTTTGACTTTTATGGTCGTTTATCACATTTATGCCCACTTTTTCATAACATTTATTAAACGCAGGTGAAGTTTAGCGTCCCAAGATGTATGAAACAGTTCTAAACATGTTTAGAACGATTTTTTTATATCCTAGAACAGTTTATTACATTTTACGACGTTCTTTACTTTCAAGGCCACTTTTTATTAACTTTATGGTCATTTAATGCATTTATTGTCACTTTATCGTTACTTTTATGGTCCTTTTTTTCACATTTTTGGCCACTTTACAATTACATCGTTTTTCACGCATATGACCACTTTTCAATTACATTTTTTAGTCTCCCAAGGTGTACGGAACAGTTCTAAACATGTTTAGACCGTGTTTTTTGATCCCTTAGTACAGTTTATTACATTTTAGGAAGTGCTTTACATTTAAGGTCAATTTTTATTAACTTCCTGGACGTTTATTGCATTTATTGTCATTTTATCATTAATTTCATTGTCTTTTTCACATTTATGACGACTTACATTTACGGCAGTTGAAACAGTTTATGACATTTTAGGTCGTGGTTTACATTTAAGGCAACCATTTATTAACTTTATGGTCGTTTATGGTATTTATTGTAACTTTTTTATATTTTTCTCGTTGTTTATCACATTTATGCCCGCTTTTCCATAACATTTATTAAAGGCAGGTGAAGTTCAGTCTCCCAAGTTGTACAGAACAGTTGTAGATATGTTTATAACGATTTTTTGATATCTCAGAACAGTCTATTACATTTTAGGACGTTGGTTACATTTTACGTCACTTTTTGTCTCTTTATGGTCTTTAATTGCATTCATTGTCATTTTGTCACTACTTTTATGGCCGTTTTTCACGCATATGACCACTTTTCAATTACATCGTTTTTCACGCATATGACCACTTTTCAATTACATTTTTTAGTCTCCCAAGGTGTACGGAACAGTTCTAAACATGTTTAGACCGTGTTTTTTGATCCCTTAGTACAGTTTATTACATTTTAGGAAGTGCTTTACATTTAAGGTCAATTTTTATTAACTTCAAGGTCGTTTATTGCATTTATTGTCATTTTATCATTAATTTCATTGTCTTTTTCACATTTATGACGACTTACATTTACGGCAGTTGATGTTTATTCTCCAAAGATGTACGGAACAGTTCTAAACATGTTTAGAGCGTGGTTTTTGATACCTTAGAACAGTTTATTCCATTTTAGTTCGTTGTTTACATTTATAGTCTCTTTTTGTTAACGTTTTGGTCGTTTATTGCATTTATTGTCACTATTTAAGTCTTTTATAGTCGTTTATCACATTCATGCCCGCTTTTAAATAACATTTATTAAAGGCAGGTGAAGTGTAGTCTCCCAAGTTGTACAGAACAGTTCCAAACATGTTTAGAGCGATTTTTTTGATATCTTAGAACAGTTTATTACATTTTAGGACGTTCTTTACATTGAAGGTCACTTTTTATTAACTTTTTGGTCGTTTCCTGCAGTTCTTGCAACTTTTTCATTACTTTTATGGTCGTTTTTCACATTTATGACACTTTTCAATTGCATTTGCGGCAGGTGAAGTTTTAGTCTCCCAAGATGTACAGAATAGTACTAAACATCTTTAGACCATGCTTCTTAATCCCTTAGGTTAGGTTATTACATTTTAGGTCGTTGTTTACATTTAAGGTCACGTTTTATTAACTTTACGGTCGTTTATTGCATTTATTATTACTTTTTTGACTTTTATGGTCGTTTATCACATTTATGCCCACTTTTTCATAACATTTATTAAACGCAGGTGAAGTTTAGCGTCCCAAGATGTATGAAACAGTTCTAAACATGTTTAGAACGATTTTTTTATATCCTAGAACAGTTTATTACATTTTACGACGTTCTTTACTTTCAAGGCCACTTTTTATTAACTTTATGGTCATTTAATGCATTTATTGTCACTTTATCGTTACTTTTATGGTCCTTTTTTTCACATTTTTGGCCACTTTACAATTACATCGTTTTTCACGCATATGACCACTTTTCAATTACATTTTTTAGTCTCCCAAGGTGTACGGAACAGTTCTAAACATGTTTAGACCGTGTTTTTTGATCCCTTAGTACAGTTTATTACATTTTAGGAAGTGCTTTACATTTAAGGTCAATTTTTATTAACTTCCTGGACGTTTATTGCATTTATTGTCATTTTATCATTAATTTCATTGTCTTTTTCACATTTATGACGACTTACATTTACGGCAGTTGATGTTTATTCTCCAAAGATGTACGGAACAGTTCTAAACATGTTTAGAGCGTGGTTTTTGATACCTTAGAACAGTTTATTCCATTTTAGTTCGTTTTTTACATTTATAGTCTCTTTTTGTTAACGTTATGGTCGTTTATTGCATTTATTGTCACTTTTTATGTCTTTTATAGTCGTTTATCACATTCATGCCCGCTTTTAAATAACATTTATTAAAGGCAGGTGAAGTGTAGTCTCCCAAGTTGTACAGAACTGTTCCAAACATGTTTAGAGCGATTTTCTTGATATCTTAGAACAGTTTATTACATTTTAGGACGTTCTTTACATTGAAGGTCAGTTTTTATTAACTTTTTGGTCGTTTCCTGCATTTCTTGCAAATTTTTCATTACTTTTATGGTCGTTTTTCACATTTATGACACTTTTCAATTGCATTTGCGGCAGGTGAAGTTTTAGTCTCCCAAGATGTACAGAATAGTACTAAACATCTTTAGACCATGCTTCTTAATCCCTTAGGTTAGGTTATTACATTTTAGGTCGTTGTTTACATTTAAGGTCACGTTTTATTAACTTTACGGTCGTTTATTGCATTTATTATTACTTTTTTGACTTTTATGGTCGTTTATCACATTTATGCCCACTTTTTCATAACATTTATTAAACGCAGGTGAAGTTTAGCGTCCCAAGATGTATGAAACAGTTCTAAACATGTTTAGAACGATTTTTTTATATCCTAGAACAGTTTATTACATTTTACGACGTTCTTTACTTTCAAGGCCACTTTTTATTAACTTTATGGTCATTTAATGCATTTATTGTCACTTTATCGTTACTTTTATGGTCCTTTTTTTCACATTTTTGGCCACTTTACAATTACATCGTTTTTCACGCATATGACCACTTTTCAATTACATTTTTTAGTCTCCCAAGGTGTACGGAACAGTTCTAAACATGTTTAGACCGTGTTTTTTGATCCCTTAGTACAGTTTATTTTCATTTTAGGAAGTGCTTTACATTTAAGGTCAATTTTTATTAACTTCCTGGACGTTTATTGCATTTATTGTCATTTTATCATTAATTTCATTGTCTTTTTCACATTTATGACGACTTACATTTACGGCAGTTGATGTTTATTCTCCAAAGATGTACGGAACAGTTCTAAACATGTTTAGAGCGTAGTTTTTGATACCTTAGAACAGTTTATTCCATTTTAGTTCGTTTTGTACATTTATAGTCTCTTTTTGTTAACGTTATGGTCGTTTATTGCATTTATTGTCACTTTTTATGTCTTTTATAGTCGTTTATCACATTCATGCCCGCTTTTAAATAACATTTATTAAAGGCAGGTGAAGTGTAGTCTCCCAAGTTGTACAGAACAGTTCCAAACATGTTTAGAGCGATTTTTTTGATATCTTAGAACAGTTTATTACATTTTAGGACGTTCTTTACATTGAAGGTCACTTTTTATTAACTTTTTGGTCGTTTCCTGCATTTCTTGCAACTTTTTCATTACTTTTATGGTCGTTTTTCACATTTATGACACTTTTCAATTGCATTTGCGGCAGGTGAAGTTTTAGTCTCCCAAGATGTACAGAATAGTACTAAACATCTTTAGACCATGCTTCTTAATCCCTTAGGTTAGGTTATTACATTTTAGGTCGTTGTTTACATTTAAGGTCTCGTTTTATTAACTTTACAGTCGTTTATTGCATTTATTATTACTTTTTTGACTTTTATGGTCGTTTATCACATTTATGCCCACTTTTTCATGACATTTATTAAACGCAGGTGAAGTTTTGCGTCCCAAGATGTATGAAACAGTTCTAAACATGTTTAGAACGATTTTTTTATATCCTAGAATAGTTTATTACATTTTACGACGTTCTTTACTTTCAAGGCCACTTTTTATTAACTTTATGGTCATTTAATGCATTTATTGTCACTTTATCGTTACTTTTATGGTCCTTTTTTTCACATTTTTGGCCACTTTTCAATTACATTTACGGCAGGTTAAGTTTTAGTATCCCAAGGTATACGGAACAGTTCTAAACATGTGTAGAGCGAGGTTTTTGGTACCTCAGAACTGTTTATTACATTTTAAGTTGTTGTTTACATTTTAGGTAACTTTTTATCAACTTTATGGTCGTTAATTGCACTCATTGTAACTTTTTCTCTACTTTGATGGTCGTTTCTCACATTTATGACCACTTTTCAATTGCATTTACCGCAATTGATGTTTAGTCTCCCAAGGTGTATGGAGCAGTTCTAAATATGTTTAGAGCTTCGTTTTTCATATCTTAGAACATTTTGTTACATTTTAGTTTCGTTGTTTACTTTACGGGTCGCTTTTTGTTAACTTTATGGTCGTTCATTACATTTAATATAACTTTTTAAGCCTTTTATAGTCGTTTCACACATTTATGCCCACTTTTCCATTTCATTTTGAGCAGTGAAGTTTAGTCTCCAAAGATGAATGGAACAGTTTTAAACATGTTTAGGGCAGTTTTTTTTTATACCTTAGAACAGTTTATTATATTTTAGCTCGTTGTTTACATTTAAGGTCACTTTTTATTAACATTACTGTCGTTTATTGCATTTATTTTTACTTTTTAAGACTTTTCTGGTCGTTTATCACATGTATGCACTCTTTTCCTTAACATTTATTAAAGGCAGGTAAAGTTTAGTCTCCCATGATGTATGGAACAGTTCTAAACAAGTTTAGAGCGATTGTTTGATATCTTAGAACAGTTTATTACATTTTAGGACGTTCGTTACTTTTAAGGTGACTTTTTATTAACTTTATGGTCGTTTAAAGCATTTATTGTCACCTTATCATTACTTTTAAGGTCGTTTTTTCACATTTTTGGCCCCTTTTTAATTACATTTACAGCAGGTGAAGTTTTCGTCTCCCAAGGTATACGGAACAGTTCTAAACATGTTTAAAGCCTGGTTTATGATCCTATAGTACAGTTTATTACATTTTAGATCGTTGTTTACATTTTAGGTCACTTTTTGTCACTTTGTGGTCGTTAATTGCATTCATTGTCATTTTGTCACTATTTTTAAGGTTGTTTTTCACACATATGACCTCATTTCAATTCCATTTACGGCAAGTTAAGTTTTAGTCTCAAAGGTATACGGAACAGTTCCAAAAATGTTTCGAGTGGGGTTTTTGATACCTTAGAACAGTTTATTACATTTTAGGTCGTGGTTTACATTTAAGGCAACCATTTATTAACTTTATGGTCGTTTATGGTATTTATTGTAACTTTTTTATATTTTTCTCGTTGTTTATCACATTTATGCCCGCTTTTCCATAACATTTATTAAAGGCAGGTGAAGTTCAGTCTCCCAAGTTGTACAGAACAGTTGTAGATATGTTTATAACGATTTTTTGATATCTCAGAACAGTCTATTACATTTTAGGACGTTGGTTACATTTTACGTCACTTTTTGTCTCTTTATGGTCTTTAATTGCATTCATTGTCATTTTGTCACTACTTTTATGGCCGTTTTTCACGCATATGACCACTTTTCAATTACATCGTTTTTCACGCATATGACCACTTTTCAATTACATTTTTTAGTCTCCCAAGGTGTACGGAACAGTTCTAAACATGTTTAGACCGTGTTTTTTGATCCCTTAGTACAGTTTATTACATTTTAGGAAGTGCTTTACATTTAAGGTCAATTTTTATTAACTTCAAGGTCGTTTATTGCATTTATTGTCATTTTATCATTAATTTCATTGTCTTTTTCACATTTATGACGACTTACATTTACGGCAGTTGATGTTTATTCTCCAAAGATGTACGGAACAGTTCTAAACATGTTTAGAGCGTGGTTTTTGATACCTTAGAACAGTTTATTCCATTTTAGTTCGTTGTTTACATTTATAGTCTCTTTTTGTTAACGTTTTGGTCGTTTATTGCATTTATTGTCACTATTTAAGTCTTTTATAGTCGTTTATCACATTCATGCCCGCTTTTAAATAACATTTATTAAAGGCAGGTGAAGTGTAGTCTCCCAAGTTGTACAGAACAGTTCCAAACATGTTTAGAGCGATTTTTTTGATATCTTAGAACAGTTTATTACATTTTAGGACGTTCTTTACATTGAAGGTCACTTTTTATTAACTTTTTGGTCGTTTCCTGCAGTTCTTGCAACTTTTTCATTACTTTTATGGTCGTTTTTCACATTTATGACACTTTTCAATTGCATTTGCGGCAGGTGAAGTTTTAGTCTCCCAAGATGTACAGAATAGTACTAAACATCTTTAGACCATGCTTCTTAATCCCTTAGGTTAGGTTATTACATTTTAGGTCGTTGTTTACATTTAAGGTCACGTTTTATTAACTTTACGGTCGTTTATTGCATTTATTATTACTTTTTTGACTTTTATGGTCGTTTATCACATTTATGCCCACTTTTTCATAACATTTATTAAACGCAGGTGAAGTTTAGCGTCCCAAGATGTATGAAACAGTTCTAAACATGTTTAGAACGATTTTTTTATATCCTAGAACAGTTTATTACATTTTACGACGTTCTTTACTTTCAAGGCCACTTTTTATTAACTTTATGGTCATTTAATGCATTTATTGTCACTTTATCGTTACTTTTATGGTCCTTTTTTTCACATTTTTGGCCACTTTACAATTACATCGTTTTTCACGCATATGACCACTTTTCAATTACATTTTTTAGTCTCCCAAGGTGTACGGAACAGTTCTAAACATGTTTAGACCGTGTTTTTTGATCCCTTAGTACAGTTTATTACATTTTAGGAAGTGCTTTACATTTAAGGTCAATTTTTATTAACTTCCTGGACGTTTATTGCATTTATTGTCATTTTATCATTAATTTCATTGTCTTTTTCACATTTATGACGACTTACATTTACGGCAGTTGATGTTTATTCTCCAAAGATGTACGGAACAGTTCTAAACATGTTTAGAGCGTGGTTTTTGATACCTTAGAACAGTTTATTCCATTTTAGTTCGTTTTTTACATTTATAGTCTCTTTTTGTTAACGTTATGGTCGTTTATTGCATTTATTGTCACTTTTTATGTCTTTTATAGTCGTTTATCACATTCATGCCCGCTTTTAAATAACATTTATTAAAGGCAGGTGAAGTGTAGTCTCCCAAGTTGTACAGAACTGTTCCAAACATGTTTAGAGCGATTTTCTTGATATCTTAGAACAGTTTATTACATTTTAGGACGTTCTTTACATTGAAGGTCAGTTTTTATTAACTTTTTGGTCGTTTCCTGCATTTCTTGCAAATTTTTCATTACTTTTATGGTCGTTTTTCACATTTATGACACTTTTCAATTGCATTTGCGGCAGGTGAAGTTTTAGTCTCCCAAGATGTACAGAATAGTACTAAACATCTTTAGACCATGCTTCTTAATCCCTTAGGTTAGGTTATTACATTTTAGGTCGTTGTTTACATTTAAGGTCACGTTTTATTAACTTTACGGTCGTTTATTGCATTTATTATTACTTTTTTGACTTTTATGGTCGTTTATCACATTTATGCCCACTTTTTCATAACATTTATTAAACGCAGGTGAAGTTTAGCGTCCCAAGATGTATGAAACAGTTCTAAACATGTTTAGAACGATTTTTTTATATCCTAGAACAGTTTATTACATTTTACGACGTTCTTTACTTTCAAGGCCACTTTTTATTAACTTTATGGTCATTTAATGCATTTATTGTCACTTTATCGTTACTTTTATGGTCCTTTTTTTCACATTTTTGGCCACTTTACAATTACATCGTTTTTCACGCATATGACCACTTTTCAATTACATTTTTTAGTCTCCCAAGGTGTACGGAACAGTTCTAAACATGTTTAGACCGTGTTTTTTGATCCCTTAGTACAGTTTATTTTCATTTTAGGAAGTGCTTTACATTTAAGGTCAATTTTTATTAACTTCCTGGACGTTTATTGCATTTATTGTCATTTTATCATTAATTTCATTGTCTTTTTCACATTTATGACGACTTACATTTACGGCAGTTGATGTTTATTCTCCAAAGATGTACGGAACAGTTCTAAACATGTTTAGAGCGTGGTTTTTGATACCTTAGAACAGTTTATTCCATTTTAGTTCGTTTTGTACATTTATAGTCTCTTTTTGTTAACGTTATGGTCGTTTATTGCATTTATTGTCACTTTTTATGTCTTTTATAGTCGTTTATCACATTCATGCCCGCTTTTAAATAACATTTATTAAAGGCAGGTGAAGTGTAGTCTCCCAAGTTGTACAGAACAGTTCCAAACATGTTTAGAGCGATTTTTTTGATATCTTAGAACAGTTTATTACATTTTAGGACGTTCTTTACATTGAAGGTCACTTTTTATTAACTTTTTGGTCGTTTCCTGCATTTCTTGCAATTTTTTCATTACTTTTATGGTCGTTTTTCACATTTATGACACTTTTCAATTGCATTTGCGGCAGGTGAAGTTTTAGTCTCCCAAGATGTACAGAATAGTACTAAACATCTTTAGACCATGCTTCTTAATCCCTTAGGTTAGGTTATTACATTTTAGGTCGTTGTTTACATTTAAGGTCTCGTTTTATTAACTTTACAGTCGTTTATTGCATTTATTATTACTTTTTTGACTTTTATGGTCGTTTATCACATTTATGCCCACTTTTTCATAACATTTATTAAACGCAGGTGAAGTTTTGCGTCCCAAGATGTATGAAACAGTTCTAAACATGTTTAGAACGATTTTTTTATATCCTAGAATAGTTTATTACATTTTACGACGTTCTTTACTTTCAAGGCCACTTTTTATTAACTTTATGGTCATTTAATGCATTTATTGTCACTTTATCGTTACTTTTATGGTCCTTTTTTTCACATTTTTGGCCACTTTTCAATTACATTTACGGCAGGTTAAGTTTTAGTATCCCAAGGTATACGGAACAGTTCTAAACATGTGTAGAGCGAGGTTTTTGGTACCTCAGAACTGTTTATTACATTTTAAGTTGTTGTTTACATTTTAGGTAACTTTTTATCAACTTTATGGTCGTTAATTGCACTCATTGTAACTTTTTCTCTACTTTGATGGTCGTTTCTCACATTTATGACCACTTTTCAATTGCATTTACCGCAATTGATGTTTAGTCTCCCAAGGTGTATGGAGCAGTTCTAAATATGTTTAGAGCTTCGTTTTTCATATCTTAGAACATTTTGTTACATTTTAGTTTCGTTGTTTACTTTACGGGTCGCTTTTTGTTAACTTTATGGTCGTTCATTACATTTAATATAACTTTTTAAGCCTTTTATAGTCGTTTCACACATTTATGCCCACTTTTCCATTTCATTTTGAGCAGTGAAGTTTAGTCTCCAAAGATGAATGGAACAGTTTTAAACATGTTTAGGGCAGTTTTTTTTATACCTTAGAACAGTTTATTATATTTTAGCTCGTTGTTTACATTTAAGGTCACTTTTTATTAACATTACTGTCGTTTATTGCATTTATTTTTACTTTTTAAGACTTTTCTGGTCGTTTATCACATGTATGCACTCTTTTCCTTAACATTTATTAAAGGCAGGTAAAGTTTAGTCTCCCATGATGTATGGAACAGTTCTAAACAAGTTTAGAGCGATTGTTTGATATCTTAGAACAGTTTATTACATTTTAGGACGTTCGTTACTTTTAAGGTGACTTTTTATTAACTTTATGGTCGTTTAAAGCATTTATTGTCACTTTATCATTACTTTTAAGGTCGTTTTTTCACATTTTTGGCCCCTTTTTAATTACATTTACAGCAGGTGAAGTTTTCGTCTCCCAAGGTATACGGAACAGTTCTAAACATGTTTAAAGCCTGGTTTATGATCCTATAGTACAGTTTATTACATTTTAGATCGTTGTTTACATTTTAGGTCACTTTTTGTCACTTTGTGGTCGTTAATTGCATTCATTGTCATTTTGTCACTATTTTTATGGTTGTTTTTCACACATATGACCTCATTTCAATTCCATTTACGGCAAGTTAAGTTTTAGTCTCAAAGGTATACGGAACAGTTCCAAAAATGTTTCGAGTGGGGTTTTTGATACCTTAGAACAGTTTATTACATTTTAGGTAGTGGTTTACATTTAAGGCAACCATTTATTAACTTTATGGTCGTTTATGGCATTTATTGTAACTTTTTTATATTTTTCTCGTTGTTTAACACATTTATGCCCGCTTTTCCATAACATTTATTAAAGGCAGGTGAAGTTCAGTCTCCCAAGTTGTACAGAACAGTTGTAGATATGTTTATAACGATTTTTTGATATCTCAGAACAGTCTATTACATTTTAGGACGTTGGTTACATTTTACGTCACTTTTTGTCTCTTTATGGTCTTTAATTGCATTCATTGTCATTTTGTCACTACTTTTATGGCCGTTTTTCACGCATATGACCACTTTTCAATTACATCGTTTTTCACGCATATGACCACTTTTCAATTACATTTTTTAGTCTCCCAAGGTGTACGGAACAGTTCTAAACATGTTTAGACCGTGTTTTTTGATCCCTTAGTACAGTTTATTACATTTTAGGAAGTGCTTTACATTTGAGGTCAATTTTTATTAACTTCATGGTCGTTTATTGCATTTATTGTCATTTTATCATTAATTTCATTGTCTTTTTCACATTTATGACGACTTACATTTACGGCAGTTGATGTTTATTCTCCAAAGATGTACGGAACAGTTCTAAACATATTTAGAGCGTGGTTTCTGATACCTTAGAACAGTTTATTCCATTTTAGTTCGTTGTTTACATTTATGGTCGCTTTTTGTTAACGTTATGGTCGTTTATTGCATTTATTGTCACTTTTTAAGTCTTTTATAGTCATTTATCACATTCATGCCCGCTTTTAAATAACATTTATTAAAGGCAGGTGAAGTGTAGTCTCCCAAGTTGTACAGAACAGTTCCAAACATGTTTAGAGCGATTTTTTTGATATCTTAGAACAGTTTATTACATTTTTGGACGTTCTTTACATTGAAGGTCACTTTTTATTAACTTTTTGGTCGTTTCCTGCATTTCTTGCAACTTTTTCATTACTTTTATGGTCGTTTTTCACATTTATGACAGTTTTCAATTGCATTTGCGGCAGGTGAAGTTTTAGTCTCCCAAGATGTACAGAATAGTACTAAACATCTTTAGACCATGCTTCTTAATCCCTTAGGTTAGGTTATTACATTTTAGGTCGTTGTTTACATTTAAGGTCACGTTTTATTAACTTTACGGTCGTTTATTGCATTTATTATTACTTTTTTGACTTTTATGGTCGTTTATCACATTTATGCCCACTTTTTCATAACATTTATTAAACGCAGGTGAAGTTTAGCGTCCCAAGATGTATGAAACAGTTCTAAACATGTTTAGAACGATTTTTTATATCCTAGAACAGTTTATTACATTTTACGACGTTCTTTACTTTCAAGGCCACTTTTTATTAACTTTATGGTCATTTAATGCATTTATTGTCACTGTATCGTTACTTTTATGGCCTTTTTTTTCACATTTTTGGCCACTTTTCAATTACATTTACGGCAGGTTAAGTTTTAGTATCCCAAGGTATACGGAACAGTTCTAAACATGTGTAGAGCGAGGTTTTTGGTACATCAGAACTGTTTATTACATTTTAAGTTGTTGTTTACATTTTAGGTAACTTTTTATCAACTTTATGGTCGTTAATTGCACTCATTGTAACTTTTTCTCTACTTTGATGGTCGTTTCTCACATTTATGACCACTTTTCAATTACATTTACCGCAATTGATGTTTAGTCTCCCAAGGTGTATGGAGCAGTTCTAAATATGTTTAGAGCTTCGTTTTTCATATCTTAGAACATTTTATTACATTTTAGTTTCGTTGTTTACTTTACGGGTAGCTTTTTGCTAACTTTATGGTCGTTCATTACATTTAATATAACTTTTTAAGACTTTTGTAGTCGTTTCACACATTTATGCCCACTTTTCCATTCCATTTAGAGCAGGTGAAGTTTAGTCTCCAAAGATGAATGGAAGAGTTCTAAACATGTTTAGGGCGGTTTTTATGATACCTTTGAACAGTTTATTACATTTTAGGTCGTTGTTTACATTTTAGGTCACTTTTTATTAACATTAGGGTCGCTTATTGCATTTATTGTTACTTTTTAAAACTTTTAAGGTCGTTTATCACATTTATGTCCACTTTTTCATAACATTTATTAAAGGCAGGTGAAGTTTAGCCTCCCAAGATGTATAAAACAGTTCTAAATATGTTTAGAGCGATTTTTTGATATCCTAGAATAGTTTATTACATTTTAAGACGTTCTTTACTTTTAAGGTCACTTTTTATTAACTTTATGGTCGTTTAATGCTTTTATTGTAACTTTATCATTACTTTTATGGTTCTTTTTTTAACATTTTTGGCCACTTTTCAATTACATTTACGGCAGGTTAAGTTTTAGTATGCCAAGGTATACGGAACAGTTCTAAACATGTGTAGAGAGAGGTTTTTGGTACCTCAGAACTGTTTATTAAATTTTAGGTTGTTGTTTACATGTTAGGAAACCTTTTAATAACTTTGTGGTCGTTTATTGCACTCATTGTAACTTTTTCACTACTTTTTTGGTCGTTTCTCACATTTATTACCACTTTTCAATTACATTTACCGCATTTGAAGTTTAGTCTCCCAAGGGAAGAGTTCTAAATATGTTTAGAGCTTCGTTTTTGATATCTTAGAACATTTTATTACATTTTAGTTTCGTTGTTTCCTTTACGGGTCGCTTTTTGTTAACTTTATTTATTTATTTATTACATTTAATATAACTTTTTAAGCCTTTTATAGTCGTTTCACACATTTATGCCCACTTTTCCATTTCATTTTGAGCAGGTGAAGTTTAGTCTCCAAAGATGAATGGAACAGTTTTAAACATGTTTAGGGCAGTTTTTTTTATACCTTAGAACAGTTTATTATATTTTAGCTCGTTGTTTACATTTAAGGTCACTTTTTATTAACATTACTGTCGTTTATTGCATTTATTTTTACTTTTTAAGACTTTTCTGGTCGTTTATCACATGTATGCACTCTTTTCCTTAACATTTATTAAAGGCAGGTAAAGTTTAGTCTCCCATGATGTATGGAACAGTTCTAAACAAGTTTAGAGCGATTGTTTGATATCTTAGAACAGTTTATTACATTTTAGGACGTTCGTTACTTTTAAGGTGACTTTTTATTAACTTTATGGTCGTTTAAAGCATTTATTGTCACCTTATCATTACTTTTAAGGTCGTTTTTTCACATTTTTGGCCCCTTTTTAATTACATTTACAGCAGGTGAAGTTTTCGTCTCCCAAGGTATACGGAACAGTTCTAAACATGTTTAAAGCCTGGTTTATGATCGTATAGTACAGTTTATTACATTTTAGATCGTTGTTTACATTTTAGGTCACTTTTTGTCACTTTGTGGTCGTTAATTGCATTCATTGTCATTTTGTCACTATTTTTATGGTTGTTTTTCACACATATGACCTCATTTCAATTCCATTTAGGGCAAGTTAAGTTTTAGTCTCAAAGGTATACGGAACAGTTCCAAAAATGTTTCGAGTGGGGTTTTTGATACCTTAGAACAGTTTATTACATTTTAGGTCGTGGTTTACATTTAAGGCAACCATTTATTAACTTTATGGTCGTTTGTGGTATTTATTGTAACTTTTTTATATTTTTCTCGTTGTTTATCACATTTATGCCCGCTTTTCCATAACATTTATTAAAGGCAGGTGAAGTTCAGTCTCCCAAGTTGTACAGAACAGTTGTAGATATGTTTATAACGATTTTTTGATATCTCAGAACAGTCTATTGCATTTTAGGACGTTGGTTACATTTTACGTCACTTTTTGTCTCTTTATGGTCTTTAATTGCATTCATTGTCATTTTGTCACTACTTTTATGGCCGTTTTTCACGCATATGACCACTTTACAATTACATCGTTTTTCACGCATATGACCACTTTTCAATTACATTTTTTAGTCTCCCAAGGTGTACGGAACAGTTCTAAACATGTTTAGACCGTGTACTTTGATCCCTTAGTACAGTTTATTACATATTAGGAAGTGCTTTACATTTAAGGTCAATTTTTATTAACTTCATGGTCGTTTATTGCATTTATTGTCATTTTATCATTAATTTCATTGTCTTTTTCACATTTATGACGACTTACATTTACGGCAGTTGATGTTTATTCTCCAAAGATGTACGGAACAGTTCTAAACATGTTTAGAGCGTGGTTTTTGATACCTTAGAACAGTTTATTCCATTTTAGTTCGTTGTTTACATTTATAGTCTCTTTTTGTTAACGTTATGGTCGTTTATTGCATTTATTGTCACTTTTTAAGTCTTTTATAGTCGTTTATCACATTCATGCCCGATTTTAAATAACATTTATTAAAGGCAGGTGAAGTGTAGTCTCCCAAGTTGTACAGAACAGTTCCAAACATGTTTAGAGCGATTTTTTTGATATCTTAGAACAGTTTATTACATTTTAGGACGTTCTTTACATTGAAGGTCACTTTTTATTAACTTTTTGGTCGTTTCCTGCATTTCTTGCAACTTTTTCATTACTTTTATGGTCGTTTTTCACATTTATGACACTTTTCAATTGCATTTGCGGCAGGTGAAGTTTTAGTCTCCCAAGATGTACAGAATAGTACTAAACATCTTTAGACCATGCTTCTTAATCCCTTAGGTTAGGTTATTACATTTTAGGTCGTTGTTTACATTTAAGGTCACGTTTTATTAACTTTACGGTCGTTTATTGCATTTATTATTACTTTTTTGACTTTTATGGTCGTTTATCACATTTATGCCCACTTTTTCATAACATTTATTAAACGCAGGTGAAGTTTAGCGTCCCAAGATGTATGAAACAGTTCTAAACATGTTTAGAACGATTTTTTATATCCTAGAACAGTTTATTACATTTTACGACGTTCTTTACTTTCAAGGCCACTTTTTATTAACTTTATGGTCATTTAATGCATTTATTGTCACTGTATCGTTACTTTTATGGCCTTTTTTTTTCATATTTTTGGCCACTTTTCAATTACATTTACGGCAGGTTAAGTTTTAGTATCCCAAGGTATACGGAACAGTTCTAAACATGTGTAGAGCGAGGTTTTTGGTACATCAGAACTGTTTATTACATTTTAAGTTGTTGTTTACATTTTAGGTAACTTTTTATCAACTTTATGGTCGTTAATTGCACTCATTGTAACTTTTTCTCTACTTTGATGGTCGTTTCTCACATTTATGACCAATTTTCAATCACATTTACCGCAATTGATGTTTAGTCTCCCAAGGTGTATGGAGCAGTTCTAAATATGTTTAGAGCTTCGTTTTTCATATCTTAGAACATTTTATTACATTTTAGTTTCGTTGTTTACTTTACGGGTAGCTTTTTGCTAACTTTATGGTCGTTCATTACATTTAATATAACTTTTTAAGACTTTTGTAGTCGTTTCACACATTTATGCCCACTTTTCCATTCCATTTAGAGCAGGTGAAGTTTAGTCTCCAAAGATGAATGGAAGAGTTCTAAACATGTTTAGGGCGGTTTTTATGATACCTTTGAACAGTTTATTACATTTTTGGTCGTTGTTTACATTTTAGGTCACTTTTTATTAACATTAGGGTCGCTTATTGCATTTATTGTTACTTTTTAAAACTTTTAAGGTCGTTTATCACATTTATGTCCACTTTTTCATAACATTTATTAAAGGCAGGTGAAGTTTAGCCTCCCAAGATGTATAAAACAGTTCTAAATATGTTTAGAGCGATTTTTTGATATCCTAGAATAGTTTATTACATTTTAAGACGTTCTTTACTTTTAAGGTCACTTTTTATTAACTTTATGGTCGTTTAATGCTTTTATTGTAACTTTATCATTACTTTTATGGTTCCTTTTTTCACATTTTTGCCCACTTTTCAATTATATTTACGGCAGGTTAAGTTTTAGTATGCCAAGGTATACGGAACAGTTCTAAACATGTGTAGAGAGAGGTTTTTGGTACCTTAGAACTGTTTATTAAATTTTAGGTTGTTGTTTACATGTTAGGAAACCTTTTAATAACTTTGTGATCGTTTATTGCACTCATTGTAACTTTTTCACTACTTTTTTGGTCGTTTCTCACATTTATTACCACTTTTCAATTACATTTACCGCATTTGAAGTTTAGTCTCCCAAGGTGTATGGAAGAGTTCTAAATATGTTTAGAGCTTCGTTTTTGATATCTTAGAACATTTTATTACATTTTAGTTTCGTTGTTTCCTTTACGGGTCGCTTTTTGTTAACTTTATGGTCGTTCATAACATTTAATATAACTTTTTAAGCCTTTTATAGTCGTTTCACACATTTATGCCCACTTTTCCATTTCATTTTGAGCAGGTGAAGTTTAGTCTCCAAAGATGAATGGAACAGTTTTAAACATGTTTAGGGCAGTTTTTTTTATACCTTAGAACAGTTTATTATATTTTAGCTCGTTGTTTACATTTAAGGTCACTTTTTATTAACATTACTGTCGTTTATTGCATTTATTTTTACTTTTTAAGACTTTTCTGGTCGTTTATCACATGTATGCACTCTTTTCCTTAACATTAATTAAAGGCAGGTAAAGTTTAGTCTCCCATGATGTATGGAACAGTTCTAAACAAGTTTAGAGCGATTGTTTGATATCTTAGAACAGTTTACAGTTTTATTACATTTTAGGACGTTCGTTACTTTTAAGGTGACTTTTTATTAACTTTATGGTCGTTTAAAGCATTTATTGTCACCTTATCATTACTTTTAAGGTCGTTTTTTTCACATTTTTGGCCCCTTTTTAATTACATTTACAGCAGGTGAAGTTTTCGTCTCCCAAGGTATACGGAACAGTTCTAAACATGTTTAAAGCCTGGTTTATGATCCTATAGTACAGTTTATTACATTTTAGATCGTTGTTTACATTTTAGGTCACTTTTTGTCACTTTGTGGTCGTTAATTGCATTCATTGTCATTTTGTCACTATTTTTATGGTTGTTTTTCACACATATGACCTCATTTCAATTCCATTTACGGCAAGTTAAGTTTTAGTCTCAAAGGTATACGGAACAGTTCCAAAAATGTTTCGAGTAGGGTTTTTGATACCTTAGAACAGTTTTATTACATTTTAGGTCGTGGTTTACAATTAAGGCAACCATTTATTAACTTTATGGTCGTTTATGGTATTTATTGTAACTTTTTTATATTTTTCTCGTTTGTTTATCACATTTATGCCAGCTTTTCCATAACATTTATTAAAGGCAGGTGAAGTTCAGTCTCCCAAGTTGTACAGAACAGTTGTAGATATGTTTATAACGATTTTTTGATATCTCAGAACAGTCTATTACATTTTAGGACGTTGGTTACATTTTACGTCACTTTTTGTCTCTTTATGGTCTTTAATTGCATTCATTGTCATTTTGTCACTACTTTTATGGCCGTTTTTCACGCATATGACCACTTTTCAATTACATCGTTTTTCACGCATATGACCACTTTTCAATTACATTTTTTAGTCTTCCAAGGTGTACGGAACAGTTCTAAACATGTTTAGACCGTGTTTTTCGATCCCTTAGTACAGTTTATTACATTTTAGGAAGTGCTTTACATTTAAGGTCAATTTTTATTAACTTCATGGTCGTTTATTGCATTTATTGTCATTTTTATCATTAATTTTCATTGTCTTTTTCACATTTATGACGACTTACATTTACAGCAGTTGATGTTTATTCTCCAAAGATGTACGGAACAGTTCTAAACATGTTTAGAGCGTGGTTTTTGATACCTTAGAACAGTTTATTCCATTTTAGTTCGTTGTTTACATTTATAGTCTCTTTTTGTTAACGTTATGGTCGTTTATTGCATTTATTGTCACTTTTTATGTCTTTTATAGTCGTTTATCACATTCATGCCCGCTTTTAAATAACATTTATTAAAGGCAGGTGAAGTGTAGTCTCCCAAGTTGTACAGAACTGTTCCAAACATGTTTAGAGCGATTTTCTTGATATCTTAGAACAGTTTATTACATTTTAGGACGTTCTTTACATTGAAGGTCAGTTTTTATTAACTTTTTGGTCGTTTCCTGCATTTCTTGCAAATTTTTCATTACTTTTATGGTCGTTTTTCACATTTATGACACTTTTCAATTGCATTTGCGGCAGGTGAAGTTTTAGTCTCCCAAGATGTACAGAATAGTACTAAACATCTTTAGACCATGCTTCTTAATCCCTTAGGTTAGGTTATTACATTTTAGGTCGTTGTTTACATTTAAGGTCACGTTTTATTAACTTTACGGTCGTTTATTGCATTTATTATTACTTTTTTGACTTTTATGGTCGTTTATCACATTTATGCCCACTTTTTCATAACATTTATTAAACGCAGGTGAAGTTTAGCGTCCCAAGATGTATGAAACAGTTCTAAACATGTTTAGAACGATTTTTTTATATCCTAGAACAGTTTATTACATTTTACGACGTTCTTTACTTTCAAGGCCACTTTTTATTAACTTTATGGTCATTTAATGCATTTATTGTCACTTTATCGTTACTTTTATGGTCCTTTTTTTCACATTTTTTGGCCACTTTACAATTACATCGTTTTTCACGCATATGACCACTTTTCAATTACATTTTTTAGTCTCCCAAGGTGTACGGAACAGTTCTAAACATGTTTCGACCGTGTTTTTTGATCCCTTAGTACAGTTTATTTTCATTTTAGGAAGTGCTTTACATTTAAGGTCAATTTTTATTAACTTCCTGGACGTTTATTGCATTTATTGTCATTTTATCATTAATTTCATTGTCTTTTTCACATTTATGACGACTTACATTTACGGCAGTTGATGTTTATTCTCCAAAGATGTACGGAACAGTTCTAAACATGTTTAGAGCGTGGTTTTTGATACCTTAGAACAGTTTATTCCATTTTAGTTCGTTTTGTACATTTATAGTCTCTTTTTGTTAACGTTATGGTCGTTTATTGCATTTATTGTCACTTTTTATGTCTTTTATAGTCGTTTATCACATTCATGCCCGCTTTTAAATAACATTTATTAAAGGCAGGTGAAGTGTAGTCTCCCAAGTTGTGCAGAACAGTTCCAAACATGTTTAGAGCGATTTTTTTTGATATCTTAGAACAGTTTATTACATTTTAGGACGTTCTTTACATTGAAGGTCACTTTTTATTAACTTTTTGGTCGTTTCCTGCATTTATTGCAACTTTTTCATTACTTTTATGGTCGTTTTTCACATTTATGACACTTTTCAATTGCATTTGCGGCAGGTGAAGTTTTAGTCTCCCAAGATGTACAGAATAGTACTAAACATCTTTAGACCATGCTTCTTAATCCCTTAGGTTAGGTTATTACATTTTAGGTCGTTGTTTACATTTAAGGTCACGTTTTATTAACTTTACGGTCGTTTATTGCATTTATTATTACTTTTTTGACTGTTATGGTCGTTTATCACATTTATGCCCACTTTTTCATAACATTTATTAAACGCAGGTGAAGTTTAGCGTCCCAAGATGTATGAAACAGTTCTAAACATGTTTAGAACGATTTTTTATATCCTAGAACAGTTTATTACATTTTACGACGTTCTTTACTTTCAAGGCCACTTTTTATTAACTTTTTGGTCATTTAATGCATTTATTGTCACTGTATCGTTACTTTTATGGCCTTTTTTTTCACATTTTTGGCCACTTTTCAATTACATTTACGGCAGGTTAAGTTTTAGTATCCCAAGGTATACGGAACAGTTCTAAACATGTGTAGAGCGAGGTTTTTGGTACATCAGAACTGTTTATTACATTTTAAGTTGTTGTTTACATTTTAGGTAACTTTTTATCAACTTTATGGTCGTTAATTGCACTCATTGTAACTTTTTCTCTACTTTGATGGTCGTTTCTCACATTTATGACCACTTTTCAATTACATTTACCGCAATTGATGTTTAGTCTCCCAAGGTGTATGGAGCAGTTCTAAATATGTTTAGAGCTTCGTTTTTCATATCTTAGAACATTTTATTACATTTTAGTTTCGTTGTTTACTTTACGGGTAGCTTTTTGCTAACTTTATGGTCGTTCATTACATTTAATATAACTTTTTAAGACTTTTGTAGTCGTTTCACACATTTATGCCCACTTTTCCATTCCATTTAGAGCAGGTGAAGTTTAGTCTCCAAAGATGAATGGAAGAGTTCTAAACATGTTTAGGGCGGTTTTTTATGATACCTTTGAACAGTTTATTACATTTTAGGTCGTTGTTTACATTTTAGGTCACTTTTTATTAACATTAGGGTCGCTTATTGCATTTATTGTTACTTTTTAAAACTTTTAAGGTCGTTTATCACATTTATGTCCACTTTTTCATAACATTTATTAAAGGCAGGTGAAGTTTAGCCTCCCAAGATGTATAAAACAGTTCTAAATATGTTTAGAGCGATTTTTTGATATCCTAGAATAGTTTATTACATTTTAAGACGTTCTTTACTTTTAAGGTCACTTTTTATTAACTTTATGGTCGTTTAATGCTTTTATTGTAACTTTATCATTACTTTTATGGTTCTTTTTTTAACATTTTTGGCCACTTTTCAATTACATTTACGGCAGGTTAAGTTTTAGTATGCCAAGGTATACGGAACAGTTCTAAACATGTGTAGAGAGAGGTTTTTGGTACCTCAGAACTGTTTATTAAATTTTAGGTTGTTGTTTACATGTTAGGAAACCTTTTAATAACTTTGTGGTCGTTTATTGCACTCATTGTAACTTTTTCACTACTTTTTTGGTCGTTTCTCACATTTATTACCACTTTTCAATTACATTTACCGCATTTGAAGTTTAGTCTCCCAAGGGAAGAGTTCTAAATATGTTTAGAGCTTCGTTTTTGATATCTTAGAACATTTTATTACATTTTAGTTTCGTTGTTTCCTTTACGGGTCGCTTTTTGTTAACTTTATGGTCGTTCATTACATTTAATATAACTTTTTAAGCCTTTTATAGTCGTTTCACACATTTATGCCCACTTTTCCATTTCATTTTGAGCAGGTGAAGTTTAGTCTCCAAAGATGAATGGAACAGTTTTAAACATGTTTAGGGCAGTTTTTTTTATACCTTAGAACAGTTTATTATATTTTAGCTCGTTGTTTACATTTAAGGTCACTTTTTATTAACATTACTGTCGTTTATTGCATTTATTTTTACTTTTTAAGACTTTTCTGGTCGTTTATCACATGTATGCACTCTTTTCCTTAACATTTATTAAAGGCAGGTAAAGTTTAGTCTCCCATGATGTATGGAACAGTTCTAAACAAGTTTAGAGCGATTGTTTGATATCTTAGAACAGTTTATTACATTTTAGGACGTTCGTTACTTTTAAGGTGACTTTTTATTAACTTTATGGTCGTTTTAAAGCATTTATTGTCACCTTATCATTACTTTTAAGGTCGTTTTTTCACATTTTTGGCCCCTTTTTAATTACATTTACAGCAGGTGAAGTTTTCGTCTCCCAAGGTATACGGAACAGTTCTAAACATGTTTAAAGCCTGGTTTATGATCGTATAGTACAGTTTATTACATTTTAGATCGTTGTTTACATTTTAGGTCACTTTTTGTCACTTTGTGGTCGTTAATTGCATTCATTGTCATTTTGTCACTATTTTTATGGTTGTTTTTCACACATATGACCTCATTTCAATTCCATTTAGGGCAAGTTAAGTTTTAGTCTCAAAGGTATACGGAACAGTTCCAAAAATGTTTCGAGTGGGGTTTTTGATACCTTAGAACAGTTTATTACATTTTAGGTCGTGGTTTACATTTAAGGCAACCATTTATTAACTTTATGGTCGTTTGTGGTATTTATTGTAACTTTTTTATATTTTTCTCGTTGTTTATCACATTTATGCCCGCTTTTCCATAACATTTATTAAAGGCAGGTGAAGTTCAGTCTCCCAAGTTGTACAGAACAGTTGTAGATATGTTTATAACGATTTTTTGATATCTCAGAACAGTCTATTGCATTTTAGGACGTTGGTTACATTTTACGTCACTTTTTGTCTCTTTATGGTCTTTAATTGCATTCATTGTCATTTTGTCACTACTTTTATGGCCGTTTTTCACGCATATGACCACTTTACAATTACATCGTTTTTCACGCATATGACCACTTTTCAATTACATTTTTTAGTCTCCCAAGGTGTACGGAACAGTTCTAAACATGTTTAGACCGTGTACTTTGATCCCTTAGTACAGTTTATTACATTTTAGGAAGTGCTTTACATTTAAGGTCAATTTTTATTAACTTCATGGTCGTTTATTGCATTTATTGTCATTTTATCATTAATTTCATTGTCTTTTTCACATTTATGACGACTTACATTTACGGCAGTTGATGTTTATTCTCCAAAGATGTACGGAACAGTTCTAAACATGTTTAGAGCGTGGTTTTTTGATACCTTAGAACAGTTTATTCCATTTTAGTTCGTTGTTTACATTTATAGTCTCTTTTTGTTAACGTTTTGGTCGTTTATTGCATTTATTGTCACTATTTAAGTCTTTTATAGTCGTTTATCGCATTCATGCCCGCTTTTAAATAACATTTATTAAAGGCAGGTGAAGTGTAGTCTCCCAAGTTGTACAGAACAGTTCCAAACATGTTTAGAGCGATTTTTTTGATATCTTAGAACAGTTTATTACATTTTAGGACGTTCTTTACATTGAAGGTCAGTTTTTATTAACTTTTTGGTCGTTTAATGCTTTTATTGTAACTTTATCATTACTTTTATGGTTCTTTTTTTAACATTTTTGGCCACTTTTCAATTACATTTACGGCAGGTTAAGTTTTAGTATGCCAAGGTATACGGAACAGTTCTAAACATGTGTAGAGAGAGGTTTTTGGTACCTCAGAACTGTTTATTAAATTTTAGGTTGTTGTTTACATGTTAGGAAACCTTTTAATAACTTTGTGGTCGTTTATTGCACTCATTGTAACTTTTTCACTACTTTTTTGGTCGTTTCTCACATTTATTACCACTTTTCAATTACATTTACCGCATTTGAAGTTTAGTCTCCCAAGGGAAGAGTTCTAAATATGTTTAGAGCTTCGTTTTTGATATCTTAGAACATTTTATTACATTTTAGTTTCGTTGTTTCCTTTACGGGTCGCTTTTTGTTAACTTTATGGTCGTTCATTACATTTAATATAACTTTTTAAGCCTTTTATAGTCGTTTCACACATTTATGCCCACTTTTCCATTTCATTTTGAGCAGGTGAAGTTTAGTCTCCAAAGATGAATGGAACAGTTTTAAACATGTTTAGGGCAGTTTTTTTTATACCTTAGAACAGTTTATTATATTTTAGCTCGTTGTTTACATTTAAGGTCACTTTTTATTAACATTACTGTCGTTTATTGCATTTATTTTTACTTTTTAAGACTTTTCTGGTCGTTTATCACATGTATGCACTCTTTTCCTTAACATTTATTAAAGGCAGGTAAAGTTTAGTCTCCCATGATGTATGGAACAGTTCTAAACAAGTTTAGAGCGATTGTTTGATATCTTAGAACAGTTTATTACATTTTAGGACGTTCGTTACTTTTAAGGTGACTTTTTATTAACTTTATGGTCGTTTTAAAGCATTTATTGTCACCTTATCATTACTTTTAAGGTCGTTTTTTCACATTTTTGGCCCCTTTTTAATTACATTTACAGCAGGTGAAGTTTTCGTCTCCCAAGGTATACGGAACAGTTCTAAACATGTTTAAAGCCTGGTTTATGATCGTATAGTACAGTTTATTACATTTTAGATCGTTGTTTACATTTTAGGTCACTTTTTGTCACTTTGTGGTCGTTAATTGCATTCATTGTCATTTTGTCACTATTTTTATGGTTGTTTTTCACACATATGACCTCATTTCAATTCCATTTAGGGCAAGTTAAGTTTTAGTCTCAAAGGTATACGGAACAGTTCCAAAAATGTTTTCGAGTGGGGTTTTTGATACCTTAGAACAGTTTATTACATTTTAGGTCGTGGTTTACATTTAAGGCAACCATTTATTAACTTTATGGTCGTTTGTGGTATTTATTGTAACTTTTTTATATTTTTCTCGTTGTTTATCACATTTATGCCCGCTTTTCCATAACATTTATTAAAGGCAGGTGAAGTTCAGTCTCCCAAGTTGTACAGAACAGTTGTAGATATGTTTATAACGATTTTTTGATATCTCAGAACAGTCTATTGCATTTTAGGACGTTGGTTACATTTTACGTCACTTTTTGTCTCTTTATGGTCTTTAATTGCATTCATTGTCATTTTGTCACTACTTTTATGGCCGTTTTTCACGCATATGACCACTTTACAATTACATCGTTTTTCACGCATATGACCACTTTTCAATTACATTTTTTAGTCTCCCAAGGTGTACGGAACAGTTCTAAACATGTTTAGACCGTGTACTTTGATCCCTTAGTACAGTTTATTACATTTTAGGAAGTGCTTTACATTTAAGGTCAATTTTTATTAACTTCATGGTCGTTTATTGCATTTATTGTCATTTTATCATTAATTTCATTGTCTTTTTCACATTTATGACGACTTACATTTACGGCAGTTGATGTTTATTCTCCAAAGATGTACGGAACAGTTCTAAACATGTTTAGAGCGTGGTTTTTGATACCTTAGAACAGTTTATTCCATTTTAGTTCGTTGTTTACATTTATAGTCTCTTTTTGTTAACGTTTTGGTCGTTTATTGCATTTATTGTCACTATTTAAGTCTTTTATAGTCGTTTATCACATTCATGCCCGCTTTTAAATAACATTTATTAAAGGCAGGTGAAGTGTAGTCTCCCAAGTTGTACAGAACAGTTCCAAACATGTTTAGAGCGATTTTTTTTGATATCTTAGAACAGTTTATTACATTTTAGGACGTTCTTTACATTGAAGGTCACTTTTTATTAACTTTTTGGTCGTTTCCTGCACTTCTTGCAACTTTTTCATTACTTTTATGGTCGTTTTTTCACATTTATGACACTTTTCAATTGCATTTGCGGCAGGTGAAGTTTTTGTCTCCCAAGATGTACAGAATAGTACTAAACATCTTTAGACCATGCTTCTTAATCCCTTAGGTTAGGTTATTACATTTTAGGTCGTTGTTTACATTTAAGGTCACGTTTTATTAACTTTACGGTCGTTTATTGCATTTATTATTACTTTTTTGACTTTTATGGTCGTTTATCACATTTATGCCCACTTTTTCATAACATTTATTAAACGCAGGTGAAGTTTAGCGTCCCAAGATGTATGAAACAGTTCTAAACATGTTTAGAACGATTTTTTTTATATCCTAGAACAGTTTATTACATTTTACGACGTTCTTTACTTTCAAGGCCACTTTTTATTAACTTTATGGTCATTTAATGCATTTATTGTCACTTTATCGTTACTTTTATGGTCCTTTTTTTCACATTTTTGGCCACTTTTCAATTACATTTACGGCAGGTTAAGTTTTAGTATCCCAAGGTATACGGAACAGTTCTAAACATGTGTAGAGCGAGGTTTTTGGTACCTCAGAACTGTTTATTACATTTTAAGTTGTTGTTTACATTTTAGGTAACTTTTTATCAACTTTATGGTCGTTAATTGCACTCATTGTAACTTTTTCTCTACTTTGATGGTCGTTTCTCACATTTATGACCACTTTTCAATTACATTTACCGCAATTGATGTTTAGTCTCCCAAGGTGTATGGAGCAGTTCTAAATATGTTTAGAGCTTCGTTTTTCATATCTTAGAACATTTTATTACATTTTAGTTTCGTTGTTTACTTTACGGGTCGCTTTTTGCTAACTTTATGGTCGTTCATTACATTTAATATAACTTTTTAAGACTTTTGTAGTCGTTTCACACATTTATGCCCACTTTTCCATTCCATTTAGAGCAGGTGAAGTTTAGTCTCCAAAGATGAATGGAAGAGTTCTAAACATGTTTAGGGCGGTTTTTATGATACCTTTGAACAGTTTATTACATTTTAGGTCGTTGTTTACATTTTAGGTCACTTTTTATTAACATTACGGTCGCTTATTGCATTTATTGTTACTTTTTAAAACTTTTAAGGTCGTTTATCACATTTATGTCCACTTTTTCATAACATTTATTAAAGGCAGGTGAAGTTTAGCGTCCCAAGATGTATAAAACAGTTCTAAATATGTTTCGAGCGATTTTTTGATATCCTAGAATAGTTTATTACATTTTAAGACGTTCTTTACTTTTAAGGTCACTTTTTATTAACTTTATGGTCGTTTAATGCTTTTATTGTAACTTTATCATTACTTTTATGGTTCTTTTTTTCACATTTTTGCCCACTTTTCAATTACATTTACGGCAGGTTAAGTTTTAGAATCCCAAGGTATACGGAACAGTTCTAAACATGTGTAGAGAGAGGTTTTTGGTACCTCAGAACTGTTTATTAAATTTTAGGTTGTTGTTTACATGTTAGGAAACCTTTTAATAACTTTGTGGTCGTTTATTGCACTCATTGTAACTTTTTCACTACTTTTTTGGTCGTTTCTCACATTTATTACCACTTTTCAATTACATTTACCGCATTTGAAGTTTAGTCTCCCAAGGGAAGAGTTCTAAATATGTTTAGAGCTTCGTTTTTGATATCTTAGAACATTTTATTACATTTTAGTTTCGTTGTTTCCTTTACGGGTCGCTTTTTGTTAACTTTATGGTCGTTTCATTACATTTAATATAACTTTTTAAGCCTTTTATAGTCGTTTCACACATTTATGCCCACTTTTCCATTTCATTTTGAGCAGTGAAGTTTAGTCTCCAAAGATGAATGGAACAGTTTTAAACATGTTTAGGGCA
Source organism: Pictodentalium vernedei (assembly GCA_031216915.1). NCBI lineage: Eukaryota > Metazoa > Mollusca > Scaphopoda > Dentaliida > Dentaliidae > Pictodentalium > Pictodentalium vernedei. The sequence continues at coordinate 586,957,407 of CM062297.1, read as the reverse complement.
GTTTTTTTTATACCTTAGAACAGTTTATTATATTTTAGCTCGTTGTTTACATTCAAGGTCACTTTTTATTAACATTACTGTCGTTTATTGCATTTATTTTTACTTTTTAAGACTTTTCTGGTCGTTTATCACATGTATGCACTCTTTTCCTTAACATTTATTAAAGGCAGGTAAAGTTTAGTCTCCCATGATGTATGGAACAGTTCTAAACAAGTTTAGAGCGATTGTTTGATATCTTAGAACAGTTTATTACATTTTAGGACGTTCGTTACTTTTAAGGTGACTTTTTATTAACTTTATGGTCGTTTAAAGCATTTATTGTCACTTTATCATTACTTTTAAGGTCGTTTTTTCACATTTTTGGCCCCTTTTTAATTACATTTACAGCAGGTGAAGTTTTCGTCTCCCAAGGTATACGGAACAGTTCTAAACATGTTTAAAGCCTGGTTTATGATCCTATAGTACAGTTTATTACATTTTAGATCGTTGTTTACATTTTAGGTCACTTTTTGTCACTTTGTGGTCGTTAATTGCATTCATTGTCATTTTGTCACTATTTTTATGGTTGTTTTTCACACATATGACCTCATTTCAATTCCATTTACGGCAAGTTAAGTTTTAGTCTCAAAGGTATACGGAACAGTTCCAAAAATGTTTCGAGTGGGGTTTTTGATACCTTAGAACAGTTTATTACATTTTAGGTCGTGGTTTACATTTAAGGCAACCATTTATTAACTTTATGGTCGTTTATGGCATTTATTGTAACTTTTTTTATATTTTTCTCGTTGTTTAACACATTTATGCCCGCTTTTCCATAACATTTATTAAAGGCAGGTGAAGTTCAGTCTCCCAAGTTGTACAGAACAGTTGTAGATATGTTTATAACGATTTTTTGATATCTCAGAACAGTCTATTACATTTTAGGACGTTGGTTACATTTTACGTCACTTTTTGTCTCTTTATGGTCTTTAATTGCATTCATTGTCATTTTGTCACTACTTTTATGGCCGTTTTTCACGCATATGACCACTTTTCAATTACATCGTTTTTCACGCATATGACCACTTTTCAATTACATTTTTTAGTCTCCCAAGGTGTACGGAACAGTTCTAAACATGTTTAGACCGTGTTTTTTGATCCCTTAGTACAGTTTATTACATTTTAGGAAGTGCTTTACATTTAAGGTCAATTTTTATTAACTTCATGGTCGTTTATTGCATTTATTGTCATTTTATCATTAATTTCATTGTCTTTTTCACATTTATGACGACTTACATTTACGGCAGTTGATGTTTATTCTCCAAAGATGTACGGAACAGTTCTAAACATGTTTAGAGCGTGGTTTTTGATACCTTAGAACAGTTTATTCCATTTTAGTTCGTTGTTTACATTTATAGTCTCTTTTTGTTAACGTTTTGGTCGTTTATTGCATTTATTGTCACTATTTAAGTCTTTTATAGTCGTTTATCACATTCATGCCCGCTTTTAAATAACATTTATTAAAGGCAGGTGAAGTGTAGTCTCCCAAGTTGTACAGAACAGTTCCAAACATGTTTAGAGCGATTTTTTTGATATCTTAGAACAGTTTATTACATTTTTGGACGTTCTTTACATTGAAGGTCACTTTTTATTAACTTTTTGGTCGTTTCCTGCACTTCTTGCAACTTTTTCATTACTTTTATGGTCGTTTTTCACATTTATGACACTTTTCAATTGCATTTGCGGCAGGTGAAGTTTTAGTCTCCCAAGATGTACAAAATAGTACTAAACATCTTTAGACCATGCTTCTTAATCCCTTAGGTTAGGTTATTACATTTTAGGTCGTTGTTTACATTTAAGGTCCCGTTTTATTAACTTTACGGTCGTTTATTGCATTTATTATTACTTTTTTGACTTTTATGGTCGTTTATCACATTTATGCCCACTTTTTCATAACATTTATTAAACGCAGGTGAAGTTTAGTGTCCCAAGATGTATGAAACAGTTCTAAACATGTTTAGAACGATTTTTTTATATCCTAGAACAGTTTATTACATTTTACGACGTTCTTTACTTTCAAGGCCACTTTTTATTAACTTTATGGTCATTTAATGCATTTATTGTCACTTTATCGTTACTTTTATGGTCCTTTTTTTCACATTTTTGGCCACTTTACAGTTACATCGTTTTTCACGCATATGACCACTTTTCAATTACATTTTTTAGTCTCCCAAGGTGTACGGAACAGTTCTAAACATGTTTAGACCGTGTTTTTTGATCCCTTAGTACAGTTTATTACATTTTAGGAAGTGCTTTACATTTAAGGTCAATTTTTATTAACTTCCTGGACGTTTATTGCATTTATTGTCATTTTATCATTAATTTCATTGTCTTTTTCACATTTATGACGACTTACATTTACGGCAGTTGATGTTTATTCTCCAAAGATGTACGGAACAGTTCTAAACATGTTTAGAGCGTGGTTTTTGATACCTTAGAACAGTTTATTCCATTTTAGTTCGTTTTTTACATTTATAGTCTCTTTTTGTTAACGTTATGGTCGTTTATTGCATTTATTGTCACTTTTTATGTCTTTTATAGTCGTTTATCACATTCATGCCCGCTTTTAAATAACATTTATTAAAGGCAGGTGAAGTGTAGTCTCCCAAGTTGTACAGAACTGTTCCAAACATGTTTAGAGCGATTTTCTTGATATCTTAGAACAGTTTATTACATTTTAGGACGTTCTTTACATTGAAGGTCAGTTTTTATTAACTTTTTGGTCGTTTCCTGCATTTCTTGCAAATTTTTCATTACTTTTATGGTCGTTTTTCACCTTTATGACACTTTTCAATTGCATTTGCGGCAGGTGAAGTTTTAGTCTCCCAAGATGTACAGAATAGTACTAAACATCTTTAGACCATGCTTCTTAATCCCTTAGGTTAGGTTATTACATTTCAGGTCGTTGTTTACATTTAAGGTCTCGTTTTATTAACTTTACAGTCGTTTTATTGCATTTATTATTACTTTTTTGACTTTTATGGTCGTTTATCACATTTATGCCCACTTTTTCATAACATTTATTAAACGCAGGTGAAGTTTTGCGTCCCAAGATGTATGAAACAGTTCTAAACATGTTTAGAACGATTTTTTTTATATCCTAGAACAGTTTATTACATTTTACGACGTTCTTTACTTTCAAGGCCACTTTTTATTAACTTTATGGTCATTTAATGCATTTATTGTCACTTTATCGTTACTTTTATGGTCCTTTTTTTCACATTTTTGGCCACTTTTCAATTACATTTACGGCAGGTTAAGTTTTAGTATCCCAAGGTATACGGAACAGTTCTAAACATGTGTAGAGCGAGGTTTTTGGTACCTCAGAACTGTTTATTACATTTTAAGTTGTTGTTTACATTTTAGGTAACTTTTTATCAACTTTATGGTCGTTAATTGCACTCATTGTAACTTTTTCTCTACTTTGATGGTCGTTTCTCACATTTATGACCACTTTTCAATTGCATTTACCGCAATTGATGTTTAGTCTCCCAAGGTGTATGGAGCAGTTCTAAATATGTTTAGAGCTTCGTTTTTCATATCTTAGAACATTTTGTTACATTTTAGTTTCGTTGTTTACTTTACTGGTCGCTTTTTGTTAACTTTATGGTCGTTCATTACATTTAATATAACTTTTTAAGCCTTTTATAGTCGTTTCACACATTTATGCCCACTTTTCCATTTCATTTTGAGCAGTGAAGTTTAGTCTCCAAAGATGAATGGAACAGTTTTAAACATGTTTAGGGCAGTTTTTTTTATACCTTAGAACAGTTTATTATATTTTAGCTCGTTGTTTACATTTAAGGTCACTTTTTATTAACATTACTGTCGTTTATTGCATTTATTTTTACTTTTTAAGACTTTTCTGGTCGTTTATCACATGTATGCACTCTTTTCCTTAACATTTATTAAAGGCAGGTAAAGTTTAGTCTCCCATGATGTATGGAACAGTTCTAAACAAGTTTAGAGCGATTGTTTGATATCTTAGAACAGTTTATTACATTTTAGGACGTTCGTTACTTTTAAGGTGACTTTTTATTAACTTTATGGTCGTTTTAAAGCATTTATTGTCACCTTATCATTACTTTTAAGGTCGTTTTTTCACATTTTTGGCCCCTTTTTAATTACATTTACAGCAGGTGAAGTTTTCGTCTCCCAAGGTATACGGAACAGTTCTAAACATGTTTAAAGCCTGGTTTATGATCCTATAGTACAGTTTATTACATTTTAGATCGTTGTTTACATTTTAGGTCACTTTTTGTCACTTTGTGGTCGTTAATTGCATTCATTGTCATTTTGTCACTATTTTTATGGTTGTTTTTCACACATATGACCTCATTTCAATTCCATTTGCGGCAAGTTAAGTTTTAGTCTCAAAGGTATACGGAACAGTTCCAAAAATGTTTCGAGTGGGGTTTTTGATACCTTAGAACAGTTTATTACATTTTAGGTCGTGGTTTACATTTAAGGCAACCATTTATTAACTTTATGGTCGGTTTGTGGTATTTATTGTAACTTTTTTATATTTTTCTCGTTGTTTATCACATTTATGCCCGCTTTTCCATAACATTTATTAAAGGCAGGTGAAGTTCAGTCTCCCAAGTTGTACAGAACAGTTGTAGATATGTTTATAACGATTTTTTGATATCTCAGAACAGTCTATTGCATTTTAGGACGTTGGTTACATTTTACGTCACTTTTTGTCACTTTATGGTCTTTAATTGCATTCATTGTCATTTTGTCACTACTTTTATGGCCGTTTTTCACGCATATGACCACTTTACAATTACATCGTTTTTCACGCATATGACCACTTTTCAATTACATTTTTTAGTCTCCCAAGGTGTACGGAACAGTTCTAAACATGTTTAGACCGTGTACTTTGATCCCTTAGTACAGTTTATTACATTTTAGGAAGTGCTTTACATTTAAGGTCAATTTTTATTAACTTCATGGTCGTTTATTGCATTTATTGTCATTTTATCATTAATTTCATTGTCTTTTTCACATTTATGACGACTTACATTTACGGCAGTTGATGTTTATTCTCCAAAGATGTACGGAACAGTTCTAAACATGTTTAGAGCGTGGTTTTTGATACCTTAGAACAGTTTATTCCATTTTAGTTCGTTGTTTACATTTATAGTCTCTTTTGTTAACGTTATGGTCGTTTATTGCATTTATTGTCACTTTTTAAGTCTTTTATAGTCGTTTATCACATTCATGCCCGATTTTAAATAACATTTATTAAAGGCAGGTGAAGTGTAGTCTCCCAAGTTGTACAGAACAGTTCCAAACATGTTTAGAGCGATTTTTTTGATATCTTAGAACAGTTTATTACATTTTAGGACGTTCTTTACATTGAAGGTCACTTTTTATTAACTTTTTGGTCGTTTCCTGCATTTCTTGCAACTTTTTCATTACTTTTATGGTCGTTTTTCACATTTATGACACTTTTCAATTGCATTTGCGGCAGGTGAAGTTTTAGTCTCCCAAGATGTACAGAATAGTACTAAACTCTTTAGACCATGCTTCTTAATCCCTTAGGTTAGGTTATTACATTTTAGGTCGTTGTTTACATTTAAGGTCACGTTTTATTAACTTTACGGTCGTTTATTGCATTTATTATTACTTTTTTGACTTTTATGGTCGTTTATCACATTTATGCCCACTTTTTCATAACATTTATTAAACGCAGGTGAAGTTTAGCGTCCCAAGATGTATGAAACAGTTCTAAACATGTTTAGAACGATTTTTTATATCCTAGAACAGTTTATTACATTTTACGACGTTCTTTACTTTCAAGGCCACTTTTTATGAACTTTATGGTCATTTAATGCATTTATTGTCACTGTATCGTTACTTTTATGGCCTTTTTTTTCACATTTTTGGCCACTTTTCAATTACATTTACGGCAGGTTAAGTTTTAGTATCCCAAGGTATACGGAACAGTTCTAAACATGTGTAGAGCGAGGTTTTTGGTACATCAGAATTGTTTATTACATTTTAAGTTGTTGTTTACATTTTAGGTAACTTTTTATCAACTTTATGGTCGTTAATTGCACTCATTGTAACTTTTTCTCTACTTTGATGGTCGTTTCTCACATTTATGACCACTTTTCAATCACATTTACCGCAATTGATGTTTAGTCTCCCAAGGTGTATGGAGCAGTTCTAAATATGTTTAGAGCTTCGTTTTTCATATCTTAGAACATTTTATTACATTTTAGTTTCGTTGTTTACTTTACGGGTAGCTTTTTGCTAACTTTATGGTCGTTCATTACATTTAATATAACTTTTTAAGACTTTTGTAGTCGTTTCACACATTTATGCCCACTTTTCCATTCCATTTAGAGCAGGTGAAGTTTAGTCTCCAAAGATGAATGGAAGAGTTCTAAACATGTTTAGGGCGGTTTTTATGATACCTTTGAACAGTTTATTACATTTTAGGTCGTTGTTGTTTACATTTTAGGTCACTTTTTATTAACATTAGGGTCGCTTATTGCATTTATTGTTACTTTTTAAAACTTTTAAGGTCGTTTATCACATTTATGTCCACTTTTTCATAACATTTATTAAAGGCAGGTGAAGTTTAGCCTCCCAAGATGTATAAAACAGTTCTAAATATGTTTAGAGCGATTTTTTGATATCCTAGAATAGTTTATTACATTTTAAGACGTTCTTTACTTTTAAGGTCACTTTTTATTAACTTTATGGTCGTTTAATGCTTTTATTGTAACTTTATCATTACTTTTATGGTTCTTTTTTTCACATTTTTGGCCACTTTTCAATTACATTTACGGCAGGTTAAGTTTTAGTATGCCAAGGTATACGGAACAGTTCTAAACATGTGTAGAGAGAGGTTTTTGGTACCTCAGAACTGTTTATTAAATTTTAGGTTGTTGTTTACATGTTAGGAAACCTTTTAATAACTTTGTGGTCGTTTATTGCACTCATTGTAACTTTTTCACTACTTTTTTGGTCGTTTCTCACATTTATTACCACTTTTCAATTACATTTACCGCATTTGAAGTTTAGTCTCCCAAGGTGTATGGAAGAGTTCTAAATATGTTTAGAGCTTCGTTTTTGATATCTTAGAACATTTTATTACATTTTAGTTTCGTTGTTTCCTTTACGGGTCGCTTTTTGTTAACTTTATGGTCGTTCATAACATTTAATATAACTTTTTAAGCCTTTTATAGTCGTTTCACACATTTATGCCCACTTTTCCATTTCATTTTGAGCAGGTGAAGTTTAGTCTCCAAAGATGAATGGAACAGTTTTAAACATGTTTAGGGCAGTTTTTTTTATACCTTAGAACAGTTTATTATATTTTAGCTCGTTGTTTACATTTAAGGTCACTTTTTATTAACATTACTGTCGTTTATTGCATTTATTTTTACTTTTTAAGACTTTTCTGGTCGTTTATCACATGTATGCACTCTTTTCCTTAACATTAATTAAAGGCAGGTAAAGTTTAGTCTCCCATGATGTATGGAACAGTTCTAAACAAGTTTAGAGCGATTGTTTGATATCTTAGAACAGTTTATTACATTTTAGGACGTTCGTTACTTTTAAGGTGACTTTTTATTAACTTTATGGTCGTTTAAAGCATTTATTGTCACCTTATCATTACTTTTAAGGTCGTTTTTTCACATTTTTGGCCCCTTTTTAATTACATTTACAGCAGGTGAAGTTTTCGTCTCCCAAGGTATACGGAACAGTTCTAAACATGTTTAAAGCCTGGTTTATGATCCTATAGTACAGTTTATTACATTTTAGATCGTTGTTTACATTTTAGGTCACTTTTTGTCACTTTGTGGTCGTTAATTGCATTCATTGTCATTTTGTCACTATTTTTATGGTTGTTTTTCACACATATGACCTCATTTCAATTCCATTTACGGCAAGTTAAGTTTTAGTCTCAAAGGTATACGGAACAGTTCCAAAAATGTTTCGAGTGGGGTTTTTGATACCTTAGAACAGTTTATTACATTTTAGGTCGTGGTTTACATTTAAGGCAACCATTTATTAACTTTATGGTCGTTTATGGTATTTATTGTAACTTTTTTATATTTTTCTCGTTGTTTATCACATTTATGCCAGCTTTTCCATAACATTTATTAAAGGCAGGTGAAGTTCAGTCTCCCAAGTTGTACAGAACAGTTGTAGATATGTTTATAACGATTTTTTGATATCTCAGAACGGTCTATTACCTTTTAGGACGTTGGTTACATTTTACGTCACTTTTTGTCTCTTTATGGTCTTTAATTGCATTCATTGTCATTTTGTCACTACTTTTATGGCCGTTTTTCACGCATATGACCACTTTTCAATTACATCGTTTTTCACGCATATGACCACTTTTCAATTACATTTTTTAGTCTTCCAAGGTGTACGGAACAGTTCTAAACATGTTTAGACCGTGTTTTTCGATCCCTTAGTACAGTTTATTACATTTTAGGAAGTGCTTTACATTTAAGGTCAATTTTTATTAACTTCATGGTCGTTTATTGCATTTATTGTCATTTTATCATTAATTTCATTGTCTTTTTCACATTTATGACGACTTACATTTACGGCAGTTGATGTTTATTCTCCAAAGATGTACGGAACAGTTCTAAACATGTTTAGAGCGTGGTTTTTGATACCTTAGAACAGTTTATTCCATTTTAGTTCGTTGTTTACATTTATAGTTTCTTTTTGTTAACGTTATGGTCGTTTATTGCATTTATTGTCACTTTTTAAGTCTTTTATAGTCGTTTATCACATTCATGCCCGCTTTTAAATAACATTTATTAAAGGCAGGTGAAGTGTAGTCTCCCAAGTTGTACAGAACAGTTCCAAACATGTTTAGAGCGATTTTTTTGATATCTTAGAACAGTTTATTACATTTTAGGACGTTCTTTATATTGAAGGTCACTTTTTATTAACTTTTTGGTCGTTTCCTGCATTTCTTGCAACTTTTTCATTACTTTTATGGTCGTTTTTCACATTTATGACACTTTTCAATTGCATTTGCGGCAGGTGAAGTTTTAGTCTCCCAAGATGTACAGAATAGTACTAAACATCTTTAGACCATGCTTCTTAATCCCTTAGGTTAGGTTATTACATTTTAGGTCGTTGTTTACATTTAAGGTCACGTTTTATTAACTTTACGGTGGTTTATTGCATTTATTATTACTTTTTTGACTTTTATGGTCGTTTATCACATTTATGCCCCACTTTTTCATAACATTTATTAAACGCAGGTGAAGTTTAGCGTCCGAAGATGTATGAAACAGTTCTAAACATGTTTAGAACGATTTTTTTATATCCTAGAACAGTTTATTACATTTTACTACGTTCTTTACTTTTAGGCCACTTTTTATTAACTTTATGGTCATTTAATGCATTTATTGTCACTTTATCGTTACTTTTGTGGTCCTTTTTTTCACATTTTTGGCCACTTTTCAATTACATTTACGGCAGGTTAAGTTTTAGTATCCCAAGGTATACGGAACAGTTCTAAACATGTGTAGAGAGAGGTTTTTGGTACCTCAGAACTGTTTATTACATTTTAAGTTGTTGTTTACATGTTAGGAAACCTTTTAATAACTTTGTGGTCGTTTATTGCACTCATTGTAACTTTTTCACTACTTTTTTGGTCGTTTCTCACATTTATTACCACTTTTCAATTACATTTACCGCATTTGAAGTTTAGTCTCCCAAGGTGTATGGAAGAGTTCTAAATATGTTTAGAGCTTCGTTTTTGATATCTTAGAACATTTTATTACATTTTAGTTTCGTTGTTTCCTTTACGGGTCGCTTTTTGTTAACTTTATGGTCGTTCATTACATTTAATATAACTTTTTAAGCCTTTTATAGTCGTTTCACACATTTATGCCCACTTTTCCATTTCATTTTGAGCAGGTGAAGTTTAGTCTCCAAAGATGAATGGAACAGTTTTAAACATGTTTAGGGCAGTTTTTTTTTATACCTTAGAACAGTTTATTATATTTTAGCTCGTTGTTTACATTTAAGGTAACTTTTTATTAACATTACTGTCGTTTATTGCATTTATTTTTACTTTTTAAGACTTTTCTGGTCGTTTATCACATGTATGCACTCTTTTCCTTAACATTTATTAAAGGCAGGTAAAGTTTAGTCTCCCATGATGTATGGAACAGTTCTAAACAAGTTTAGAGCGATTGTTTGATATCTTCGAACAGTTTATTACATTTTAGGACGTTCGTTACTTTTAAGGTGACTTTTTATTAACTTTATGGTCGTTTAAAGCATTTATTGTCATCTTATCATTACTTTTAAGGTCGTTTTTTCACATTTTTGGCCCCTTTTTAATTACATTTACAGCAGGTGAAGTTTTCGTCTCCCAAGGTATACGGAACAGTTCTAAACATGTTTAAAGCATGGTTTATGATCCTATAGTACAGTTTATTACATTTTAGATCGTTGTTTACATTTTAGGTCACTTTTTGTCACTTTGTGGTCGTTAATTGCATTCATTGTCATTTTGTCACTATTTTTATGGTTGTTTTTCACACATATGACCTCATTTCAATTCCATTTACGGCAAGTTAAGTTTTAGTCTCAAAGGTATACGGAACAGTTCCAAAAATGTTTCGAGTGGGGTTTTTGATACCTTAGAACAGTTTATTACATTTTAGGTCGTGGTTTACATTTTAGGCGACCATTTATTAACTTTATGGTCGTTTATGGCATTTATTGTAACTTTTTTATAATTTTCTCGTTGTTTATCACATTTATGCCCGCTTTTCCATAACATTTATTAAAGGCAGGTGAAGTTCAGTCTCCCAAGTTGTACAGAACAGTTGTAGATATGTTTATAACGATTTTTTGATACCTCAGAACAGTCTATTACATTTTAGGACGTTGGTTACATTTTACGTCACTTTTTGTCTCTTTATGGTCTTTAATTGCATTCATTGGAATTTTGTCACTACTTTTATGGCCGTTTTTCACGCATATGACCACTTTTCAATTACATCATTTTTCACGCATATGACCACTTTTCAATTACATTTTTTAGTCTTCCAAGGTGTACGGAACAGTTCTAAACATGTTTAGACCGTGTTTTTTGATCCCTTAGTACAGTTTATTACATTTCAGGAAGTGCTTTACATTTAAGGTCAATTTTTATTAACTTCATGGTCGTTTATTGCATTTATTGTCATTTTATCATTAATTTCATTGTCTTTTTCACATTTATGACCACTTACATTTACGGCAGTTGATGTTTATTCTCCAAAGATGTAGGGAACAGTTCTAAACATGTTTAGAGCGTGTTTTTTGATACCTTAGAACAGTTTATTCCATTTTAGTTCGTTGTTTACATTTATAGTCTCTTTTTGTTAACGTTATGGTCGTTTATTGCATTTATTGTCACTTTTTAAGTCTTTTATAGTCGTTTATCACATTCATGCCCGATTTTAAATAACATTTATTAAAGGCAGGTGAAGTGTAGTCTCCCAAGTTGTACAGAACAGTTCCAAACATGTTTAGAGCGATTTTTTTGATATCTTAGAACAGTTTATTACATTTTAGGACGTTCTTTACATTGAAGGTCACTTTTTATTAACTTTTTGGTCGTTTCCTGCATTTCTTGCAACTTTTTCATTACTTTTATGGTCGTTTTTCACATTTATGACACTTTTCAATTGCATTTGCGGCAGGTGAAGTTTTAGTCTCCCAAGATGTACAGAATAGTACTAAACATCTTTAGACCATGCTTCTTAATCCCTTAGGTTAGGTTATTACATTTTAGGTCGTTGTTTACATTTAAGGTCACGTTTTATTAACTTTACGGTCGTTTATTGCATTTATTATTACTTTTTTGACTTTTATGGTCGTTTATCACATTTATGCCCACTTTTTCATAACATTTATTAAACGCAGGTGAAGTTTAGCGTCCCAAGATGTATGAAACAGTTCTAAACATGTTTAGAACGATTTTTTTATATCCTAGAACAGTTTATTACATTTTACGACGTTCTTTACTTTTAAGGCCACTTTTTATTAACTTTATGGTCATTTAATGCATTTATTGTCACTTTATCGTTACTTTTGTGGTCCTTTTTTTCACATTTTTGGCCACTTTTCAATTACATTTACGGCAGGTTAAGTTTTAGTATCCCAAGGTATACGGAACAGTTCTAAACATGTGTAGAGAGAGGTTTTTGGTACCTCAGAACTGTTTATTACATTTTAAGTTGTTGTTTACATGTTAGGAAACCTTTTAATAACTTTGTGGTCGTTTATTGCACTCATTGTAACTTTTTCACTACTTTTTTGGTCGTTTCTCACATTTATTACCACTTTTCAATTACATTTACCGCATTTGAAGTTTAGTCTCCCAAGGTGTATGGAAGAGTTCTAAATATGTTTAGAGCTTCGTTTTTGATATCTTAGAACATTTTATTACAATTTAGTTTCGTTGTTTCCTTTACGGGTCGCTTTTTGTTAACTTTATGGTCGTTCATTACATTTAATATAACTTTTTAAGCCTTTTATAGTCGTTTCACACATTTATGCCCACTTTTCCATTTCATTTTGAGCAGGTGAAGTTTAGTCTCCAAAGATGAATGGAACAGTTTTAAACATGTTTAGGGCAGTTTTTTTTATACCTTAGAACAGTTTATTATATTTTAGCTCGTTGTTTACATTTAAGGTAACTTTTTATTAACATTACTGTCGTTTATTGCATTTATTTTTACTTTTTAAGACTTTTCTGGTCGTTTATCACATGTATGCACTCTTTTCCTTAACATTTATTAAAGGCAGGTAAAGTTTAGTCTCCCATGATGTATGGAACAGTTCTAAACAAGTTTAGAGCGATTGTTTGATATCTTCGAACAGTTTATTACATTTTAGGACGTTCGTTACTTTTAAGGTGACTTTTTATTAACTTTATGGTCGTTTAAAGCATTTATTGTCATCTTATCATTACTTTTAAGGTCGTTTTTTCACATTTTTGGCCCCTTTTTAATTACATTTACAGCAGGTGAAGTTTTCGTCTCCCAAGGTATACGGAACAGTTCTAAACATGTTTAAAGCATGGTTTATGATCCTATAGTACAGTTTATTACATTTTAGATCGTTGTTTACATTTTAGGTCACTTTTTGTCACTTTGTGGTCGTTAATTGCATTCATTGTCATTTTGTCACTATTTTTATGGTTGTTTTTCACACATATGACCTCATTTCAATTCCATTTACGGCAAGTTAAGTTTTAGTCTCAAAGGTATACGGAACAGTTCCAAAAATGTTTCGAGTGGGGTTTTTGATACCTTAGAACAGTTTATTACATTTTAGGTCGTGGTTTACATTTTAGGCGACCATTTATTAACTTTATGGTCGTTTATGGCATTTATTGTAACTTTTTTATAATTTTCTCGTTGTTTATCACATTTATGCCCGCTTTTCCATAACATTTATTAAAGGCAGGTGAAGTTCAGTCTCCCAAGTTGTACAGAACAGTTGTAGATATGTTTATAACGATTTTTTGATACCTCAGAACAGTCTATTACATTTTAGGACGTTGGTTACATTTTACGTCACTTTTTGTCTCTTTATGGTCTTTAATTGCATTCATTGGAATTTTGTCACTACTTTTATGGCCGTTTTTCACGCATATGACCACTTTTCAATTACATCATTTTTCACGCATATGACCACTTTTCAATTACATTTTTTAGTCTTCCAAGGTGTACGGAACAGTTCTAAACATGTTTAGACCGTGTTTTTTGATCCCTTAGTACAGTTTATTACATTTCAGGAAGTGCTTTACATTTAAGGTCAATTTTTATTAACTTCATGGTCGTTTATTGCATTTATTGTCATTTTATCATTAATTTCATTGTCTTTTTCACATTTATGACCACTTACATTTACGGCAGTTGATGTTTATTCTCCAAAGATGTAGGGAACAGTTCTAAACATGTTTAGAGCGTGTTTTTTGATACCTTAGAACAGTTTATTCCATTTTAGTTCGTTGTTTACATTTATAGTCTCTTTTTGTTAACGTTATGGTCGTTTATTGCATTTATTGTCACTTTTTAAGTCTTTTATAGTCGTTTATCACATTCATGCCCGATTTTAAATAACATTTATTAAAGGCAGGTGAAGTGTAGTCTCCCAAGTTGTACAGAACAGTTCCAAACATGTTTAGAGCGATTTTTTTGATATCTTAGAACAGTTTATTACATTTTAGGACGTTCTTTACATTGAAGGTCACTTTTTATTAACTTTTTGGTCGTTTCCTGCATTTCTTGCAACTTTTTCATTACTTTTATGGTCGTTTTTCACATTTATGACACTTTTCAATTGCATTTGCGGCAGGTGAAGTTTTAGTCTCCCAAGATGTACAGAATAGTACTAAACATCTTTAGACCATGCTTCTTAATCCCTTAGGTTAGGTTATTACATTTTAGGTCGTTGTTTACATTTAAGGTCACGTTTTATTAACTTTACGGTCGTTTATTGCATTTATTATTACTTTTTTGACTTTTATGGTCGTTTATCACATTTATGCCCACTTTTTCATAACATTTATTAAACGCAGGTGAAGTTTAGCGTCCCAAGATGTATGAAACAGTTCTAAACATGTTTAGAACGATTTTTTTATATCCTAGAACAGTTTATTACATTTTACGACGTTCTTTACTTTTAAGGCCACTTTTTATTAACTTTATGGTCATTTAATGCATTTATTGTCACTTTATCGTTACTTTTGTGGTCCTTTTTTTCACATTTTTGGCCACTTTTCAATTACATTTACGGCAGGTTAAGTTTTAGTATCCCAAGGTATACGGAACAGTTCTAAACATGTGTAGAGCGAGGTTTTTGGTACCTCAGAACTGTTTATTACATTTTAAGTTGTTGTTTACATTTTAGGTAACTTTTTATCAACTTTATGGTCGTTAATTGCACTCATTGTAACTTTTTCTCTACTTTGATGGTCGTTTCTCACATTTATGACCACTTTTCAATTACATTTACCGCAATTGATGTTTAGTCTCCCAAGGTGTATGGAGCTGTTCTAAATATGTTTAGAGCTTCGTTTTTCATATCTTAGAACATTTTATTACATTTTAGTTTCGTTGTTTACTTTACGGGTCGCTTTTTGCTAACTTTATGGTCGTTCATTACATTTAATATAACTTTTTAAGACTTTTGTAGTCGTTTCACACATTTATGCCCACTTTTCCATTCCATTTAGAGCAGGTGAAGTTTAGTCTCCAAAGATGAATGGAAGAGTTCTAAACATGTTTAGGGCGGTTTTTATGATACCTTTGAACAGTTTATTACATTTTAGGTCGTTGTTTACATTTTAGGTCACTTTTTATTAACATTACGGTCGCTTATTGCATTTATTGTTACTTTTTAAAACTTTTAAGGTCGTTTATCACATTTATGTCCACTTTTTCATAACATTTATTAAAGGCAGGTGAAGTTTAGCCTCCCAAGATGTATAAAACAGTTCTAAATATGTTTAGAGCGATTTTTTGATATCCTAGAATAGTTTATTACATTTTAAGACGTTCTTTACTTTTAAGGTCACTTTTTATTAACTTTATGGTCGTTTAATGCTTTTATTGTCACTTTATCATTACTTTTAAGGTCGTTTTTTCACATTTTTGGCCCCTTTTTAATTACATTTACAGCAGGTGAAGTTTTCGTCTCCCAAGGTATACGGAACAGTTCTAAACATGTTTAAAGCCTGGTTTATGATCCTATAGTACAGTTTATTACATTTTAGATCGTTGTTTACATTTTAGGTCACTTTTTGTCACTTTGTGGTCGTTAATTGCATTCATTGTCATTTTGTCACTATTTTTATGGTTGTTTTTCACACATATGACCTCATTTCAATTCCATTTAGGGCAAGTTAAGTTTTAGTCTCAAAGGTATACGGAACAGTTCCAAAAATGTTTCGAGTGGGGTTTTTGATACCTTAGAACAGTTTATTACATTTTAGGTCGTGGTTTACATTTAAGGTAACCATTTATTAACTTTATGGTCGTTTATGGCATTTATTGTCACTTTTTTATATTTTTCTCGTTGTTTATCACATTTATGCCCGCTTTTCCATAACATTTATTAAAGGCAGGTGAAGTTCAGTCTTCCAAGTTGTACAGAACAGTTGTAGATATGTTTATAACGATTTTTTGATATCTCAGAACAGTCTATTACATTTTAGGACGTTGGTTACATTTTACGTCACTTTTTGTCACTTTATGGTCTTTAATTGCATTCATTCTCATTTTGTCACTACTTTTATGGCCGTTTTTCACGCATATGACCACTTTTCAATTACATCGTTTTTCACGCATATGACCACTTTTCAATTACATTTTTTAGTCTCCCAAGATGTACGGAACAGTTCTAAACATGTTTAGACCGTGTTTTTTGATCCCTTAGTACAGTTTAATACATTTTAGGAAGTGCTTTAGATTTAAGGTCAATTTTTATTAACTTCATGGTCGTTTATTGCATTTATTGTCATTTTATCATAAATTTCATTGTCTTTTTCACATTTATGACGACTTACATTTACGGCAGTTGATGTTTATTCTCCAAAGATGTACGGAACAGTTCTAAACATGTTTAGAGCGTGGTTTTTGATACCTTAGAACAGTTTATTCCATTTTAGTTCGTTGTTTACATTTATAGTCTCTTTTTGTTAACGTTATGGTCGTTTATTGCATTTATTGTCACTTTTTAAGTCTTTTATAGTCGTTTATCACATTCATGCCCGCTTTTAAATAACATTTATTAAAGGCAGGTGAAGTGTAGTCTCCCAAGTTGTACAGAACAGTTCCAAACATGTTTAGAGCGATTTTTTTGATATCTTAGAACAGTTTATTACATTTTAGGACGTTCTTTACATTGAAGGTCACTTTTTATTAACTTTTTGGTCGTTTCCTGCATTTCTTGCAACTTTTTCATTACTTTTATGGTCGTTTTTCACATTTATGACACTTTTCAATTGCATTTGCGGCAGGTGAAGTTTTAGTCTCCCAAGATGTACAGAATAGTACTAAACATCTTTAGACCATGCTTCTTAATCCCTTAGGTTAGGTTATTACATTTTAGGTCGTTGTTTACATTTAAGGTCACGTTTTATTAACTTTACGGTCGTTTATTGCATTTATTGTCACTTTTTAAGTCTTTTATAGTCGTTTATCACATTCATGCCCGCTTTTAAATAACATTTATTAAAGGCAGGTGAAGTGTAGTCTCCCAAGTTGTACAGAACAGTTCCAAACATGTTTAGAGCGATTTTTTTGATATCTTAGAACAGTTTATTACATTTTAGGACGTTCTTTACATTGAAGGTCACTTTTTATTAACTTTTTGGTCGTTTCCTGCATTTCTTGCAACTTTTTCATTACTTTTATGGTCGTTTTTCACATTTATGACACTTTTCAATTGCATTTACGGCAAGTGAAGTTTTAGTCTCCCAAGATGTACAGAATAGTACTAAACATCTTTAGACCATGCTTCTTAATCCCTTAGGTTAGGTTATTACATTTTAGGTCGTTGTTTTATATTTAAGGTCACGTTTTATTAACTTTACGGTCGTTTATTGCATTTATTATTACTTTTTTGACTTTTATGGTCGTTTATCACATTTATGCCCACTTTTTCATAACATTTATTAAACGCAGGTGAAGTTTAGCGTCCCAAGATGTATGAAACAGTTCTAAACATGTTTAGAACGATTTTTTTATATCCTAGAACAGTTTATTACATTTTACGACGTTCTTTACTTTTAAGGCCACTTTTTATTAACTTTATGGTCATTTAATGCATTTATTGTCACTTTATCGTTACTTTTGTGGTCCTTTTTTTCACATTTTTGGCCACTTTTCAATTACATTTACGGCAGGTTAAGTTTTAGTATCCCAAGGTATACGGAACAGTTCTAAACATGTGTAGAGCGAGGTTTTTGGTACCTCAGAACTGTTTATTACATTTTAAGTTGTTGTTTACATTTTAGGTAACTTTTTATCAACTTTATGGTCGTTAATTGCACTCATTGTAACTTTTTCTCTACTTTGATGGTCGTTTCTCACATTTATGACCACTTTTCAATTACATTTACCGCAATTGATGTTTAGTCTCCCAAGGTGTATGGAGCAGTTCTAAATATGTTTAGAGCTTCGTTTTTCATATCTTAGAACATTTTATTACATTTTAGTTTCGTTGTTTACTTTACGGGTCGCTTTTTGCTAACTTTATGGTCGTTCATTACATTTAATATAACTTTTTAAGACTTTTGTAGTCGTTTCACACATTTATGCCCACTTTTCCATTCCATTTAGAGCAGGTGAAGTTTAGTCTCCAAAGATGAATGGAAGAGTTCTAAACATGTTTAGGGCGGTTTTTATGATACCTTTGAACAGTTTATTACATTTTAGGTCGTTGTTTACATTTTAGGTCACTTTTTATTAACATTAGGGTCGCTTATTGCATTTATTGTTACTTTTTAAAACTTTTAAGGTCGTTTATCACATTTATGTCCACTTTTTCATAACATTTATTAAAGGCAGGTGAAGTTTAGCCTCCCAAGATGTATAAAACAGTTCTAAATATGTTTAGAGCGATTTTTTGATATCCTAGAATAGTTTATTACATTTTAAGACGTTCTTTACTTTTAAGGTCACTTTTTATTAACTTTATGGTCGTTTAATGCTTTTATTGTAACTTTATCATTACTTTTATGGTTCTTTTTTTCACATTTTTGGCCACTTTTCAATTACATTTACGGCAGGTTAAGTTTTAGTATGCCAAGGTATACGGAACAGTTCTAAACATGTGTAGAGAGAGGTTTTTGGTACCTCAGAACTGTTTATTAAATTTTAGGTTGTTGTTTACATGTTAGGAAACCTTTTAATAACTTTGTGGTCGTTTATTGCACTCATTGTAACTTTTTCACTACTTTTTTTGTCGTTTCTCACATTTATTACCACTTTTCAATTACATTTACCGCATTTGAAGTTTAGTCTCCCAAGGTGTATGGAAGAGTTCTAAATATGTTTAGAGCTTCGTTTTTGATATCTTAGAACATTTTATTACATTTTAGTTTCGTTGTTTCCTTTACGGGTCACTTTTTGTTAACTTTATGGTCGTTCATTACATTTAATATAACTTTTTAAGCCTTTTATAGTCGTTTCACACATTTATGCCCACTTTTCCATTTCATTTTCAGCAGGTGAAGTTTAGTCTCCAAAGATGAATGGAACAGTTTTAAACATGTTTAGGGCTGTTTTTTTTATACCTTAGAACAGTTTATTATATTTTAGCTCGTTGTTTACATTTAAGGTCACTTTTTATTAACATTACTGTCGTTTATTGCATTTATTTTTACTTTTTAAGACTTTTCTGGTCGTTTATCAGATGTATGCACTCTTTTCCTTAACATTTATTAAAGGCAGGTAAAGTTTAGTCTCCCATGATGTATGGAACAGTTCTAAACAAGTTTAGAGCGATTGTTTGATATCTCAGAACAGTTTATTACATTTTAGGTCGTTCGTTACTTTTAAGGTGACTTTTTATTAACTTTATGGTCGTTTAAAGCATTTATTGTCACTTTATCATTACTTTTAAGGTCGTTTTTTCACATTTTTGGCCCCTTTTTAATTACATTGACAGCAGGTGAAGTTTTCGTCTCCCAAGGTATACGGAACGGTTCTAAACATGTTTAAAGCCTGGTTTATGATTCTATAGTACAGTTTATTACATTTTAGATCGTTGTTTACATTTTAGGTCACTTTTTGTCACTTTGTGGTCGTTAATTGCATTCATTGTCATTTTGTCACTATTTTTATGGTTGTTTTCACACATATGACCTCATTTCAATTCCATTTACGGCAAGTTAAGTTTTAGTCTCAAGGGTATACGGAACAGTTCCAAAAATGTTTCGAGTGGGGTTTTTGATACCTTAGAACAGTTTATTACATTTTAGGTCGTGGTTTACATTTAAGGCAACCATTTATTAACTTTATGGTTGTTTATGGCATTTATTGTAACTTTTTTATAATTTTCTCGTTGTTTATCACATTTATGCCCGCTTTTCCATAACATTTATTAAAGGCAGGTGAAGTTCAGTCTCCCAAGTTGTACAGAACAGTTGTAGATATGTTTATAACGATTTTTTGATATCTCAGAACAGTCTATTACATTTTAGGACGTTGGTTACATTTTACGTCACTTTTTGTCTCTTTATGGTCTTTAATTGCATTCATTGTCATTTTGTCACTACTTTTATGGCCGTTTTTCACGCATATGACCACTTTTCAATTACATCGTTTTTCACGCATATGATCACTTTTCAATTACATTTTTTAGTCTTCCAAGGTGTACGGAACAGTTCTAAACATGTTTAGACCGTGTTTTTCGATCCCTTAGTACAGTTTATTACATTTTAGGAAGTGCTTTACATTTAAGGTCAATTTTTATTAACTTCATGGTCGTTTATTGCATTTATTGTCATTTTATCATTAATTTCATTGTCTTTTTCAAATTTATGACGACTTACATTTACGGCAGTTGATGTTTATTCTCCAAAGATGTACGGAACAGTTCTAAACATGTTTAGAGCGTGGTTTTTGATATCTTAGAACAGTTTATTCCATTTTAGTTCGTTGTTTACATTTATAGTCTCTTTTTGTTAACGTTATGGTCGTTTATTGCATTTATTGTCACTTTTTAAGTCTTTTATAGTCGTTTATCACATTCATGCCCGCTTTTAAATAACATTTATTAAAGGCAGGTGAAGTGTAGTCTCCCAAGTTGTACAGAACAGTTCCAAACATGTTTAGAGCGATTTTTTTTGATATCTTAGAACAGTTTATTACATTTGAGGACGTTCTTTACATTGAAGGTCACTTTTTATTAACTTTTTGGTCGTTTCCTGCATTTCTTGCAACTTTTTCATTACTTTTATGGTCGTTTTTCACATTTATGACACTTTTCAATTGCATTTGCGGCAGGTGAAGTTTTAGTCTCCCAAGATGTACAGAATAGTACTAAACATCTTTAGACCATGCTTCTTAATCCCTTAGGTTAGGTTATTACATTTTAGGTCGTTGTTTACATTTAAGGTCACGTTTTATTAACTTTACGGTCGTTTATTGCATTTATTGTCACTTTTTAAGTCTTTTATAGTCGTTTATCACATTCATGCCCGCTTTTAAATAACATTTATTAAAGGCAGGTAAAGTGTAGTCTCCCAAGTTGTACAGAACAGTTCCAAACATGTTTAGAGCGATTTTTTTGATATCTTAGAACAGTTTATTACATTTTAGGACGTTCTTTACATTGAAGGTCACTTTTTATTAACTTTTTGGTCGTTTCCTGCATTTCTTGCAACTTTTTCATTACTTTTATGGTCGTTTTTCACATTTATGACACTTTTCAATTGCATTTACGGCAAGTGAAGTTTTAGTCTCCCAAGATGTACAGAATAGTACTAAACATCTTTAGACCATGCTTCTTAATCCCTTAGGTTAGGTTATTACATTTTAGGTCGTTGTTTTATATTTAAGGTCACGTTTTATTAACTTTACGGTCGTTTATTGCATTTATTATTACTTTTTTGACTTTTATGGTCGTTTATCACATTTATGCCCACTTTTTCATAACATTTATTAAACGCAGGTGAAGTTTAGCGTCCCAAGATGTATGAAACAGTTCTAAACATGTTTAGAACGATTTTTTTATATCCTAGAACAGTTTATTACATTTTACGACGTTCTTTACTTTCAAGGTCACTTTTTATTAACTTTATGGTCATTTAATGCATTTATTGTCACTTTATCGTTACTTTTATGGTCCTTTTTTTCACATTTTTGGCCACTTTTCAATTACATTTACGGCAGGTTAAGTTTTAGTATCCCAAGGTATACGGAACAGTTCTAAACATGTGTAGAGCGAGGTTTTTGGTACCTCAGAACTGTCTATTACATTTTAAGTTGTTGTTTACATTTTAGGTAACTTTTTCTTAACTTTATGTTCGTTAATTGCACTCATTGTAACTTTTTCTCTACTTTGATGGTCGTTTCTCACATTTATGACCACTTTTCAATTACATTTACCGCAATTGATGTTTAGTCTCCCAAGGTGTATGGAGCAGTTCTAAATATGTTTAGACCTTCGTTTTTCATATCTTAGAACATTTTATTACATTTTAGTTTCGTTGTTTACTTTATGGGTCGCTTTTTGCTAACTTTATGGTCGTTCATTACATTTAATACAACTTTTTAAGACTTTTGTAGTCGTTTCACACATTTATGCCCACTTTTCCATTCCATTTAGAGCAGGTGAAGTTTAGTCTCCAAATATAAATGGAAGAGTTCTAAACATGTTTAGGGCGGTTTTTATGATACGTTTGAACAGTTTATTACATTTTAGGTCGTTGTTTACATTTTAGGTCACTTTTTATTAACATTACGGTCGCTTATTGCATTTATTGTTACTTTTTAAAACTTTTAAGGTCGTTTATCACATTTATGTCCACTTTTTCATAACATTTATTAAAGGCAGGTGAAGTTTAGCCTCCCAAGATGTATAAAACAGTTCTAAATATGTTTAGAGCGATTTTTTGATATCCTAGAATAGTTTATTACATTTTAAGACGTTCTTTACTTTTAAGGTCACTTTTTATTAACTTTATGGTCGTTTAATGCTTTTATTGTAACTTTATCATTACTTTTATGGTTCTTTTTTTCACATTTTTGCCCACTTTTCAATTACATTTACGGCAGGTTAAGTTTTAGTATCCCAAGGTATACGGAACAGTTCTAAACATGTGTAGAGAGAGGTTTTTGGTACCTCAGAACTGTTTATTAAATTTTAGGTGGTTGTTTACATGTTAGGAAACCTTTTAATAACTTTGTGGTCGTTTATTGCACTCATTGTAACTTTGTCACTACTTTTTTGGTCGCTTCTCACATTTATTACCACTTTTCAATTACATTTACCGCATTTGAAGTTTAGTCTCCCAAGGTGTATGGAAGAGTTCTAAATATGTTTAGAGCTTCGTTTTTGATATCTTAGAACATTTTATTACATTTTAGTTTCGTTGTTTCCTTTACGGGTCGCTTTTTGTTAACTTTATGGTCGTTCATTACATTTAATATAACTTTTTAAGCCTTTTATAGTCGTTTCACACATTTATGCCCACTTTTCCATTTCATTTTGAGCAGGTGAAGTTTAGTCTCCAAAGATGAATGGAACAGTTTTAAACATGTTTAGGGCAGTTTTTTTTTATACCTTAGAACAGTTTATTATATTTTAGCTCGTTGTTTACATTTAAGGACTTTTATGGCCGTTTTTCACGCATATGACCACTTTTCAATTACATCGTTTTTCACGCATATGATCACTTTTCAATTACATTTTTTAGTCTTCCAAGGTGTACGGAACAGTTCTAAACATGTTTAGACCGTGTTTTTCGATCCCTTAGTACAGTTTATTACATTTTAGGAAGTGCTTTACATTTAAGGTCAATTTTTATTAACTTCATGGTCGTTTATTGCATTTATTGTCATTTTATCATTAATTTCATTGTCTTTTTCAAATTTATGACGACTTACATTTACGGCAGTTGATGTTTATTCTCCAAAGATGTACGGAACAGTTCTAAACATGTTTAGAGCGTGGTTTTTGATACCTTAGAACAGTTTATTCCATTTTAGTTCGTTGTTTACATTTATAGTCTCTTTTTGTTAACGTTATGGTCGTTTATTGCATTTATTGTCACTTTTTAAGTCTTTTATAGTCGTTTATCACATTCATGCCCGCTTTTAAATAACATTTATTAAAGGCAGGTGAAGTGTAGTCTCCCAAGTTGTACAGAACAGTTCCAAACATGTTTAGAGCGATTTTTTTGATATCTTAGAACAGTTTATTACATTTTAGGACGTTCTTTATATTGAAGGTCACTTTTTATTAACTTTTTGGTCGTTTCCTGCATTTCTTGCAACTTTTTCATTACTTTTATGGTCGTTTTTCACATTTATGACACTTTTCAATTGCATTTGCGGCAGGTGAAGTTTTAGTCTCCCAAGATGTACAGAATAGTACTAAACATCTTTAGACCATGCTTCTTAATCCCTTAGGTTAGGTTATTACATTTTAGGTCGTTGTTTACATTTAAGGTCACGTTTACGGTCGTTTATTGCATTTATTATTACTTTTTTGACTTTTATGGTCGTTTATCACATTTATGCCCACTTTTTCATAACATTTATTAAACGCAGGTGAAGTTTAGCGTCCCAAGATGTATGAAACAGTTCTAAACATGTTTAGAACGATTTTTTTATATCCTAGAACAGTTTATTACATTTTACGACGTTCTTTACTTTTAAGGCCACTTTTTATTAACTTTATGGTCATTTAATGCATTTATTGTCACTTTATCGTTACTTTTGTGGTCCTTTTTTTCACATTTTTGGCCACTTTTCAATTACATTTACGGCAGGTTAAGTTTTAGTATCCCAAGGTATACGGAACAGTTCTAAACATGTGTAGAGCGAGGTTTTTGGTACCTCAGAACTGTTTATTACATTTTAAGTTGTTGTTTACATTTTAGGTAACTTTTTATCAACTTTATGGTCGTTAATTGCACTCATTGTAACTTTTTCTCTACTTTGATGGTCGTTTTTCACATTTATGACCACTTTTCAATTACATTTACCGCAATTGATGTTTAGTCTCCCAAGGTGTATGGAGCAGTTCTAAATATGTTTAGAGCTTCGTTTTTCATATCTTAGAACATTTTATTACATTTTAGTTTCATTGTTTACTTTACGGGTCACTTTTTGCTAACTTTATGGTCGTTCATTACATTTAATATAACTTTTTAAGACTTTTGTAGTCGTTTCACACATTTATGCCCACTTTTCCATTCCATTTAGAGCAGGTGAAGTTTAGTCTCCAAAGATGAATGGAAGAGTTCTAAACATGTTTAGGGCGGTTTTTATGGTACCTTTGAACAGTTTATTACATTTTAGGTCGTTGTTTACATTTTAGGTCACTTTTTATTACCATTACGGTCGCTTATTGCATTTATTGTTACTTTTTAAAACTTTTAAGGTCGTTTATCACATTTATGTCCACTTTTTCATAACATTTATTAAAGGCAGGTGAAGTTTAGCCTCCCAAGATGTATAAAACAGTTCTAAATATGTTTAGAGCGATTTTTTGATATCCTAGAATAGTTTATTACATTTTAAGACGTTCTTTACTTTTAAGGTCACTTTTTATTAACTTTATGGTCGTTTAATGCTTTTATTGTAACTTTATCATTACTTTTATGGTTCTTTTTTTCACATTTTTGCCCACTTTTCAATTACATTTACGGCAGGTTAAGTTTTAGTATCCCAAGGTATACGGAACAGTTCTAAACATGTGTAGAGAGAGGTTTTTGGTACCTCAGAACTGTTTATTAAATTTTAGGTGGTTGTTTACATGTTAGGAAACCTTTTAATAACTTTGTGGTCGTTTATTGCACTCATTGTAACTTTGTCACTACTTTTTTGGTCGCTTCTCACATTTATTACCACTTTTCAATTACATTTACCGCATTTGAAGTTTAGTCTCCCAAGGTGTATGGAAGAGTTCTAAATATGTTTAGAGCTTCGTTTTTGATATCTTAGAACATTTTATTACATTTTAGTTTCGTTGTTTCCTTTACGGGTCGCTTTTTGTTAACTTTATGGTCGTTCATTACATTTAATATAACTTTTTAAGCCTTTTATAGTCGTTTCACACATTTATGCCCACTTTTCCATTTCATTTTGAGCAGGTGAAGTTTAGTCTCCAAAGATGAATGGAACAGTTTTAAACATGTTTAGGGCAGTTTTTTTTTATACCTTAGAACAGTTTATTATATTTTAGCTCGTTGTTTACATTTAAGGACTTTTATGGCCGTTTTTCACGCATATGACCACTTTTCAATTACATCGTTTTTCACGCATATGATCACTTTTCAATTACATTTTTTAGTCTTCCAAGGTGTACGGAACAGTTCTAAACATGTTTAGACCGTGTTTTTCGATCCCTTAGTACAGTTTATTACATTTTAGGAAGTGCTTTACATTTAAGGTCAATTTTTATTAACTTCATGGTCGTTTATTGCATTTATTGTCATTTTATCATTAATTTCATTGTCTTTTTCAAATTTATGACGACTTACATTTACGGCAGTTGATGTTTATTCTCCAAAGATGTACGGAACAGTTCTAAACATGTTTAGAGCGTGGTTTTTGATACCTTAGAACAGTTTATTCCATTTTAGTTCGTTGTTTACATTTATAGTCTCTTTTTGTTAACGTTATGGTCGTTTATTGCATTTATTGTCACTTTTTAAGTCTTTTATAGTCGTTTATCACATTCATGCCCGCTTTTAAATAACATTTATTAAAGGCAGGTGAAGTGTAGTCTCCCAAGTTGTACAGAACAGTTCCAAACATGTTTAGAGCGATTTTTTTGATATCTTAGAACAGTTTATTACATTTTAGGACGTTCTTTATATTGAAGGTCACTTTTTATTAACTTTTTGGTCGTTTCCTGCATTTCTTGCAACTTTTTCATTACTTTTATGGTCGTTTTTCACATTTATGACACTTTTCAATTGCATTTGCGGCAGGTGAAGTTTTAGTCTCCCAAGATGTACAGAATAGTACTAAACATCTTTAGACCATGCTTCTTAATCCCTTAGGTTAGGTTATTACATTTTAGGTCGTTGTTTACATTTAAGGTCACGTTTACGGTCGTTTATTGCATTTATTATTACTTTTTTGACTTTTATGGTCGTTTATCACATTTATGCCCACTTTTTCATAACATTTATTAAACGCAGGTGAAGTTTAGCGTCCCAAGATGTATGAAACAGTTCTAAACATGTTTAGAACGATTTTTTTATATCCTAGAACAGTTTATTACATTTTACGACGTTCTTTACTTTTAAGGCCACTTTTTATTAACTTTATGGTCATTTAATGCATTTATTGTCACTTTATCGTTACTTTTGTGGTCCTTTTTTTCACATTTTTGGCCACTTTTCAATTACATTTACGGCAGGTTAAGTTTTAGTATCCCAAGGTATACGGAACAGTTCTAAACATGTGTAGAGCGAGGTTTTTGGTACCTCAGAACTGTTTATTACATTTTAAGTTGTTGTTTACATTTTAGGTAACTTTTTATCAACTTTATGGTCGTTAATTGCACTCATTGTAACTTTTTCTCTACTTTGATGGTCGTTTTTCACATTTATGACCACTTTTCAGTTACATTTACCGCAATTGATGTTTAGTCTCCCAAGGTGTATGGAGCAGTTCTAAATATGTTTAGAGCTTCGTTTTTCATATCTTAGAACATTTTATTACATTTTAGTTTCATTGTTTACTTTACGGGTCACTTTTTGCTAACTTTATGGTCGTTCATTACATTTAATATAACTTTTTAAGACTTTTGTAGTCGTTTCACACATTTATGCCCACTTTTCCATTCCATTTAGAGCAGGTGAAGTTTAGTCTCCAAAGATGAATGGAAGAGTTCTAAACATGTTTAGGGCGGTTTTTATGATACCTTTGAACAGTTTATTACATTTTAGGTCGTTGTTTACATTTTAGGTCACTTTTTATTAACATTACGGTCGCTTATTGCATTTATTGTTACTTTTTAAAACTTTTAAGGTCGTTTATCACATTTATGTCCACTTTTTCATAACATTTATTAAAGGCAGGTGAAGTTTAGCCTCCCAAGATGTATAAAACAGTTCTAAATATGTTTAGAGCGATTTTTTGATATCCTAGAATAGTTTATTACATTTTAAGACGTTCTTTACTTTTAAGGTCACTTTTTATTAACTTTATGGTCGTTTAATGCTTTTATTGTAACTTTATCATTACTTTTATGGTTCTTTTTTTCACATTTTTGCCCACTTTTCAATTACATTTACGGCAGGTTAAGTTTTAGTATCCCAAGGTATACGGAACAGTTCTAAACATGTGTAGAGAGAGGTTTTTGGTACCTCAGAACTGTTTATTAAATTTTAGGTGGTTGTTTACATGTTAGGAAACCTTTTAATAACTTTGTGGTCGTTTATTGCACTCATTGTAACTTTGTCACTACTTTTTTGGTCGCTTCTCACATTTATTACCACTTTTCAATTACATTTACCGCATTTGAAGTTTAGTCTCCCAAGGTGTATGGAAGAGTTCTAAATATGTTTAGAGCTTCGTTTTTGATATCTTAGAACATTTTATTACATTTTAGTTTCGTTGTTTCCTTTACGGGTCGCTTTTTGTTAACTTTATGGTCGTTCATTACATTTAATATAACTTTTTAAGCCTTTTATAGTCGTTTCACACATTTATGCCCACTTTTCCATTTCATTTTGAGCAGGTGAAGTTTAGTCTCCAAAGATGAATGGAACAGTTTTAAACATGTTTAGGGCAGTTTTTTTTTATACCTTAGAACAGTTTATTATATTTTAGCTCGTTGTTTACATTTAAGGTCACTTTTTATTAACATTACTGTCGTTTATTGCATTTATTTTTACTTTTTAAGACTTTTCTGGTCGTTTATCACATGTATGCACTCTTTTCCTTAACATTTATTAAAGGCAGGTAAAGTTTAGTCTCCCATGATGTATGGAACAGTTCTAAACAAGTTTAGAGCGATTGTTTGATATCTTAGAACAGTTTATTACAGTTTAGGACGTTCGTTACTTTTAAGGTGACTTTTTATTAACTTTATGGTCGTTTAAAGCATTTATTGTCACTTTATCATTACTTTTAAGGTCGTTTTTTCACATTTTTGGCCCCTTTTTAATTACATTTACAGCAGGTGAAGTTTTCGTCTCCCAAGGTATACGGAACAGTTCTAAACATGTTTAAAGCCTGGTTTATGATCCTATAGTACAGTTTATTACATTTTAGATCGTTGTTTACATTTTAGGTCACTTTTTGTCACTTTGTGGTCGTTAATTGCATTCATTGTCATTTTGTCACTATTTTTATGGTTGTTTTTCACACATATGACCTCATTTCAATTCCATTTAGGGCAAGTTAAGTTTTAGTCTCAAAGGTATACGGAACAGTTCCAAAAATGTTTCGAGTGGAGTTTTTGATACCTTAGAACAGTTTATTACATTTTAGGTCGTGGTTTACATTTAAGGTAACCATTTATTAACTTTATGGTCGTTTATGGCATTTATTGTCACTTTTTTATATTTTTCTCGTTGTTTATCACATTTATGCCCGCTTTTCCATAACATTTATTAAAGGCAGGTGAAGTTCAGTCTCCCAAGTTGTACAGAACAGTTGTAGATATGTTTATAACGATTTTTTGATATCTCAGAACAGTCTATTACATTTTAGGACGTTGGTTACATTTTACGTCACTTTTTGTCACTTTATGGTCTTTAATTGCATTCATTGTCATTTTGTCACTACTTTTATGGCCGTTTTTCACGCATATGACCACTTTTCAATTACATCGTTTTTCACGCATATGACCACTTTTCAATTACATTTTTTAGTTTCCCAAGGTGTACGGAACAGTTCTAAACATGTTTAGACCGTGTTTTTTGATCCCTTAGTACAGTTTAATACATTTTAGGAAGTGCTTTAGATTTAAGGTCAATTTTTATTAACTTCATGGTCGTTTATTGCATTTATTGTCATTTAATCATTAATTTCATTGTCTTTTTCACATTTATGACGACTTACATTTACGGCAGTTGATGTTTATTCTCCAAAGATGTACGGAACAGTTCTAAACATGTTTAGAGCGTGGTTTTTGATACCTTAGAACAGTTTATTCCATTTTAGTTCGTTGTTTACATTTATAGTCTCTTTTTGTTAACGTTATGGTCGTTTATTGCATTTATTGTCACTTTTTAAATCTTTTATAGTCGTTTATCACATTCATGCCCGCTTTTAAATAACATTTATTAAAGGCAGGTGAAGTGTAGTCTCCCAAGTTGTACAGAACAGTTCCAAACATGTTTAGAGCGATTTTTTTGATATCTTAGAACAGTTTATTACATTTTAGGACGTTCTTTACATTGAAGGTCACTTTTTATTAACTTTTTGGTCGTTTCCTGCATTTCTTGCAACTTTTTCATTACTTTTATGGTCGTTTTTCACATTTATGACACTTTTCAATTGCATTTGCGGCAGGTGAAGTTTTAGTCTCCCAAGATGTACAGAATAGTACTAAACATCTTTAGACCATGCTTCTTAATCCCTTAGGTTAGGTTATTACATTTTAGGTCGTTGTTTACATTTAAGGTCTGGTTTTATTAACTTTACGGTCGTTTATTGCATTTATTGTCACTTTTTAAGTCTTTTATAGTCGTTTATCACATTCATGCCCGCTTTTAAATAACATTTATTAAAGGCAGGTGAAGTGTAGTCTCCCAAGTTGTACAGAACAGTTCCAAACATGTTTAGAGCGATTTTTTTGATATCTTAGAACAGTTTATTACATTTTAGGACGTTCTTTACATTGAAGGTCACTTTTTATTAACTTTTTGGTCGTTTCCTGCATTTCTTGCAACTTTTTCATTACTTTTATGGTCGTTTTTCACATTTATGACACTTTTCAATTGCATTTGCGGCAGGTGAAGTTTTAGTCTCCCAAGATGTACAGAATAGTACTAAACATCTTTAGACCATGCTTCTTAATCCCTTAGGTTAGGTTATTACATTTTAGGTCGTTGTTTTATATTTAAGGTCACGTTTTATTAACTTTACGGTCGTTTATTGCATTTATTATTACTTTTTTGACTTTTATGGTCGTTTATCACATTTATGCCCACTTTTTCATAACATTTATTAAACGCAGGTGAAGTTTAGCGTACCAAGATGTATGAAACAGTTCTAAACATGTTTAGAACGTTTTTTTTATATCCTAGAACAGTTTATTACATTTTACGACGTTCTTTACTTTCAAGGCCACTTTTTATTAACTTTATGGTCATTTAATGCATTTATTGTCACTTTATCGTTACTTTTATGGTCCTTTTTTTCACATTTTTGGCCACTTTTCAATTACATTTACGGCAGGTTAAGTTTTAGTATCCCAAGGTATACTGAACAGTTCTAAACATGTGTAGAGCGAGGTTTTTGGTACCTCAGAACTGTTTATTACATTTTAAGTTGTTGTTTACATTTTAGGTAACTTTTTATTAACTTTATGGTCGTTAATTGCACTCATTGTAACTTTTTCTCTACTTTGATGGTCGTTTCTCACATTTATGACCACTTTTCAATTACATTTACCGCAATTGATGTTTAGTCTCCCAAGGTGTATGGAGCAGTTCTAAATATGTTTAGAGCTTCGTTTTTCATATCTTAGAACATTTTATTACATTTTAGTTTCGTTGTTTACTTTGCGGGTCGCTTTTTGCTAACTTTATGGTCGTTCATTACATTTAATATAACTTTTTAAGACTTTTGTAGTCGTTTCACACATTTATGCCCACTTTTCCATTCCATTTAGAGCAGGTGAAGTTTAGTCTCCAAATATAAATGGAAGAGTTCTAAACATGTTTAGGGCGGTTTTTATGATACCTTTGAAATGTTTATTACATTTTAGGTCGTTG